>OZ020613.1:21674549-22274549 GCA_963971575.1 Liopterus haemorrhoidalis | reverse complement strand
GTTTTATCACTAATTTTTATTTATTTATTTTTTTATTTAAAGACGGCCGTAGAAAAATGTATGCATATATCAATTTTTATTTATTTTACTAATTTATTTATTACCTTTATTAAATAAGTAAAACACATTACAAAAAAAGTTTACAATTTTATATAGGTATTTAGGATCTATACAGTATGTATGGATCATACACCACTTAGACAGGTCTGTGTGTGGTATCCTGTTACACAATTTAAACTTATCAGTTCGATATAAATATAATGTCGAAATTTTTCTATATTAATAAAGGTTAGTTAACATATACTATAAATCACAATACAATTACAATAGTGTAGATTAGTTTTACTTAGGAAATGTACTTGAAAAGAACATTTGGGGACACATCCGATACGATCTACGTGAATACGTTCAAGTGGTACTTCTTCTATGTTGTACTGTGCTCAATTTTCAGCCTTCTGGCGTCAGCTCTCATCCAGTTTTGTGCATTCAAACCTTTCCGTATTGTTATGTGGCATATTTTTGGATTCCTCAAGGAATTCCTCAAGAATCCAAGAAGAATACAAAGACTATGTACCTATATACACTGATACTTCAAAATGTGGAGACAAAGTAGGAACAGCGGTCATAGAAGAAAAACCAATCAGTCACCAATACAAACTCAACAGCCCAATCAGTATCTTCACAGCCGAGGCCATAGGAATCCTACGAAGTGTAGAAATCATCGCTCAAAAAGATCAAAGAAGCTCCAAATACATCATCTACTCAGACTCCCTGAGCGTTCTGATCAGTATAGGCTAAATATATATAGTAGCAATAGAATCATCCAAGAAATACAAAAAAAATATCACAGTCTACAAGAACCAAATACAATAATCAGCTTGATCTGGGTACCTTCACATATAGGCATAAAAGGTAATGAAAAAGCAGATACCGCAGCCAAAGAAGCCACCAGACACGAAGGAATGGCCATTCTCGGGAACAAGAAGAGAACAAACTTCGAATTACTACCAGCAAACTATTGAAATGTGTTTTATAAATTATTAAAATTACGATTGACATTATAAATGTCAATTTAGGTATATAACATAAAAATATAATTTGTAATATATATTAAATAAAATTCTCTTATAATATTAACAGTAGGACTCATTATTATCAACACAAACTACCAGACTACGAATTGGATACACAAGAATAACACACAGCTACAAAATGAAGAAAGAAGATCACCAATGTGCAATGACTACTGCAACACATTCATTACAGTACCACACCTTATTACAGAATACACCAAATATGACACAATAAGACAGACACACCAAATACCTGACACCTTACAAGAAGCACTTAACGACAATAACAAAAAAATCCTATATAAATTTCTAACAGACACAAAACTATACAGACAAATATAGACTACCACCAACATAATACCCACACAATGAAATATAATCAACAATATCTTATAGAATACAATACCGGGTACTAATAACCCAAGATGTTAATGTAACTTTAATTAATTAAATAAAAAAAATTAAAAAATCTTCCCAAACGTTGGGAATCAGTTGAGAAGCAGGGAAATTATACTGAAGTATTGTAAAGAAATAAATAACATGTAAAAAACGAAAAAAACGTGTATATTATTTATGAAATGACCCTCGTATATGTTGCCTCCAAGATTTTATCGTCCTAGGTTTTATAGAACTTAATTACAAATCTAGTCTTGGCATTATAAAATATACGCCATTAGTTAGATTTCACAAACTAGAACGTTAATAGTATTTTTCTTATATTGGTAAAACAGTTTCACAAAATTCCTGAACCGTAAGCCTGAAAAACTGTTTCCTCTGTATATAATATTACCAGTCTCTGTCGCTGTATTGTTTACTCCGGTTGTGCAGTGCGTTGCCATGGTGATAAAGCTGTTGTTTCTAGTATGTCCATGTATCGGTTTGTCTGTTCAATTGTTTCCGTTGAAGAGCCACTGAACTCTCTGATCTTAGCTTGCAGAGTTAAGCTCCAAGCTAAACAATCTAGATGAAAACGAGGATCTACTGTATACTGATAGCAAATAAAAAGACTACTGTTTTGTGTTTTCACTAATGACTGAAAAGTCTACAGAATATTTACAATAGTTTTTAATTCTACTGTATATTTAAAAGATAAATTAAAGATGCAAGAAAAAAATGAACAAGTAGATGCCAATTAGAAAATCCCTTTGATGAATGAACAAATGGTGATTTATAATTCTCCATTTATCGACAAGTAAAACTATTCAGAGCTTTTTATAAAACTGTAAATAATAGAATATTAGTCTACAGTCAACTTAAACGTAAAATGTTCCGAAAAACATTCTATACTGTTTACGTAGAAAATCACAGAATTTTTAAATAATTAAGTACTAAAAGAGAACGAATTTAAAAAATTATGTGAAGTGTGAATTTTCACACATTACATAGTTTTGTAGGTATTTAACAAGCCTAAGAGTTCAACAGAATACTGGATGTCTAGGACAATAATATTGAAGGCGTTTTATTGATCAATAATATTATTGACTGTGTTAGGATAAATCTATACAGGGTGAGTGGGGAGGAATGGGCCGAACTTCAGGAATGTATTGTGCATGTAAAAATAAGTAAAAAAAACTCTATTGTTGTGCGATTGTCTTTTATTTTCGACGAATTAGAAATACTGCAGTTGATATTAAAGAAAGACATTAAACAGTCAGGAGAGCAACGGGCGCTCTTCGTCGGCGAAGTAGACTATGTTTACAAGATAACGGTGATATTTTTGAAAACTTGTTACCACACCGAAATTTAAACGATGTTCGATAGAAAGTGTTTTAATTACGTTATAACTTGGGAATAAAAGACAATCGCATAACAACATTAGAGTTTTTTTTTATTAATTATTTTTACATGTACAATACATTCCTGATGTTCGGCCTACTCCTCCCCACTCACCCAGTATATTTAAAATCCCTGAGGTGTCTGTCAGATGTCCTTCCAGACGTTTTTTGCGTACTTCCCAGTGACCTAGAAAGTTGAAATTTGGCATGCGGTTTCCTGGGAATATTCTTAAGATGAGAAAAATCCTAAACCTAGAAAATTCAAAAGGGGACGAGCCTGCAACCCAAAAAAGTTCCCATGTTATCTTAATGGGACAAAAAATGAAGTTTGTTCGATTGCGTTGAGATTCAATATTTGGGGGTGCTGGAGACTCCTAAACACGACTTTGTTATTAGTTTTCCAAAATTTTGATTATCTAGTCCGAAATCGGTACCCGAATGATAGCTTAAAATTCCATAATCGTTTTTTACTTTTGTTGGGGTATTTTTTTCTGACAAACACAACCCGGTTTTTAGGATTTTGTGTGCCTATCTGCCCGTACCAGTGGTTTTCAACCAAGGTGTCGACGCATCCTGCCGTAGATATATGAAAGACGAGCTCTGTAGAATTAATACGGAAGTCATACAGAGAAATGACAGTATGGTGCCTTGCATTTTTCATATTTTACATTAGAGTGTCATCTATAAAGAACCACTTGCATATTATATAAATATATGAGTAGAGTATCAAATGAATGCTATTGCCACGTAAATTAACAAACAAAATTTTATTCTTACAAGAAAATATTGTTACAAGAATTTTACCCAAAATGTGTCTAAAAACTTTTATCTCGCACTTTATTTCCCAGAATGGTCGGAAAATGGGACAAGAAAATAAGGTTTATTTGATTGTCTACCCCTTACTTCTGAACACAATTCGGTTTTTAGGATTTCGTATGCATGTCTTCCAGTATCAGCCACCACCCGTTTTTTCACCAGTTTCGGATTGCTTTCGATTTACCGCGTGTCTAGAATAGGATATCATTGAAATTCCAAATAAGCTCATTATCAATGAATCAACAGTGACGGCTTCATTTGGAAGCAGATTGACGGCCAGCGATGTCCTTAACTATTCCATTACAGCCATCCTTTGCCCCCAAAATGAAGATGCTACAAGCATCAAAGAAAAGGTTCTGAACCTTTTGAAGGGCGAGTCTGCAACATAGCTTGGATTCAATCGATTGGGAGTCCCAAGAACAGAAAACTATCCAATAGAATTTTTGAATAGTCTTACCCCGTCAGGGATGTCACCTCACAAATTAAACTTAAACGTAGGGGCAATAATTATATTGATACGAAACCTCAAGTTCCCAAGGAAATCCAGCTTTCATTCTTAGGATTGATTTAGCTCCCACCGATCCCGACTTAACGCCTTAATGTGCGACGGACGTTAAGGTGAAAGGCACAACAAAAAATGTAGTTTTGTGGTGTGCTTGCCAATAAATTAACGCAACTTAATTTTTTTTAAATTATTATTATCAATTTTTTCCTGTAATTATTAAATATGAATAACCTAAGTTGCTGTTTCACATGAGCAGTAGCTCCATATTAATTTTTGTTTCTGCAATCTGTGACGAAGATGGTTTAAATATTCGCTACCCTTTATAATTTTTTACAGATATTTATAGTTTCTTTTTTAAACAGTTTATTTCCTTTGCCTAACTGGGCATTTACTTGACAATTTATTATATTTAGAAAAAAAGCTAGGTATATGACTTATCAACAAACACCACCACTGTTCTAATATTGTACCGAGAGTTTAATTTTAATTTGGTGATTACTTTTACCCCGTCGAATGACGGGTCTTTCTCCTAGTATTTTCAATAAAAGGAACGTTCTATGTATTGAAAGCCGTTCAATAAAAATTAATTTGGTTTAAAATTTATTGACGAGTCATCAATATTGGTGCAATATATGATGGAAATTTGAGGCCCTCGAAACTGTTCCCAGTTGCAAGGTAGTGCAGGGTTAGACTTAGCTTCTCGCTTGGCAAAATGGTTGCCCTCATGGGTGTATCTTTCTTTCTATTAGTGGTGCAACTATGTCCAATAGCTGATTGAATACCTCTTGATTATTCCTCAATGACCATGACCCCATGACCATGTGTCGACTGGCTCCTTAACCATTTCCTGACCCATAATCTCCTCCTTCTTCTTCAGTTTATTCTCGAAAGCTGCACATAATAAAACCAGTATACCCGCGAATTCTACATCACCGGCGGGTGACAAGATGTCACTACGGCATAGTACAGTACGACACTATGAGAAAACAGCCTCACCTTGTAAGCAGAGTCAATACTAATACATTGAACAATAATTTTGAGCCGTCTCTGGCCTTCAGCCCTGTCAATATTATTGATCAATGATATTAATAGTGTGAGGGGGGCCTTTATACCAGATATTGATATATTTAAGATCTCGTAGTATAAAATGCGTTATTCTTATTATTAATAACTCTCTAACGAAGAGTATATGTAAATGTTTTTGTTGTAATTCTCAAGGGAGTAGCAAAATTATATTTTTAATAGTACAGAATGTATCTCTGGAGACTGAAACAGTTCTCATTTCGACAAAATATTAGAGGAGACTAACGCTTCTTGTAATAAATAACCGCAAAATGACGTCCTCTTTTAAAATAATGCATTAAAACTTAGTCGTTTTTTAGTTTTCGGCTGAACAAGTTGGGAGCCAGTGCAGTTTGTATCTTAACTATGAAGTTTTGTAATAAATCTGTTTGTTCTACGGGCCGTAAGAGGCGCTCTATTCAACCTATCTCCTTCTCGCATTGTTTTCTGTTGCTCTGGGATCATCTATCCTTCTTTACTGCATTGTTTAAACCAGAACATCCCAATAAGTTTACAACCCTTTCAATTTAAGGACAAAAAGTTATTAACACTAGATTTTTGTCAGTAAATAACAAGTAAAACAAGTATAATTCCAATGTTGTGTAGTCACCTAATTCATTAACATTAAAAACATTAAAAAGTCTTAATAACTCTTTACTGACCGCCACATATGAGGAGCCTATTTCCAAAACGTCACAATTTTTTGAAAACATATTATTGTTTTAGATGTGGAATAGTCGTGTCCGATAATGTTCCTGCTGAATTGATTAAATATGGAGGTGAAAATATCACTAATATAATATACGATCTTATTACGAAAATCTGGAATTCAGAGATTGTACCGAAACAGTTTCGGGATGCAAAAATCACTCCAATATTTAAAAACAAGGGTAGCAGAGCAGACTGCACCAACTATCGTGGGTTAAGTCTTCTCTCGGTTGGAGGAAAGATATTGGCTAAAATTCTCTCTAATCGGATAAGCACCGAAATTAGTGACAATGTGCTACCAGGGTCACATTGCGGATTTCGCCCTTACAGAAGTACCAACGACTCGATATTTGTAACCCGTCAATTGTTAGTGAAAAGTCGTGAACAAAATATGCCTCTATATATTTGTTTCATTGACTTTATGACTTATGACAAGTTATGCTTTATGACAAGTACTATATAAATATGGCTGTACTTCAAAGTTTATCAGTATTATCAAACAACTGCACGATGGTATGGAAGCATACATATCAGTCGGAAATATGTCATCTACGCCTTTTAGTGTACAAAATGGTACTAAGCAAGGTTGTTTTCTTGCATCCTCGCTATTTTCACTATACTTGACAGCCGTACTGCAACATGCCTTCAACGATTACACTGGTGGTCTTGAAATTAAATTCCGTACTGATGGTGGACTGTTGAAGTTATCACGTCTTAACAGCATAGAAAAATCTCTAATAATGTTATTACAGAGCTGCTGTATGCTGACGACTGCGCCTTAGTAGACAACACACCAATTCGTTTGCAGGAAGCTATCATCGGACCATACAATTTCCTGGTGGAATCGCCGATGTTGAGAAAATATCAAAATATAGGAACATAGAGAATAAATCTGCAAAATATTGTTCATATCGGTCAAAGGACATAGGAGTGTCTAGAATTTATTGTTTATGCATACAAAACCATAGTCATTTCTATAAGTAATTATATTTGTAGATTCTTAGAGAATAAATCTGCAAAATATTGTTCATATCGGTCAAAGGATATAGGAGTGTCTAGAGTTTCATGTTTATGTCTAAAAAACCTTAGACGTTTCTATATTTAATCTTATGCGCAGTTTTTTTATAGAATAAATCTGCAAAATATTGTTCATATCGGTCAAAGCATATAGAAGTGTCAAGAGTATTTCGTTTATGCCAACGAAATCCTAGACATTTTTGTATGTAACTATATTCGTAGATTATTGGAGAATAAATCTGCAAAATATTGTTCATATCGGTCAAAGGATATAGGAGTGTCTCGAGTTTCTTGTTAATGCCTACGAAATCGGACGAATCGTCCCGAATCATCACGACCGGACGAACAGACAGGATTAAGCTCTTTATATTATAGGGCTTATTAATCGAGCCTAAGGCTTGTATTGCTCGAATACAAAAATACTAAAAATAAAGTAAAAATATCACAGCAATGATAACACTGGTCAACAAATTTAAACTTTTTTTTTGCTGACTTAGATCTGATACTTGTTTTTAACTAATTTTGGGGTGCTGATTTCAAAAATGTTAACAGTTTCTGCCTATCACGTCAAATTTTTGTTCTATCATGTTTTTTGTGTTTATGGGACAGCAGAGCGAGATATAAGCATTGCACTATAAAATTGGCCGGTGAGAATAGATTTAAATGTTGGAGACCCAAACATAATATACGAGCCTTTGGTGGAGCGAACAAAAATCATTTTCCCCCCTCTTCATATTAAACTGGGTCTAATGAAGCAGTTTGTAAAAGCGTTGAACAAAGATGGTGACTGTTTCAAATATATATCTGAAACATTTCAAAGTCTCAGTAATGAGAAGCTAAAAGCTGGCATTTTTGACAGACCACAAATTAGAAAATTAGTGAATGATCCACATTTCACTGTACATATGGATGATATGGAGAAGAATGCATGGCAGTCTTTCGTAGCGCTCATCAAACATTTTCTTGGGAATAAAAAAACCGAAAACCATGTGGGGGTCGTTGAAAATTTGATTGAAAATTATCATTATCTGGGGTGCAACATGAGCGTGAAACTTCATTTTTTAAACAGTCATCTTGACAAATTTTCTGCCAATCTTGGATATGTTAGTGATGAACAGGGTGAACGTTTCCATCAGGATTTAAAAGAGACGGAGAGACGTTATCAAGAAAGGTGGGATACTCACAAGATGGCTGACTACTGTGGGAGTATTAAAAGAGACTTATCGGGAATAGTGCACTCCAGAAGATCTTACAAACGACCATTTAATCCTTAAATTTGCTGATGCTGCAAAAGATTTCGGCCTTGCAGTAAATCTCGATAAGACGTATATGTATAAGTTCTACCTCGCTGGCATCGAAATTGAAGAGGTGAATGCTTTCAAATATCTCGGTAGCATAGTTACATCGAAAGGCACGATCGATGACGAAATTACTGAGAGGATATCTTGAGCTACCGCAGCGTTTGGAAGATTGATGAAATTGGTCTGGAATGTCAGAGGTCTACAGTATCACACCAAGATAAATGTTTACAAGGCGGTGGTCCTCTCAGTACTCCTATATAGTAGCGAATCTTGGTGTCTCTATCGTCAACACATCAGATTGTTGGAAAGATTTCATCAGAGATGTTTACGATCTATTCTGAAGTTTAAATGGCAGGATTACATGCCTGATACGGACATTCTAAAAAAAGCAGGCATGTTGAGCATTGAAGCTACCCTAATCCAGAAACATCTGTACTGGACAGGACATGTAATTAGAATGCCAGATACCCGTATGCCTAAGCAGGTACTGTATTCAGAGCTATCACATGGCAGAGAAACCCTGGAGCCCCGTACAAAAGATATAAAGATATGGTCAAGAGTTCCTCCTACATTCATCTTTGGAAAAGGTATGTACTGATCGCTTCAAGTGGAAACACTCGGTGTCTTGTGCAGTGAACCAGTTTGGACAGCAGAGAATAACACTAGCTGAGACTGCTCGTGCTCGACGGAAAGACAGACTTAATAGTATGCCTGTGTCATCTGGAGAGTATTTGTGCTGTGTGTGCGGAAAAACGTTTGTGTCGCGTATTGGACTCTACAGTCATGAAAAGGCACATTCAAGAAGGAATGTGTTGATTTATTAGCAAAGCAACCATCGTTGTTCGACAGGGTTGGATATAGTATATATAGTCGTGTCCGTAGATGAATATTTAATTCTATTGTAGCTCCGGTGAAGAATAAATCTTATTCGAAACTTGTCAGCTGATTTGATTGGTTTTCATTGTTGTCCCCAACCCATACAACCTCCTTCTTAAATTATTGTGTTATTGGCAACATTGATGCGACCTCTTTGAAAAAACACCATAATTTCTTACAAAACCGACCTATAAACCTTAAATACATGGCTTTGAACTATCGCTCGTTTCCAAATCGTCCCTTTCCCACTACATACAAAGGCAAGGTGCTAGACGCACAGTGACTAAAGTTGTTGGAACAAATCTTCTCTTGTCCTACGATCTTGTATCACAGTGTCACGCTTGTTCTTTTAAAAACTGTATCTTGTCCAAAATTCTCAACACTGTAGTGTGATGAATTAGTGCGATGAAAAAAAAAATTAAAATATTATATTGAAAATTAGTAAAAAACTGTGGCCATGACTATGTTAGCTAACAGACTCACCTTGGCCTTCTTCGGCTTTGATTTGCCAGGAGCAGTCCACTGTTTCGACAGTTTCTTGTTCTCTGGTGTGTTGTGATGGATGTTTCGTCCACGGTTACGAAACGGTGCAAAAAGTTATCGCGGTTGAACAACGCCAAATATTCCTTCGAAATGGTCAGACGATCGCGTTTGTTGTCGACTGAGAGCGAATGCGTCACCCATCTGGCAAAGAACTTCCTAATTCTCAAATATTCATGCAAAATGTTGAGCACCCATTCGATTGAGATGCCCGCAGCCTCAGCAATCTCGCGCTTAGTCACTGGTCGATCGTCGATTATCATTCCATGGATTTTGTCGACCATTTCTGGCGTGGTGACTTCTTTTGGACGACCTGGACGCTCAACATCAAAAATGCTCTTTCGACCGCATTTAATTTCAGCTGGCCAATATTTTTGTTGATATCGAAGGTGCAGAGTCCCCATAAACATCTTTCAATTCGGTGTTGATATCATCGTTCGTTTTCTTTTTCAAAAACATCAAATCATCAAATCACTACACGATTTTCGATTTGATTAATTTTTGTAAAAATGCAATGATTGTCAAACACAAACTAAAGTCACTAGATTTTATAAAGTAGCGCAACGGCGGCCATACTGGGGCTAAAAATGTCGCCAACACAAATGATTTTCAGTGATTCCAACAGTACGAAAATAACAAACTTGTACTATGAATAATTTTTATTTTAAACATTGTAATCACGATTTTTTTAATCAAAGATGCACTATAACAAAATTTTTTTTAAATTTATATTAAATAATTTTAAAAAATTAAATAAAATGCATATAATATATAAATTTAATTGAAACCTTAAATATTCAAACCGCTGATAAAGGAGGTTATTAAATTAGAGCGAGAGAGGGAGATGTGACAGCGCAGAGGCAAACTTAAGAATGTAAAACTGCTGCTTTAGTTTGTTGAACAGGGGAACGAATGTTGCCAATCAAACTCTGGGGTCTGTCGGCTTCTTCAAAGGTTTGCGCTACTTTGTATAATCTAGAGACTTTAACACAAACTAAATGACGTAGCAGTTTGAAAATTTTACAGTAGCCATTTGAAGGTTAGTATTTATAAAAAACAACATTATTACTTTCCAACCGCCCTACGTATTAAGTGAAAATTAAGATTTTTATGATGGTCAATTTTTCTCTAATTTATTTGCAGAACAAACTACTTTTCCTTTTCTAATTTAACCTCTTGAGTATCTATTTTAATAAAGAAGTTAGCAATGCTTAAATATTTACTGCTAAGATCTGCATTATATTTTTTTTTCAAATTTTCTCACAATTTAAAAAATGTTTAAAATCGTTACTTTTGAAAAAGAATTCATATAAAAAAATCCTGATAGTCGCCATAAAGTCGTGTCGAATACAGCGGAAGAAAAACGTTACAGTTTAGATAAGGAAAGAAAAATCGTGGGATGCAAAAGAGGGGGTGGACACTTAGAGGGTGGAGGCGGTAATATGGAACCAGGTCACAACCGCCGTCGGAACGCGATAACTTCAACTCATATGATAAACCTATATGCATTTTTGTAATTTTATCAATGATTCTCTAATGCCCTCGACAACATAAAAAGACATCAAAATGCATCAAAATATATATAAGAACATAAATACATAAGATATTTGAAATGAAGAATATTGCATGAATAAGGTATTAAGAATAGAGAGAATTAGTGCAAGATGCAAAAGAGAAAGACCTATATAGAAGTGGAATATCTAATAACAGTGGTGTATTGGAGCCGGCTTACAAAGTCTCGCGCAAGTCTGTTCTTAAATTTTCATGAATTTTCCGAGCCAGTTGTGAAACATACTCATTATTATAATTAAGACATAATTAGTATGTTTAAGAAATATGCTGAAAACATTCATATCAAGAGGCAAATATATTCAATTATATATATTAAATATTTTGTGTAATTCGCTTCCTTAAAATTGTGATGGATATTTAGGTGCAGTCGTCCAAAATAATACTATGTTCACACTACATTTACAAAGCAAAGTCGACATCTAAATAACTGGGCCTATGGAAAAATAAAATTCTAATGAAGTAGTAGTTTGTATTCATTACTAGAGTCCGGCAAAAATATGCAACGGTACTTTAGTTAGGTGTTTAATCGATAAAAAGCGGTACATGTGTTATCTGTAGAAATAAAATGTAATTATATATATTTGTAATAGTGCCCTGCTGACAAATAGTGTAGCGTATAAAAATTTAATATCTTACCAAAATCTGACCAATGGCAAAGGAGTGACCGGAATTACCTATCTCGGATATAATCCCAAAATAATGAGGTGTCGTTATTAAGATAAGAATTCATTGCGGTACAAGTGTTTTATTCTTTTGTTTTTTGCTGGTTTTTTGTTAAAATAAAGTTTAAAATAGCACGCCTATGGCAAAAGTACCGTTGCATATTTTTGCCTGTCTTTACTCATTCATTACTATAGTTTTTAATTTTTATTCGGGATTATTGTAAATTTCTGTAAATTTTATATTGTTAAAATTTTCGCCTATGAAAACGTATTAACTCAAGTTCATGGACTAATTACGTCTGTTCGCTACTCATTATTGACAATTAAATTACATACAATTAAAATTAAGTATTGAAATTAAACATATTAATCAAATTATTTTAGTTACATTGAACTTCGAGTTTTAAATCGCTTTTGACTGGTATAAATTTATAATGGTTGGACTGTTTTAGTGGCGACATACTCTGGTATAAAGCATAAGCTTACGTGATTTAATCATAATAATTTTCAAAAAAAAATTTTTTTTATACAAAGTATCGGCCAAATTGCGCCCCCTACACTCCACACGCTGAGCAAGCCTTTTTCTGATGTTTTCGTGCTCTCGGTGAAGCATTGCCACAGGAATTTCGGTGATTTGGCCTAAATGTTGTTTTTGAGGGCTTCCAGGGTCCTGGGACGATCGTTGTAAACTAAGGATTTTAGGTATCCCCACAGGAAAAAATCACACGGGGCCAAATCAAGAGAACGCGCTGGCCAGTTCAAATTGTCTCTTAGGGAGATCTGGCGCCTGTGGAATCTGTCTCGCAAAAAGTCCATGCAAACCCTTGTAGGGGTGCAAATGAAGATGTTCATTGTTTTCTGGGGTAGTGATGGTATTATGAGGCCCCCTTCTTATCGTTTGGCGTCCGAAACGAAAATTGCACTCGGACGTCTTGAACTGGGTCCAGTTTAGCGAGTCGTAATGTACCGCGTAATATATCACGCCGTGTAATATTTTTGTCTAGTTTAAACGGGATCGAGAGCAGAAGCCATGCGGTTCGCAAAGTGCTCGACCTCATCCACTTTGACAGTTTTTGTTGCGAACATAAAGGGATTCGCCAAGTTCAGTCAGACGCGTTCGAGGTAGTTAGATGAGCTCGAGTATTCATACGATTAGCTATATTGTATTAACTTTAAACCACTATGTCGCCGGCGGCTTCCGCATGGGGCTAGTCCGTGTCCCGCACCAGCTCAATCGGGCGTAGTAAATTGAAACTGTGAAGGACCTCCAAACGCCCGGTGCCTTGGACATCAGTTCTTGGTAACCGGGGCGGCCATGCTGACACTGCACTACTTGTCGAGCTTGTGCACAGTGCTTCCACGCTCTCGAAACATATCACTCGCCTCGCCTGCTATGGTTTTCAATTCCCTGTCGTTACGGTGAACTCCTCTTGCCGAGAGGGTATAGACTGGACAGAAAGATGCTCGAAGGTCCCTGCATCAGTTTTATGGAAAAAAAAAAACACTATGTCGTTTGCTCGTAGCATGGCTCCGCTCTCGAACGGTCCATAAGAAGATTTGCAATAAGTTCGCAACACGTAGATTACAAGTTGAGAATCTGGACCCAGATTTACTGTGAGCTGTCTTGGATTTTACATCCGCCAACTCATCTAGTGTCAAATGAACAGTTGAGTTGGTTGGTATCTCCTCTCGCAAAATATACTTCATCCATGCGTCAACATTCACCTATCATCTGCAGATTTTTTTAACAGCGAGTGGTTAATTACTTACCAACACATCACTGCTTGATGGGGCTGAAAGAAGGCCGCTCCTACTAACTGCATCATCATTATCAATGGCTCTATCATCTCTTATGTCGTCATTCTGTTCTGTTTGGCATTAACATCCATCAGTTCCTAATTCAGAGGACTTTGATGTCTTGCGTTGCCATGTCAACGTAACTTTCAACTTCTTTCTTCTCAGTTGGTTGATCTGCCAGCATACCTGTCGGTCATCGACTCATTAAGTTATAAGTATCAATAACATAGCAATTTGCACAAACGCTTTGTATTAGAGATACTGTAGTACGTCACCATCACCCGAAATGAGACGTATAGTTTACGAACCGTGCCTAATGGCGAACTTTTGTAGACGTATATAGAGTACTAGCTGAGTACCCATGCTTCGCTACGGTATACTGACGGACGCATTAATGTAAAATCCTCAGTTTGTTTTTAAACATGTGTATGGGTAACCTTTGTAAGCAAAAACCTAGTCGATATCTCATCTGTCCTATCAAGAGATATTGAGGAAACCATGAAAAAACATTATACCCTTTTGCACTATATAGGGCTCGAACTATTGAGTAAAAAAAAAACTGTAAAACTTTTTAAACATTTTAGAAAGACATATATATGTTAAAAGGAATATTATAACTCAACAAACGAAGAAAATGCGAAGAGTTTTATAATTCTTCTCTAGGGGTTGATTAGGGTATAATTTTGACATAACTTTATATTTTTATGGGTAACCTTTGTAAGTAAAAACCAAGTTGATATCTCAATGGTCCTAAGAGATATTGAGGAAACCGTGAAATCACATTTCAGCCAATTTCACCCCCTTATAGACCGAATTTTGAAATATTCCATATTAGTGGGTGCTTACGTCATGGAGGGAATATATTTCCCGAATGTCTGTATGTCAAGGGACGTTCTATCGAATAAAACTACCAATTTACCCCGTTAGGAATGAAATTAAAAAAACTGTAAAAACGCTTTCTAAATATTTTGAATAGAAACCTATGCACCAAAATGAAATGTTATAACTCAGGAAATACAAAGGTTTCTATAATTCAACCCGAATGTAGATTCACCCGTTTAGGGGTTGATTAGGGAAAAATCCTGAATAAAAAAAAAAATGTATGGGTAACCTCTTTAAGCAAAAATCAAGTCTATATCTCATTAGTCCTAAGAGATATTGAGGAATCCCTGAAATCAAATTGCATCCCTTTTCACCCCTTAGGGCTGGAATTTCATAAAACCCCTTCTTAGTGGGTGCTTACATCATGGACGGAATATAATTACCGAATTTCATGTCTCTATGTCCAAGAGATGTTCTATCAAAAATGAGTGTTATAACTCAACAAAGATAAGTCAACTAAGAAACTGGAAATACGAAGGGTTCAATTTAGAGATTAATTAAGACAAAATTCTGAATTCCTATGTTATTTAAACTTTTGTTTAGATAACCATTGTAAGTAAAAACCAAGTCGATATCTGATTGGTTCTAAGAGATATTGAGGAATCCCTGAAATCATATTTGACCCCCTTTTTAGACCCTTCGAGGTCAACTTCGAAAAATATCTTATCAGTAGGTTCTTACGTCATGGAAAGAATATACTTTGCGAATTTCATGTATCTATGTCCAAAAAACGTTCTATCGAAGAAAACAATACCCATTTACCCCTTTAAAGGTGAAATTTAAAAAAACTGTCAAAATTATTTCGAGGTATTTTAAAAAGACACCTATGTGCCAAAAAGAAACCTTATAACTCAACAAACACAGGAAATACGACGGGATATAAAATTCACCCCGATTGTAGATTCACCCCTTTAGGAGTTGATTAGGACAAAATCCTGAAATAGGTTTTTCGGCATTTGTATGAGTGATCTTTGTAAGAAAAAACCAAGTCGATATTTTATTGGTCCGAAGAGATATTAAGAAATCCTTGAATTGACATTTCACTCCTTTGCACCCTTAAGGGATGCAATTTTAAAACACTGTCAATATTATTTGGAGATATTTTAAAAAGACACTTATGTGCCAAAAAGAAATATTCTAACTCAACAAACTCAGGAAATACGACAGCATGTTTAATTCACCCCGATTGTATATACACCCCTTTACGGGTTGATTAGGACAAAATCCTAAAATAAGTTTTTCGGCATTTGTATGAGTAATTATTGTAAGAAAAAACCAAGTCGATATCTTATTGGTCCTAATAAATATTAAGGAATCCTTGAAATCACATGTCACCCCTTTTCACCCTTTGGGGCTGAAATTTTAAAAAACTGTCAAAACCATGTCGAAATATTTTAAAAATACTAAATCTGAAATAAGTTTTACGGCATTTGTATGAGTAATCTTTGTAAGCAAAAATTGGACCTAAGAGATATTAAGGAATCCTTGAATTCACATTTCACCCCTTTTCACCCTTTAGGGACGTAATTTTAAAAAACTATCAATACTATTTCGAGATATTTTAAAAAGACACTTTTGTGCAAAAAAGAAATTGTATAACACAACAAACACAGGAAATACGACGGGATGTATAATTCACCCCGTTTGTAGATTCACACCTTCAGGGGTTGATTAGGCAAAATCCTGAAATAATTTTTTCGGCATTTGTATGAGTAATCTTTTAAACAAAAACCAAGTCGGTATCTTATTGGTTCTAAGAGATATTAAGAAATCATTGAATTAACATTTCACCCCTTTTCGCCCTTTAGGGATGTAATTTTAAAAAACTGTTAATACCATTTCGAGATATTTTAAAAAGACACCTACGTGCAAAAAATAAATTTTATAGCTCAACAAACATATGAAATACGACGGGATGTATAATTCACCCCGTTTGTAGATTTACGCCTTTAGGGGTTGATTAGGACAAAATCCTGAAATAAGTTTTTTGGCATTTGTATGAGTAATTATTGTAAGAAAAAACCAAGTCGATATCTTATTGGTCCTAAGAAATATTAAGGAATCCTTGAAATCACATGTCACCCTTTTTCACCCTTTGGGGCTGAAATTTAAAAACACTGTCAAAACCATTTCGAAATATTTTAAAAATACACCTATGTGCCAAAAAGTAATGTTACATCTCAACAATAACAGGAAATACGACGGGATGTATAATTCACCCCAATTGTAGATTCACCCCTTTAGGGGTTGATATGAACAAAATCCTGAAATTAGTTTTTCGGTATTTGTATGGGTAATTTTTGTAAGCAAAAAGCAAGTCGATATCTTATTGGTCCTAAGAGATATTAAAGAATCCTTGAAATCACATATCACCCCTTTTCAACCTTTAGGGGTAAAATTTAAAAAAAACTGTCAAAACCATTTCGAGATATTATAAAAAGACACCTATGTGCCAAAAAGAAACCTTATAACCCAACAAACACAGGAAATACGACGGGATGTAGAATTCACCCCGATTGTAGATTCACCCCTTTAGGGGTTGATTAGGACAAAATCCTGAAATAAGTTTTTCGGCATTTGTATGGGTAATCTTTGTAAGCAAAAACTAAGTTGATATCTTATTGGTCCTAAGAAATATTAAGGAATCCTTGAAATCACATGTCACCCCTTTTCACCCTTTGGGGCTGAAATTTTAAAAAACTGTCAAAACCATTTCGAAAAATTTTAAAAATACACCTATGTGCCAAAAAGTAATGTCACATCTCAACAATCACAGGAAATACGGCGGGATGTATAATTCGCTCCAATTGTAGATCCACCCCTTTAGGGGTTGATAAGGACAAAATGCTGGAATTAGTTTTTCGGTTTTGTATGGGTATTTTTTGTAAGCAAAAAGCAAGTGGATATCTTATTGGTCCTAAGAGATATTAAAGAATCCCTGAAATCACATATTACCAATTTTCACCCTTTAGGGGTGAAATTTAAAAAAACTGTCAAAACCATTTCGAGATATTATAAAAAGACACCTATGTGCCAAAAAGAAACCTTATAACTCAACAAACACAGGAAATACGACGGGATGTAAAATTCACCCCGATTGTAGATTCACCCCTTTAGGGGTTGATTAGGACAAAATCCTGAAATAAGTTTTTCGGCATATGTATGTGTAATTGTTGTAAGCAAAAACTAAGTCGATATCCCATCGACCCGAAGAGATATTAAAGAATCCGTGAAATCACATTTCACCCCTTTTCGCCCCTTAGGGGTTGAATTTCGAAAAATTCCTTCTTAGTGGGTGCTTACGTCATGGAGGGAATATACTCTCCAAATTTCAAGTTTCTAGGCCCAAGGGTTTGGGCTGGGCGGTGATGAGTCAGTCAGTCAGGACACTTGCTTTTATATATATAGATAACTCCCCGTAGAAGTTTAGGAAACTATATATTAATCTCTACCAATGCTTCAATACATTTTATAAACGTGTTCCGGATTAATAATTCATCCTCTTGCTTGAGATAGTTTTTCTAAACAATTCTTTTATAAATTAGTAATTATTAAACAAATTCACATTTACAAATTTTGTAGCGAAAATGTGGTAATGATTCTACAGAGAGTGTCCGTGTTGGTCTGCAAATAAACAATTCCCGAGCCCAGTTTACCGCGCAGAGGTCAAACTGAGTCCCTCGGGTCGCGTAATTCTACAAGAATACCTAGACATGCTGACCTAGCCAGACAACAAACGGACATACGATGGTGTTCTAAATTTTCAATTGCCTACATATTTGCACCAGACTTACTTGTGTCTACACAACATAGTTTTAAAATTTTAAAACCCGGATTAGTTTTAAAAAATGTCATACTGAAAAACTTATTTCGGGAAGTATTAAAAAGTTTTTAAATGATTTGGTATTCAAATAAAGTGCTTTGGTATTGCCAAATTCAACAGAAAGAAGGAAAGTTTAAGTAGATCCTGGCGGGATGATAAACCAAATAATGGAAAAGAATTATACAAAAAAAAAAAAAAAACGAATGATTTCGAGAAACCTAACGAGCAAAAAATGGAAAGATGGTTGTAGCGAAAGAAGTAAATGTTACCTATAAAAAATCAGCTGTGGCCACCACAGGACCAACCGCCATGTACTTGTTTAATTTATGCTGCTTTATCAAAATATGTCTCAAATAAAAGTTGTTAGTTATTGCTTTTATAGCAACTTTTGTTAAATAAATTTTTTCGAAATATTTCTCTGCTGTGAAATATTTGCAAAAATCTTAAAACTGACATGAGTAAACTTCCATTTCTAGCTAACCGATTTTTACCAAAAGTTGATCAACTCGTGCCATTGAAGTCAAAAGCTTAAATATGAAGTTCCATAAAATCCTTTTAGCCGAATTTGCTCTGCACGTGTACACGGACCGATAGACAGACAGACAGACAGACAAACTGACTGAGAGACATCATGCTAAAAATAGTCAAAACGTTATTTATTTATCTATTTATTTTATTTATTTATTTACCAAAAAAACGTATTTACGGGTAAGCCCCAAATAATACATGATACATTAAAAAAGAAAACAAAAATACATGTAAAACATTTGAAAATAATACATGAATATAATACAGGATTCAAAATTTTCATAAGCGGCCATCAATGAAGTTTTAAAACGGCTGAAAACTGAATCAAAGATGTCAACAGTATTGAGGTCGCTGCAACAAATGGAATTGTACGGGCGGCAGATTCTGTCCATAGTTACATCCCTCCCGTAGTTGGTCTTGTGTTGGGTCACGAGGAATGTATCTTGGAGCGTGCAGGAACTCGTAGTAGAATATTTTCTAAGAGGTCTTGTGATGGTATCGCACCATTTATAATTTTGTGGAGTAGACATAACCCACTGATGTCACGCCTCTTTCTTAAAGTGTCGATTCCTACTAATTGTCTTTTCTGATCGCGAGGTAATAAAGTGTAGTTGATTCCCACTTTGTGGAGAAACATTTTAATAAATTTGACCTGTACATTCTCTAAGCGATAGCAGTGTGTGGACTGGTATGGGCTCCATACCACACTAGCATACTCGAGGTGGCTTCTGATTAGAGTAAAATAAAGCGTTTTGACAGCAGTGTAGTTCGTGAATTCCATGGTAGTCTTCCTAAAGAAGCCTAACATCCTCGCTGCCTTTTTAAACACAGAATCAATATGTTTTTCAAAGGAAAGGTTGCTAGTGAAGATGAATCCAAGATCTCGCACTTCATCCACTTGTTTGAGTGAGACTCCGTTAACCATATAGCTGAACGATGAGGGGTTACGTTTTTTCGAAAAGGATATCGAAGAGCATTTATTTATATACAGAGAGAGGCAATTACTTTTACACCATGCTGGTACGACATCCAGATAATTTTGCAAGCTGTGAGAATTATGTAGGGACCTCAATTAGTGGAGATCCATCGAAATCTCGAAATGTCAAAATCGATATGATAATCGAAATGTCACAATACCTCACTTATATATGTTGGCGATCGGTAAAAACAATTATTTCCTTAAAGAAGATCTGGGGGGAAAATGATTTGCGAGTGAGAATATCTCGTAAGAAACGTATTTACTAAAGAGCATCGGTATACGATATACCCAGAAAGATATATTTGACAGGTACGTTTGTGAGTTCATCATTTTTATCATGAACAATCTCATTGAAAATCCCTCCGCAGGCAAAATGCGTTCTATAATTTGGTTTCTTAACGCACACAGTTGTCAATTGATTTTTTTCCCAATTGTGGCTGTTTATAATGTAGCGAGCTACTATTCCCCATATTTTGTTTTTATCGTACCGCTGGTATTAAATAATTAGCGAGCCTGTGGTGTAATGTAAATATCTCAAAATGTTTACTGTTTAATTTTTATTACTATGATGATTTAACGTCCAATCAGGACTCTAATATGGCATCACCACACTATCGTCAACCTTCGTTAAGGACAAAAAGGGTCTGTAAATCGAAGGCTGGTATAAATTGGTATTAATTCTCATAATCGTCTATTGGTATAAATCTCAGTTGGGAAAAACATACGGAAACAACAGCGGAAATTTATGCAAGGCAATCTACTGCATAAGAAACCTAAAATCTAAGGTACCGAGAAATGTCCTGGTGTATGCATATCATGCTCTGGTTGAGTCGCACACACTTTCTGGCTTGGGGAGACTCCACACTTACCCAAAGAATTTTTCGATTACAACGGCGAGTTGTTAGAGTGATGGTCTGAATTACAGACAAAATTGTAGACAACATTTTGTTGAACTAGGTTTGATGACAATACCGTCCTTATATATTTTCTACTGCCTTGTTTACATGCATCAAACCAAGGATAATTTCAAAACGCAGGAACAAATTCATAAATACGAGACCAGAGGGAAACACTTGATAAGACCAGCATACATTAGAATAAGTTGAACAAGTTACTCAATTAATTATTATTGCACTAAATTTTACAACATCTTTCCTGAAAATATTAAAGGCTTGCCTCTCCACTCATTTAAAAATATTTTAAATGAGTAAAGTAATTTTTAAAGGAAAATGCGTTTTATAATTATGAAGAGTTCCTTACGAATGATTTCAGTAATGTAGGTTGTTAGAATTAAGTATTTACAGATCAAATAGGTGGCAGAAGATCTGCAGGCGGGAATGGACTCGATTTCCCTTCGATAGGAGGCTCTCATACCACCAAAAAAAAAAACACCATCAGGACTAAAAGCTTAACTTTATACCCTGGATATAGCTGTCTAAGCTCGGATAAG
Organism: Liopterus haemorrhoidalis; assembly: GCA_963971575.1. Taxonomy (NCBI): domain Eukaryota; kingdom Metazoa; phylum Arthropoda; class Insecta; order Coleoptera; family Dytiscidae; genus Liopterus; species Liopterus haemorrhoidalis. The sequence goes on along the minus strand of OZ020613.1, from coordinate 22,253,183 downwards.
ACATCCATGCCACAAAACGTACTTGGACCTCTTTTTCCTCCTCCTTTGGAGAGATATTCTTCTCAGCTGGACTTGAGAATTCGATCACAAACATCTGTTTGGTCTCGATATCGAAGAGGGTTATGTCCGGCTTAGTGGCTGTCAGTAACCTCGAGGTGGGGAAGGAGTGATTCCAATAAATTCGGCACTGGGAATTTTCCACCACCGATTCTATATCAGAAGGGATGTACGGTATAACTGGTATTTGTTCAATACCACAGGCATGTCTAAGATGATAGTAGAGCACGCGGAGAGCAGCATTATGTCGAGACACGTAGCTCGACGCTGCAAGAGATGAACAAGCAGACAGAATGTGCATAATCGTATCAGGATTGTAGTGGCACAACCTACAGGGTGTGGACTCCGCTATTTGGTATATGCAGGCTCTCTACGCCAAAGTATTTATAACACCATCCTGACACGCAAACACAAAACATTCTGTTTCCGATCTCAAACCAGCGGACTTAAGAAACGAGAACGTGGAATTCGATGGACAACTCTAGACTTTTAATATGTTTGAAGAACACAGAGTGCATACTTTTACTCATGTGTTCTTTTACAACATGTCTGTCTCGCCTCGTTTCACCGAACTGGTAACTCTGTTGTACTCCTCCCGAGAGAGTTGTACTCCAGCGTTTTCCCTGACGGGACTCAAGTCTGCCAGGTTAAATCTCGTTGCTGTTCTTCGCGCTGCCTGATAAAGAAACACCCCTTTGCCACTAAATTCTTGCTCATTAACGAACTGTAATAGTGGGTCCTGATGTCTAAGGATACTGTTAACTGTAACTAAGACGAGTCGATCGTGCAAACATTCCAGATTAAATAATCCCCGACCCCCGTTTTGACGAGGGAGGTAAATGCGCTGCACAGAAGATTTCGGGTGAAAACTTCCGTTGATGTTCATGATCTTTCTGGTTCTTCAGTCAAGATCCTTAAGATCATGCATTTCATTACACCAAAAGTGTATGAAATTAATGGGACAGCAAGCATGTTTGTGGCAGCGGCTTGTTCTTGCCACACTATCATATATATATATATATATATATATATATATATATATATATATATATGATGATATATATGATGAAGAAAGTGAGACCAAGAACACTGTCTTGAGGAACACCATAAGATGGACAGAGATCATTCAAAATTTAATATTAATATTAACATATTGGTTACGACCCTATAATAATTGATTTAACGGCGTTCCTCTGACTCCATAGCATTCCAGCTTATCCCATAAAATGTCATGAGAAACACAGTCAAAAGTCTTAGTAGGATCACATAGGTAAACAGCAGTGAGTTCCCTTTTTTGGATTAGCAACCACTTCTTTGATAAGAGTTCTAACAGCAAAAGTGATGCTGTGATTACTCCTAAAAATATTTCAAGTACAAGTATTTCTCTTATTCTATTATTCAATATTTCAAAACATAGCTCTCAGTATAGCAACGTTTGGGTACTCCTGTTCTCTTTCTGGATGACCCTTACAGAATGGTATAATTCTACTTTTGTCATCTGAGTCCCTGCCTGTCCCTATTTGAGTCTCATGCTGATTATATATTTACATATCTCGTTGTTGTGTTTAACAATTTGATTTTATGAATAATAATCTATGACAATTCTGTAAGATTTACTATTCCAGTCGTTAAAGTCATAATTGAACGTACGCCAATGCTTTGTAACTGGCCCCATAAGTGCATCCGTGTAGGTAGTAAAACGTAGACCCGTTAAACCGTCGTCCTGTGTACGTATAAACTTCACGTTTACGCCAGTTAAACATTGAAGAAATTCACATCCTTTTGTATTCAAGCTAGCAATTGCAGAGAAGTAGTAAGGGGGTGCATTTTACTATCTCATTCCGCATTATCTCCACTAACGATCGCACTAAACTGATCTACAAGATAAAATCCTAACAAAGGAGACTGGATTATGTGTAGCAGTATTTTATAAAACAATATTAACTTACTAAGTTGATTAGAAACTTTTACACTGACCTCGCAGGCATAAACAAAACACTACATCTACTATCGTACAATTCTAAGGAAATAAAATGGATCTTACTAGGTATTTGGTCCTTTTGTAGCGAACCGAGCGATGTCAAATACATATTTAAATTTCTAATTAGTAATTTTATTATTACAGCGATTTAGTGTCGAGTCTAGCCTCCTATGTGACATATTCCAAATCATTGGCAGCCTTCGACTGAACGGAAGGCGCTTATAAACTGGAAATTTTTTAATGTTTCGTAGATCATTTTGTTGTCAAAACCATAATAAATATAACGTATGGTGGTCTCATTCTGAAATGAGATTTTTTGCTCAGGAATTCAAGTTTCTAGGTTTAGGGGTTGATTTATCCAGGATTCAGCCTTTTAGTAGGTGATTAAAAGGCTTAAGATTGAGGAATATATGATAATAACATGGCACAAAGTCGGGCTATATGGTGGATGCAAAATTTTGTCAGTGAAATTCATCAAATTGAGCTTTAATCAATTCAACAACGTGCGGGCGTGAATCGTCCAACAGCAAAGCTAAGCCGCGAGTAGTTCTTCATCCTGTAAATTTTTCACAATGCTTTTGCACTTTGTGCGTTATGAAAATGAATTACTGCACTCACTTCGCATGTGGAGAGATATTCAATGAGATTGATCATGATAAAAATTAATAAAAAGTATACTAAGTATACAGAGTATACTCTCATAGTACTTACTCACCAACGGGTTGGCCATCTTGAAGGTAGAACTTTTGATAGAGCTTATCTCCAGGGCCGTCGTGAATTTTTGCGGAGCAAAAAAAAAGATAAGCATAGAAAGGAATTAGTATCAAATCAATGAGCACAAGAACAAGAAAAATAGATCGAAATTATGAGCAAAAAGAAGTCGATCGGAATAAAATGATGAACTAAGAAAAGGAAATCTAGAAAACCATGGGTCTGGGGCTGTGAAACATATACGAAACACATACTACATCGAAGGAATCATGCAAGTGTACAATTGTAAAATGCTTTTTCTTTTAGTGTTTTCTTTATTACAAAATTAAATTTATTTGTTGGCAAAGATTTGACAGATTGGGGAAGAACGTGTTGCGTAATAACTAAGTGAATATCGTGAAGACACGAGTCTCACATATCAAGGTCTTATCAAATCTTTACCCCTTGTATTGTAATCGTGTACATCTATTTGAAGTGTTTGGTCAGCTATATTAGAATGAACGTGGGTTAAACAATATAATAAATAAAGTGAGGGTAGTGTCAATATGTTCAAATTTATAAAAATGTTTTTACAGTCTTGCCTGTATGCTGGTATGTCACCAATAATTCTAACACGCTTTTGCAGCAGAAATATTCTTGCCGCATGTGGGAAATGACCCCTTGCCAGTAATGCATATGTCATTCTTAAATGAAATAGGGCGTAGTATGCTGTCATTACAACATCTGGAGTAACGTTATTTTTTTTATTTCTTATGCAGTAGATGGTCTTGCACAAGTTATTATCAATTTCTTCTACATGTTTTTCCCAGTTCAGAAAAACAAAGCAGTTTAGTTTTAGAATTTTTAAGGCTTAGTGCGTTGGCTGCATTCCAATCTTCTGCAAATTTTATAGTCTGATTGATATTGTCAGTAAGTTCATGAAACTTTAAGGACTGTGTTAGCAAAGTTGTATCATCTACATAAAGAATGATTTTTGCTTTATCTAAAAAAAGAGATGGATCATTAAAGTATATTAAAAATAGCAGAGGCCCAAGAATAGACCCTTGAGGTACACCGCATTTGGTAGTAAGTTTCTCAGATGTAACTTCATTAGATAATACATACTGTTTTCTGTTGGTTAAATATGATATTAGGAAGTTGGAGCTGTTCGTACTTATGTTATAAAATTTTAATTTTTTAATTAAAATATCTTGAGGAAAGCAGTCAAATGCCTTTAATAAAACAAAGAACGTTACAATGCTATGATGTCCCTTGTCAAACCCGTTTGTTTGAATTGGTCGAATTCTAAAATTGCAGTACTTGTACATCTTCCAGCTCTAAAACCAAACTGATTATTATTTAATAGTTTATTAATCTCGAAATGTTCCAATAACTGTGTAAATTAAATTTTCTCAAAAATTTTCGAGAATCAGCACTGCAGGCCAAGCTGACCCATGGCTTGTTCTTTATTGATCCCGATTCTTTGTTTTGCTTCCCATTCTTTTACGTTAATGTTCTGCAGGTCTTTCTAACCGGCATCTTACCACCTCTCTTTTTGTCGACCTCGTCTTTTCTTGGTTACTATTTCTCCTATTAACACTAATGTTGTCACTCTGTTTTCTGTATGACATGACACATTAGTCGCTTTGGTTTAACTGTCCCAACTATGTTCAGTTCACCATAAATGTCCATCAGTTCACTATTTGTTTTCCGGATGGTGTAGTGACACCATCCAGCTTTTTGCAGCCATTTATTTTTCTTAAAATTTTCCTCTCCCACATCTCTAATATTTGCTTCCTCTCATGGTTGAACGCCAACAATTCACTCCCATACACCACCATCAGCCTTATCTTGCCACTTTTTTTGGATACTAGGAACTTAAATAAGGAAACTAGATTTACGTCCTTTTGCTAGTCTTGTTACTATATCTAATTCCCTGTTGTGTTGACCTGTTTATAGCTCCAAAATTTTGGGTACTATGATAAATCCTAGATCTAATATAACTTTAATTAGTTTTTAATGTCCTGTACTATTTTCTTCCTTAAGCAGTAGTTTGTACGCTACTGATTCTCTCCATTTCTTGTGGTTTCTCAAGATCAATAATAAATTAAAAATATCTTATCTCGACGAGAGTTTAATTGTACTTATTTCAATTCTTTAATTATCAAAGCATCACTTTAAAATTTATGTTCTCCCAAACCAAACAGCTCGGTATAATTGGAAGGTTTTTAATTATTTAAACAGGCAATAACTCTGGCTTCCGTCTGCTGCTCACCGAAGGACGAGAACAGACCCAGGGAATCGTTTATCTAACAAGTATTTCGACCCAAATCAACCTGAACTTTTAATCTAAACTCTTGCAGACCATCTCGTCCTATCACTGTTCTTGCTTTATACTCTCGAAAATCGACTTGTCACTATTCAACGATAGTAAAATGAACGATAAAGAGATTTTGGGAGAGAATTACGCATAAACAATAATCAGAAAGGTCATATATATGGTTCTAGTTAAAAATAAATGAAATGTGAATATTTTGATAAGGTTTAATTATTGAAAAAATTAAACGTTTAATTTGGTGTTGATATCTGCATTTGATATTAGGATATTAAGTGAGTTTCCGGTAAAGTCAAAACTATTACAGCTTTACTTAATATCAAATACTATGATTCAATGCTTGGATCGCTAATTCACATAACTATACAAATATTACTGATTATAGGAGGGCTATTTTTTTTTTTTTCAAATTCCGTTGTGTTGGTAAAAGCCAATAAGTGCAACAAGAAAAGTTTTAGTATACACAAGAGTTACACATGTCGTAACGGGAAACCATTTTTTATATACGCTTCACATACCATGTTGCCGCTTTGGTTCTCAGCCAATCTTGCACACTGGTTTTCAGCTTCTCGTTAGTGCTAAACCGCTTCTTTCCCAACCACATTTCCAACCTGGTGAACAAATGAAAATCGTTTGGTGTCAAACCCGGGCTGTAGGGCGGGTGGCCGAATATCTCCCATCCGAAATTCTTGAACAGTTCATTTGTTTGTGCTGCGGTATGACGTGCATCGTCATGAAGAAGGATGACAACATGCCACTCCTTTTTTTCTTTATTGCTCTCAGTCGACAACCGTAGAGAGCTCAGAAATTGTAAACCATCGGCGCTCACTTTGTTCACATTTTCGACAATGTTGTCTGTTGCTACGGACTTCCTTCCCTGACCCACTTCATCATGGACATCAGTTCGTCCTTCCCGAAAACGTGTACACCATTTTCGCACTGCACTATCATTCATAATGTTTTTCCTATACACAATACACAATTCTCGATGAATTTCTGCCACATTGTTGTCTTTTGACTGTAGCAAAACGGATCACAGAGCGATTTTAACAGGCGGCGGGATCTTCGATTGTAATAGCCATGATAAATCAACGCTCACATCAAAACTATGGCACGTAAGGGCCGAACCTGTTGGGAGGTAGTGGCAGAGACTGCTAAACACTACTGCGCAAGCACCGCTTAACAGTGACAACACGTGCCATTGATGGCAGAAGCTTAAATATGAAGTTGCATAAAAATCCTTTCAGCCGAATTTGCTCTGCACGTGTACACAGATAGACAGACAAACAGACAGACAGACAGACAGACAGACGGACGGACGGACAGACAGACCGACAGACATCATGCTAAAAATAGTCAAAACGTTATGTAGGGACCTCAATTCGTGGAGATCCATCGAAATCTCAAAATGTCAAAATCGGTATGTACATAATACCTTCCTTATATATGTTGGCGGTCGGTAAAAAGTATCGATAGAGGAGACTGTTCTTCCTTGGAACACTTTTTAGATTTTCTAAATTACCATACTGTAGATATTTATTTTTTAAATTTAATACTTATGTAAAATAAACTTTGCTTTCTCCTCTATTAACTGGGGCACTTTTAATATTATTATTTGTTTTGCCTCGCAAAATGTTCCATGGTACAAATGGTCGTGTACCTTGGTACCATACCCTCTTGCACATTGCAACATTCATTCATTTTAATTACCATTAATAATAAATAATTACTATTCATTATTTATAACAGTTTAGAAGGGTTAAATACTTCATAAAAAACTATTTATAATCGTATTACAAAAAATTAATATTTTCATGAAAAAATTAACATATAAACTCATTTTCAATAAGTAATTTCTAAAAAATCAAGTTCGAAAACATAAATTTTACAGTAGTTTACAAACGCATAACAAATATAACTATTTTAGATTGTAGTAACTGAAATCCAGGTACAAGACTTGTTCCGAGGTACAAAAGGGTGCGTAAAATCGTGAAAATGGCAAAAAACTGAACAGGTTATGTCTGGAGTAGAAAACAATGTTATAGAAATAGTCACAAAAACAACTACATAAAATGTTTATTACATATGATAGACAATAACTACATGGGAAACACGATAAAAGAATATCAAAATGTTAAAATACTAACTTTTAACACTAAAATACCACTATTTCAAAAACTTAATCATAGGCGAACCAATATCCAGTAAAACCAACAGGCTACTGTCTAACAATATAGATACACCATAGACGAGGGGCGGTTTGAAAGTTTTCGGCCTAGGCAATAAAACACAACTTTTTCGGCAAAACTCAATTTATTTCACAACGTCTCCTTTTAGTACCATATACTTCGTCCAATGGTTCCCTAATTTTTTAATGCCCTCCGAATAATACGATTTCTCGAAACCCACAAAATAGGCATCTGTTTCAGCGATGACCTCCTCATTCGACCCAAATCTCTTACCACCGAGCTATTTCTTCAAGTTTAGAAATAAATAATAGTCTCAGAGGGCTAAATATGGTGGATGAGGAACCAATTCGTAGCGCAATTCATCGAGTTTGGCCATTGCTACTGCGCACTTGTGGATCGGTGCGTTGTCCTGGTGGAATAGCACTTTTTTCTTTACCAAATGCGGCCGTTTTCGTTTCAAATCGGCGTCGAAGCGGTCCAACAGCTCTGAATAATATACGCCCGTAATCGTTTGGCCTTTTTCCAGGTAGTCGATGTAAATAATACCGTGCGCATCCCAAAAAAACTGTGGCCATGACTTTGTTGGCAGACAGACCCACCTTGGCCTTCTTCGGCTTCGATTCACCAGGAGCAGTCCACTGTTTCGACTGTTCATTGGTCACTGGTATATTGCGATGGATCCATGTTTTGTCCACGGTTACGAAACGGTGCATAAAGTCCTTCTTATCGCGGTTAAATATCGCCAAACATTCCTTCAAAATGGTCAGACGATCGCGTTTGCTGTCGACTGAATGCAAATGCGACCCATATGGCAGAGAGCTTCCTCATTCCCAAATATCCATGCAAAATGTTTAGCATCCGTTCGGTTGAGATGCCCACAGCCTCAGCTATTTCGCGCTTAGTCACTCGTCGATCGTCGATTATCATTCTATGGATTTTATCGACTATTTCTGGTGTGGTGACCTCTTTTGGACGGCCTGGACGCTCACTATCAAAAATGCTCTTACTACCGCTTTTAAATTCAGCTGCGCAAAGTCCTCAGAAATATCGTTCAATTCGGTGTTGATCTCATCGTTCGTTTTCTTTTTCAAAAACAATATTCGATTTTATTCATTTTTGTAAAAATACAAAAGTTGTTCACTTTCAATGACTGTCAAACACAAACTAAATGATGCAGCTGGTTGAAAATTTAACAGTAGTCATTTGAAGGTTGGGATTTACGAAAAACAACATTGATTTGATACTGGTGGCGCCATCTCTTGCCTAGACCGATTTCTTTTCAACTACCCCTGGTATATCAAATAAAGCTAGAGATGATAAAGAAGGTCAGGAAACTTAAAAACTGATCCAAAGTACATTATGCTCAAAGTACGACAGTTTTCCGTACCAGTAGAATGTCGAAACAAAAACTATCGAGTATTAAAATACTTGTGTCGATAGTATCATTTCATACCTACTTGTATATGGCATACAATTGGATAGTTTATAAGCTCGATACGAAGTATAAACGATACTAAAACTTTCTTCGCGCAAGACTTCGGAAAGGTTAAGAACCACTGTTGCAGAATAAAGAAAGAAGTTTTATCAGATATTCAAGAGAATGTCATCGAATATGACCCAGTTAAAACATGTTGTGAATGTGATTTTGCAAGTTGATGCTATCGTAAAACTTCACCTGTGTATCGGTATGCATATTGGAAGGTACTCGAGCAGAAAATCACGTTATCCAACAACGGATACAGTATTACAAACGATAAAAATGTTATAACTTAAAAATAATGAAAATTTTTACCGTGTGGCAAATGCAAATAGAATAATTTATAAAGGTAATAAAATATTATAGGCTATTTAAATGCAAGTGCTGACATCACAGATGCCTAAGTAGCTGGATAGTGGATATGGATGTTCGGAAAATCCGCCGTATATCTCGCCACGAGTGATGGATGTGGAGAAACGCTGCTTCGCGAATTCTTACGTGGAAAAATCTGAAAATTTTCACTCAAAAAGTCATAGTCTAACTAAACAATGAGTAACAGGTTTTTAAATCAAAATTTTCACTAAAATTTGTAGGATTTCGTAGGTACGGCCATGATCCTTTATAAAGTTTAACAAATAAAAAAATGTTGCTTCAAAGTTGTTTATAAACTTTATCAAAGGCAGTAATATATTAGTTAATTCATTTCATCCTTGGGTGTTGAAAACATATAAAATATCTGACATAAATATAATTAATTTATGGGTTAATTCATGACATATGCAAGGATTGCCTGTTTAATTTTTAACATTTTGGAAACGTATTTCATTAATTTAGGAAAAAACTCAACTCTAATGGAGAATAACAGTATTAATTAGTTGGTAGTGTTTTATTTTTCGGAAATTTAACGTATTTATAATGTAACTTTTTACCGACCGTCAACATATATAAGGGAGGTATTGTGATCATACCGATTTTGACATTTCGAGATTTCGATGGATCTCCACGAATTGAGGTCCCTACATAACGTTTTGACTATTTTTAGCATGATGTCTGTCGGTCTGTCTGTCCGTCCGTCTGTCTGTCTGTCCTTCTGCCTGTCTGTCTGTCCGTCTGTCCGTCTGTCCGTCTGTCTGTCCGTCTGTCCGTCTGTCCGTCTGTGTACACGTGCAGAGCAAATTTGGCTGAAAGGATTTTTATGAAACTTCATATTTAAGCTTCTGCCATCATTGGCACGAGTTGATCAACTTTTAGTAAAAATCGGTTGACTAAAAATGGGAGTTTACTCGTGTCGATTTTAAGATTTTTGTGAATATTTCAAAACAGAAAAATATTTCGAAAAAAATTATTGAACTAAAGTTGCTATAAAAGCAATAACTAATAACTTTTATTTGACACGTTTTTTGATAAAACGAAAAATTTCGAATAATTTCTGTCAAATTTTTGAAATTTTTTCTATATCTCAATTTTTACCGACCGCCAACATATATAAGGGAGGTATTGTGATCATACCGATTTCGACATTTTGAGATTTCGATGGATCTCCACGAATTGAGGTCCCTACATAACGTTTTGACTATTTTTAGCATGATGTCTCTCGGTCTGTCTTTCCGTCTGTCTCTCCGTCTGTCTATCTGTCCGTCTGTCCGTCTGTGTACACGTTCAGAGCAAATTCGGCTGAAATGATTTTTATGAAACTTCATATTTAAGCTTCTACCATCATTGGCACGAGTTGATCAACTTTTGGTAAAAATCGGTTGACTAAAAATGGGAGTTTACTCGTGTCGATTTTAAGATTTTTATGAATATTTCTCAACAGAAAAATATTTCGAAAAAATTTATTGAACAAAAGTTGCTATAAAAGCAATAATTAATAACTTTTATTTGAGACGTTTTTTGATAAAACGAAAAATTTCGAATAAGTTTTGTAAAATTTTTCGAAATTTTTTCATACTTACATGTAACGTTTCCATGGTCATGATAAATAATATCTCTGTTAGAAAATATTAGGCCAAGTTATTTCTACTTTGCTGCTAGAATGTATTACTTTATGAAGTACTTTATGATGGCGGTCGGTCCTGTGGTGGCCACAGCTGATTTTTTCATACTTATATGTAACGTTTCCATGGTCATGATAAATAATATCTCTGTTAGAAAATATTAGGCCAAGTTATTTCTACTCTGCTACTAGAATGTATTTTATATAAGTACTTTACGATGGTGGTCGGTCCTGTGGTGGCCACAGCTGATTTTTTTATACTTATATGTAACGTTTCCATGGTCATGATAAATAATATCTCTGTTAGAAAATATTAGGCCAAGTTATATCTACTCTGCTGTGGCCACAGTTGATTTTTTATTATCAATTTTACGAAAAAAGTGAGTCTTCAAAAAAACTGCTTTTTCTAAAACTGTCTAAAATGTTATCAAATTTGTTTTACGTAACACAGGGTGATAAAATTTCAAAACTAATTCATCCTGTCCTGCTTCCACTAATTGTCCTGCTTCTAAAACACATTTTTTAGTTCTTTGACGCATAACAGTTGTGGCATTTTTAATATTTTCTGTTGGTATTTGATCACACTCGGCCCTTATTCTTTGAATCAATTCTTGTTCATTTTGTGGTCGATTTACATACACCTTATTTTTAAATAGCCCATAAGAAGTAATCTAACGGAGTCAGATCGGGTGAACGGGGTGGCCAGTATTTTATTGCCAAGTCAATAGTAGAAGACCGTCCAATCCATTTTTCTTAAAAATTAACATGTAACCACAGTCTTAGAGGAAGTGAAAAATGTGAGGGGGCCCCATTCAACTGTAATATCATAGCCTGTCTTTGTAAAAGTGGCATATCTATCAAAATCTTAATAAATGAATTTTGTAAGAAATTTTAAAAATGATCAGTATTAAAATATTGTACAAAAAAAAGATGGTCCAAATAAATGTTTTCCCATAAGACCACACGAAATGTTGATTTTTTGTGAATAATGATTTCGGCATTTAATAACCTAGTGAAGATTTTCATTAGATTCTGCAGACTCTGTATTACGTAAACAAATTTGATAACGTTTTTGGGGGTTTGAGACAGAGCAGGAGTTTTTTGAAGAGTGACTTTTTTCGTAAAATTGACAATAAAAAGTTTTCCATTTGTATCTAATTTCTTGGATCACGCTGTATAGAGAACCGCTACAATAGAAAACCACAATAGAGAACCGCTAAAAAGAGGTAGATACCTACTAGTTGATAGGTATTTGTAAGGATAGGTAGTAGTATTCTATTCATATCCAAATAATAACCTAAAAATTGTGGAATTAATATAATAGCGACCGTCAGGAAAAATAAAAACTACCCCTAAGCAATAGAAAAAGCCCGTCAAAAAAGGAAAAGTTACTCGTTGGTTGGTACATGTAGGGGTAAATATTATTCCTTTCATAGTCAAAAAATCGTGGAAAAGAAAAAATCGCGACCGCCTGGAAAAGTCAAAATATCCCTAAACGGTAGAGAAAAATTGACAAAATACCCGTAAGGGTAGATTGTGTCCATTTCATCCCCAAATTTTCGAGCTGGTCAAATTTAATAAAAAGAAAATTGTAAGTAAAACTGAAAATTGTTCTACTACGAATTTACAAACATTGCTACAGCCAAACTTTCGTTGTCTATAAATTTTACGGATTTACGGATAGCTTATTTTACAGAAGAGCTTAGAATTGGTCATTCCCCGTAAACGCACTGTAGGCCTTACAGATGACTTACAGGTTCACTGCACGTTACACAGAATTGCATCATATATTTTAAAATAAGTTTTACAAATATTTAGTATAACTTAAATAGTTTTCATTATTGTTAGTGAATTTTAATTATTTTACACATGGATATTTTCAAAATCATAATAATACTATTAAAACAATTTATGTACTTAAGTAAATAATAAAGAAAAAAAATGGATGTAAACATTATCATCAGTTTATGTATTATTTATTTCATTTTATAATACATAATTTACAGGAAAAGGTTATTTTTTATGTTGTATATTTACAATACATTTATAATATTATCATAGAATTGGTTCACATGGATACTTCAAAGTCTTTTTCCACTATAAAAGTCACCAAAATCATCAGATCTAGTACCGTATTACAAAATGAAACACAATATACTAGAAAATCAAGGTATAGCCTATCCCAAAAGTTTAAGCAGAACTAGGTTTTGAAATCTTTTCAATTTTCTAAAAATAAATACATTGGAAATTGGTAAAAACGCAAAACTTAATATGTAGACGTCAAACAATATCTGTACGCTTATGGCCAAATGCGTCATGCACAATTAAATTACAAACATTGTGAGATGAAAATTACTAACTTGACGCACTAAATTCAAGTCTTTCAGTCAGTTTTGTACGCTACGTACAAGAAATGCAAACTACATAAGCCATTGCAAATTTAAAAATTTAAGGCATTCTGAAAATTCTGTAAAAAATTTCCATGGCCAACTGCGAGTTTAATTTTTCCCATTGTTCACAAGATATAAAGAATACAGGGTGCTTTTGGCAACTGTTTAAGCATTGCTAACTTCTTTATTAAAAAAAATACGAAGGAGGAAATATGAGGTATTTTATTTTATAAACAAAAGTATTAAAATGGAAAAACAATTGAACAATTGAATAAAAGAGTTATTCCAAAAAACTATTTTTTTTTATGGAACATCCAGTATATTTTTAGTCTACAGCATAGAAAATGTATTTTTCTTTGACAAATCATAAAAGCACTATGTATCTAAACCCAATATTAAAAAAGTTATTAAACCTTGTTTAAACAACTATATCCTAAGTAAAACAAATATAATCTCTATGTTTCACATCCACCTACTACATATTTTCCTAAGATGAATTAAATGTTATAAATAAAGTCTTAATAACTTTTTTATTATTTTTGTTTATTTATAACAAGTTACTAAGATTTAATTTTTAACATTTAATTCCTCTGAGTAAAATAGGTGGCTAATATAACATGCAGATTATATTTGTTTTTCTTGGATGTAGTTGTTTAAACAAATCTCAATAACTTTTTTAATATTGGGTTTAGACCAGTGGATGACAGTGGGAATTTTAAATGAAGGTCCGCAACCAAAAATATAATTGAGATTTTCTTTCGGGAAAGTAAATCATTATTAAGATGGACATAAAATGTCTAACTACATATATGTATACTAATAAAATTATATAAAATATAGAAATATTACATTTTATGACTTAATATGTATTAGTCAAGTAGAAGAAAAATAATGTTTTATGTGCTGTAAAGAACAAGCGATATCGTACATTCTTATTCATTCTTTAAATATAAAAAATCAGTTATCAAACGTGCACTTCGCAAGGTTTTAACTGCAAACGATAGCAGCCAGGAATATGTATAAGATGCCGTTACCCCGCTCAATTCCAATCGCCGTGTCACCATGATCATTCGAGCTGCCAGTGCTTACAGCACATAGTACATCATAGCTTGTAGACGAACTACTTGTTTTACGTATGACACACAGGGTTTTAATCAAAAATTAAGTAAATTTAGAGATAGCGATAGTAAAAAATATCATAAACGTCTGTAATGTTTTAATTATTTTAATTTTGGGGGCGCTGCAATTCCGCAGCTACACCTTATTGCCAGAGTGTACCGATGGGTCGAAGTAATGGATTAAAAAAGGCACCCCATCGTATTAGGCACTTCCTTGTAGTGCATAGCATTCTTACCATATCGGATCGCCCTTATTTCTCCTGAAAAATATCTAGCATATTTCGTAAAATATATCAAATTTGGCAACCAGTTCGTCATCGTTGTTATGCGGGTAGTCTGTCTTGCAAAGCTCAGGGGCAATATCAAATCTCTTCTGGAGCATTGTCAGGTTGATTTGTACTGTTGTAGCTCTTATGTACCGGCCACCAGTAGTTGAGACATAAAGTGCCTTTACGATTTATTAAAGAAAAATATATCAGTTCCACATGAATTACGAACGTAGCTAGACGTGTGCTATTTGTGTGCAGTTTTGTTCAGTGCTGCTTAAAAGAGTTGCAAGTTAAAAATTATTTTTTAAAAAAAAAATATTTATTAATATTAATAATAATTTAAACAACTACATAAAATGCCACCAAAAAAGGTTAGTGTGACAGAAGCGGAAAATATTGAATGTGAAATTAATATTGGAGACATTGAAAAGTTAATTCGGGAGACATTAAAATCTCCTAAAGTGTTAAACGAATTAGCTAAATCAATAGCAGTGATTGTGGTAAAGAAGTATGAGCAACAACAGAAAGAAATAAGAGAAAAAATTGAGGCTCTGGAGTCTAATGTTATAGAGAAGGACTCTATTATTTCTAAGTTGGAGACCAAAATCCAGGATATGGAACAATATTCCCGCAGAAACTCCTTGAGGGTGTTCGGAATTCCAGAAAGACCGAGAGAAGACACGCAAGCAGTTATTGTGGAAACGTTCAGAAAGTCATTGGGTGTTACTTTGAATAGTTTTTCACTGGACAGAGTTCACAGGATTGGTAGAGCTTCAGAAGGAAAAATTCGACCCATTATTGTTAAATTTTCTAATTATATTGATCGTGCTTCTGTTTTTCAGAAAAAAAAATCACTTAAGGGAAGTAAAATAACAATATTTGAGGACCTCACTAGATATAATATGGAGCTGTTAATTGCTGCAAGGGGCAAATATGGGAGGAATAATGTATGGTCATCAGACGGTAAAATTTTTTGTAAATCTAGTGACGAAACTTTTAGGATCCACTGCTTAACAGACTTGCAATAAACTGTAAGTATTTGCCCACAATGTGAAAAAAATCAACCTTATAAAACTAAATTTTTCATAACTAATACTTAACCTACAAATGTCTTTTGCACTTTTATTATTTATTATTATTTTTTATTTATTTATTTTATTTAATTTTTTCTCTCTATTTTAGACTATTTTTTATTTTATTTTTTATTTATTTTTTGTTTTATTATTTATTTTTACCTTTACTGTTGTTATTTCTATTAGTTCTATTTAATTTTTTACAATTATTTACAAATAATTACAAACATTTTTTCCTCTTATAATTGCACTTTATTTTTATTTGAATTTACATGTTATTTATTAATATTATTATTATTATTTTTTTTTTCTTTCAATTTTTATCTCTCAATGTTATTTATGCCTACCTTATGTATTTTATTTATTTATTGTTTTATTATTTATTCTAATTTGATTTTGTTTTGTTTTTATTTTATTTTATTTATTTATTTGTTATTTATTTTGTTTATTATGTCTAATACTTCTGGATTTGTACCTTAACTAAAATGTTAATTGGAATCATAGCAATTTTGAAAAAAAATATTTCTCTGTAGTGTTTTTTGTTTGAAGTGTAATGTACATTTAATCTATGTGCATTTTATTATTGTTTTCTGTCTGTCTCTCTCTCTCTCTCTCTCTCTCTCTCTCACTCTCTCTCTCTCTCTCTCTCAGTCACACTCACACACATATTCTCTCTCTCTCTCTCTCTCTCTCTCTCTCTCTCTCTCTCTTTCTATGTATCCTCTCTCTATATACCTATCTATCTGTCTCTCTCTCACTCACTGATATGCTTACTTAACTTATGTATTTTATCTATTTATTTGTTTTTACTTATTACCTATCTTATTAGTTTATTTTCTATTTATATTCTATTAATATTGGTCATTATCTTTATTATTACTATTATTTTTTTTTTTTTTTATATATAAAATATAATTGCATAATGTAATTGAAATTTGAACAAGATATTTTTTTAGTGTCTTGTTTTAATTGTAATGTACTTTTAATCTTGTGTTTATTATTATTGTTATTAATAATAGTTATATTATTGTGGAATGCTTTTTTTACTTATTTATAATCGTATTCATAATACTGCACACATGAGCAGAATATTTGTAATTCTAGCATGGAGATTGATCTTAACTCGGATATTATAAATTGCAACAGATATTCCTGTTTAGAAGATTATAATTTATCGGTTAATAATTTCTATGACAATAATTATAAACTTAATAAATTGTCAATATTTCATACAAATGTCAGGAGTATAAATAAAAATTTTTCAACGCTGGAAGTTTATTTAGAGTATTTTGATTACTGTTTCGACATCATAATTCTAACGGAAACATGGGATTTTAATCCACAATATTTTAATAGTAATGGCTATGATTTAATATATAATGAAAGTACTCTGAATAAAGCGGATGGTGTAATCATGTATGTTAAAAGCCACCTGAATTATTCGTACGAAATAGTTAAAATTGGAAATATAAAATTCTGTAGAATCTTATTTAATGAAAATAATGAAAAGATTGCAATTTCAGCAGTATACAGATCTCATGCAGTAAATATACATGAATTTTTACATAGTCTAGAGCAGTTTTTTAATAATATTTGTACCAACAATATTGAGGTGTTTTGTGGTGACATTAATATAGATATTTTATCTGATGCTAAAGTTTCGAATGACTATATTAATTTATTTCTAGCTAATGGTTACAGATCTTGTATTAATGACTATACTAGGATAATAGGAAATTCCAAATCTTGTATAGATCATTTCCTTATTAAATATAGAACAACGAATGATAATATCTTGCCGATTATCCTTGACAACAAAATAACTGATCACTCGCCTATTATATTACACCTTAAACTTAAAAATAAAAGTGAGAACTACAGCAGTAGTGCTTCAGGTAGATCAAATATTAAAATTATAAATTATGAAAAACTCAATACGGTTGTTAATGAACAAAATTTTGATTTTATCAATGATGATTTAAATCCTGATGTAATCTTTGATCGTTTTATTTCCTTGCTTAATGACAGTATTTGTTCTAGCATGGTAAAAAAAAGTTTAACTATAAAAAAAAGGAAAAACTGGATTACGCAAGGTATTATCAATTCTATTAAATGTAGGGATAATATGTATAAAAAACTTAAATCGAATCCCACTAATACTGAACTTAGAAAAACGTTCAATACATATAGGAACAAACTGAATGGTATTATTAAGAAAGGTAAAGCGATATTTTATAAAAATAAAGTTTTAGAGGCCGGCAATGATACTAAGAAAATATGGAATTTATCTAGAGAAGCAGTTAATGCGTCATCTTCTGTTCATAAAATTAAACAAGTTACTACTGCCGATAATAGATCTATTTCCGATAATAAAGAAATGGCAAATATTTTTAATGATTATTTTTTAAATATTGCCAAAAAAATGGCGGATGGTATTAAAATGAGTAATAATTACGAACACACTATAACACATAACTCTAAAACATTTTTCTTTTCTCCAATCTCAGCTGTCGAAATAATGAATGCAATAGATTCATTAAACTCTAGTAATTCTTCTGGGTTTGACGGTTTTTCTGCAAAAACCATTAAAAACATTAAGAACTCAATTGCGGTACCTTTGTCAAATCTCTTTAATAAATGTGTACTTCTGGGACACTATCCTAAAAAGCTAAAAATAGCCATAGTCAAAGTTATTCATAAAACAGGCCCTAAGAATATCCTTGGCAACTATCGGCCAATATCACTGGTTTCGGTATTTTCTAAGATATTCGAAAAAATAATAAAGTTTAAAATGGAGGAATTCTTAGATAGTTATTCTATTCTATCAAATAATCAATTTGGATTTCGACGCAATAAATCCACTAATAATGCCATAAGTAGTCTGGTGTCTGATATTTATGATAACTTTGAGAAAAACAAATTTTCGGCAGCGATTTTTTTAGACCTAGCGAAGGCTTTTGATACTGTCAGTCATTCCCGATTAATTTCCAAACTTGAGACTTATGGCTTTCGCGGCAATACTTTAAATCTTTTAAAGAGCTATTTAAATGATAGAACACAGTATACTTCTATCAATAATGTTCTGAGCCAACCGGGTTTTGTTTCTACAGGTGTCCCACAAGGAACGGTACTAGGTCCATTACTATTTCTTATCTATATTAATGATTTACTCTATCTCAATCTAAATGGGCTTTTATTGTCTTATGCTGATGACACTGTGTACTATGTGTCTGGAGACAGCTGGAATAATGTTTTCAATAACATCTCAGTCAGTCTTCAGAAAATGAAATCATGTCTAGATTCGAATTTATTATCGCTAAACCTTACTAAAACTCACATTGTACCTTTTATGTGCCAGAAAACCAGATTACCTAATTTTAGTGAAATCATACTTCATGATCAAAACTGCAATTATGCTGAGCTATCAAGTTGTAGTTGCCCCAGCAAAATAGAAATTAGAAATTCCACAAAATATCTAGGATTATATCTGGATAGTTGTCTCACTTGGAAAACACATGTGAATCATGTTATTGGAAGACTACGTAAAACTATATATTTGTTTAAAAATCTGAGATATTGTATGAACCTGTCTACCCTTAAAATGATATATTTTGGTGTAGTTCAATCAATTTTAACTTATGGTATTTTATTTTGGGGAGGTGCCAGTAAAACAGTAATTTACAATATTAAAACTACACAAAAATTAATACTAAAAGTCATGCTAAACAAACCACGTAGATTTCCAAGTGAGAAACTATTTGAAATTACGGGTGTTCTGAGTGTACCGAAACTCTTCTTGTTTAACATCGCTCAATATTTTTTTAAGGAAAAACATAGTCTCTTTAGAACGCTACATTTACCAAAGCATTTATATTTTACGAGAGGTAAAAAAATTGGACGTTGTAAGGGCTCAAACTATTTCAAAAAGAAAACGAACCAGTTCTTTATTAATATTTTACCAAAATTATTTAATGTTCTTCCTGAGAATATTAAAAATAATCTTTTTACATTCTCCAGTCATTCTTTTAAAAAAACTATTAAAAAATGGATACTCAGTATGCCCGTTGACGTTATTAATTCTATAATTTCAAACGTTTAAACTGTGATAATATATTTCTCTTTTGCATAACTCTCATTTTTTTCCCTTTTATTTATTTTTTATTAGTTAATTCATTTATTTATTTATTTAATTATTTATCTTCCTATTTATTTATTTATTTATTTATTTATTTATTTATTTATTTATTTATTTATTTATTTATTTACTTTCTTTTACTTGAAATTTTTTGAGATCTGGAGTTTATTATTCCATTTACTTTTCTTAATTTGTATTATTGAACTTTTATTCTGGTACAGTATTATTTTATTTGTTTTATTGTTGTTATTATTATTATCTATTATTTTTATTTGTATATTTTATTTTATTTATTTTTAATATATTTATCTTTATCATATATTAATTTATTTAGTAATTTGTCTACATCAGTTTTTTTTTCAAATTTTTCTTCTTTAAATTTTTATTTTATTTTACTTTTTGTTATTTATTTTTATTATATTTATCTTCATCATATATTAATTTATTTAGTATTTGTCTACATCAGTTTTTTTATTTTTTTTTTTATTTAAATTTTTATTTTATTTTACTTTTTGTTATTTATTTTTATTATATTTATCTTCATCATATATTAATTTATTTAGTATTTGTCTACATCAGTTATTTTAATTTTTTTTTATTTAAATTTTTATTTTATTTTACTTTTTGTTATTTATTTTTATTATATTTATCTTCGTCATATATTAATTTATTTAGTAATTTGTCTACATCAGTTATTTTAATTTTTTTTTTATTTAAATCTTTATTTTATTTTACTTTTTGTTATTTATTTTTAGTATATTTATCTTTATCATACATTAATTTATGTAGTAATTTGCTTCTTCTTTTGTCTACGTCAGTTTATTTTTTATTTAAATTTTTATTTTATTTTACAATTCTTTTTTAAATTTCTTGTTTATGATTTCATTATTGTCACCACAAGATACTTCGTATCTTTTATGACAGCATTTTTATCATGTGTATTTACTGAAGAATTACATTTATATTATTATTCTAACTTTTTTATTTGTTTATATTATTATATGTATGCATACATTTTATTTATTGTTAAGTCTATTTTATAATTTACCTTCAATGTATCAATGTTATATGAAATGTGTTACATACATTTGTATAATCGATGTAATATTTATTTCGTTCAAATACAAAATACAAAATACAAATATTTTCTATACGACATAGAAAGACGACAAAGAAAATATAGGGTGTTCCATTTAAAATAAAGTTTTTTTTTTTAATAACTCATTTATTTGATGTTCAGTTGTTTGTCCCATTTAATATTCTTACTTATAGAGTAAAGCAATTATTTCATCATTCATAATTTAACCTTCTTCATATCTCTTATAATAAAGAAGCTAGCAATGCTTAAACAGTTCCCAAAAAACACCATGTATATTAAACTAAAATAATTGTTTCCACTTGCTTCATTTTCATACCTAGAGTTGGATAGTAGAGAGTATTTTTCCAAACAATTACTGTAATTGCAGTTAACTAATCAGAACTAAATGCGTTAACAATCTAATTAATATAATTAAAGAGATCTCTAACATCTGAGATCTGTCTGTCCTGTCCTAACCCAATCTAAATGCTCTCTTCTAATTAATGGCCAGCTCTAAATCCAAACTATGTTTTAATTGCTCCTTTGCCGGCTATTTTCCACAGTACACGACTTAAACAAAGATGGCGCCATTATCCTTCGTATTTGTGATACATGTGAGATACAATGTTTATTTTGAAAGGTATTTGTGTCCACTGTCAAAGTTTTCGAGTGAATAACTCTTGTAACATTATCCCAAAGGGGATAAAAAGATTGGGAATATATAAAACAAGATGGAAAATATATAAAATAATGTTAAATTTAGAACAACTGTCTTTTGAAACAAAGTTTTACACCGATTTTTCTCCACCAATACTGAAGCCACAAGTATAAAGTACTGTACTAAATATAGCAGACTATTACAGTTAATAACGCACGTGTTATGTAGAATAGAATGGTACAGTCCTGTAAGGCATGGTCTCAACCGTTTTGGACGAGGCAACGACCATGGAACCTTCTAGAATCAACTAATGACTGTGAAGATCTGGAAGGAATAAAGCACTGCCCATGGCTAGGGTCAGTCAGTTTAGTGCTATGCCATCGACATCAGCTGTCACTAATTGGGCGTGTTTAGCGTACGCAACTGTTGAGTATGTCGACTTATAGTTCGCAATATTTCGCTGCTGTTGTTTTAGCGAATCGGCAATAATTGACTGTAATCACGAAGCAAACAAGAATATTGCTGATGCAGTAAATATGAGTTCGCAAAATGCGACTATTGTCAGTTAACATACTCAAGAGTTGCCAACATGTTTATCAAACATCTACCAGTTTCTCATGCTTCACTTAATGTCTTGTAAAACAAATCACTATCCTGCCAACTGAGTTTGGTCTACCTACATTTTTGCTAATAGATTTTACTTATTTACTTAATCCTAAAGACTTTTTACCTTTTTTAGGGTTTTGTAGGTATGACCAAAAAACCCTTATACCGTCATTTTGTCGTCTGTCTGTCTGTCTGTCTGTCTGTCTGTCTGTCTGTCTGTCTGTCTGTCTGTCTGTCTGTCTGTCTGTCTGTCTGTCTGTCTGTCTGTCTGTTCGGTAAAAATTGTAGCCAAACGGCTAAACCTAGAGAGTTGAAATTTGGCATGCTTATACAACTCTTTGACCCGCACATAGGAAAAATACTAAAACATCTAAAAAACATATCCCCCTAAAAATATAAACAAATATGTGCTTATCGAAAAAAAAAAATATTTTTTTATAATTCTGAGTAGGGTATCAAATGAAAGCCCTTGGTACGTGGATTAACGATCAAATTTTTATTTTTGCAAAATAAATTATTTTGAAGTGATTTTTGCCAAAATTGTGCAAAAAATTGTTTGTCCCACACCCTGTAGCCCAGATGGTTTAAACTAAAAATCTGAAAAAATTCTAAGTAATGTACATTGGTGTGAACCGGAATAGTTCAACAGGAATTTTTGATCAGATTAGGTTTTTGGAAAAAAACGCATTTTTTGTGATTTTTTGCTAATAATGTACACAAGTTATAGCTTTGTAACAAGCAACACTCTGACGTGTGTGCTGGTCTAGTGGTATTTGACGCTGACTTTTCACCCATGTAACCCGATCCGATAGGGATCGAACCCTGGAGAAGAGACTATATATATATATATATATTTTTTTTTTTAATTTCTATATTGTTTAAATTATTTTTTCAAAATTCTAATTATATTTTGGCAAATGTTGCATTTAATTTTTAAAAGCGTAAATTTAATAGCCAGTGGAAATTGTTTAAATTATAATTTAATTCTGTTTCAATGTACACGAAATCAGAGGGGCGGAACTTATAACAACCAATGGAAGCCATAGGCGCAATTTTGAAATTCTTAATGAACCTTGCTATATAAAAAAAAAAATACTGCACATATTTAGAAACCTAAATAATGGTATTAGGCGTTCGAATTAAAATTAACAAAAAAAATATTTTAATATAAAATTTGTTTTCGCATCCAAAATAATCATCATTCACTTACTAAATACCTGCAAAACCCTGAAATGTGTGAAAATTTACACTTCACATCAATTTTTTGGTATCATGCTGTTGACGTTTGAGTATCAATCTAGCGGTGTTCTTCTCCATATTTCTTATCACTTCTTTTTATCTTGTATCATAGCCCTTGTTTCTTCCCATTTTATCCTTCTTCTTACTTCCACTCTTTGAATTCCATCTTTCCACGTTCTTCTTGGTCTTTCTCTGAATTTTCTTTCAGGTGTCCTTCCTTCAAAAACCATTTTTTCTTCTCTTCTCTTTTATATACCATTCTGCACACATGTCCATACCACCTCAACATGTTCCATACCACCATGACTTTGTTCTATTAAATTCTCCACAAGAACTATTCCAAGATTCTATTTATGAATCGTATTTCTAATTCTGTCATGTTTCGTTTTCCTGCTATCTTTCCTCAGGAACATCATTTCTGTAGCTTTTACTTTGTTACTTAATTTTTTTGTCATCATCCACGACTCAAATCTGTATATTAGGATGGGAACTGTCACATTTTTGAAAACTTCGATCTCTGGTTGAATTTCCTGTTCTGCGAGGAATACATACTGATGAACAGTATTCCCGCTGCTCCTACTATTTCTGTCATTTCTGCATCTAATTTGTCATTGTCTGCCAACACTGATCTCAGATAGATTTTACTAAAAATATTTTCTCAGAAATCCACTGGAAAGTAATCAAAAAGTTTCGTTAAGGAAGTTTTATTTAAAATCTTTTATGATTTTCAATAAAGGAGTAATACCAGGTCTACAAGTATGAAATGCGGATTTTTTCAAACTTGCCGCGCAAACAGAGTGTATAGTTCAAAGTTTCAACACATATGGCGTTTTGTTAAGATATCATTAAGTGTCAAATGCGTATAGGTTATAATTTGAAAAGTGATCATATAGTTTTGTTTTACTGTGTTAAAAATGTCAAATTTTGTGTCAAATAAAGAACATTCGCGGACAGTACTACTGTTTTGTTTTCATTTGAAAAAAACTGCTGCTGAATCATACCGACTGCTTCGAGAAGCTTATGGTGAATATGCTCCATCGCAAGATACGTGTGAACGATGGTTTCGGCGTAAATATGAAGATACAAAATTGGAAACATTGCTACAGGAAGACGATAGTCAATCACAAAAACAACTAGCAGAGCAGTTAGGCGTTAGTCAACAAGCTGTTTCCAATCGCCTACGAGAGATGGGTAAGATCAAGAAAGTCTGCAGATGGGTTCCACATGCATTGAATGAGAGGCAGATGGAAAAACGCAAAAACACTTGTGAAATTTTGCTTGCACGATACAAAAGAAAGTCTTTTTTGCATCGTATCATTATTGGCGATGAAAAATGGATTTATTTTGAAAATCCCAAACGCAAAAATTCATGGGTGAACCCAGGCTCACCATCCACATCAACTGCAAGACCGAATCGCTTTGGCAAAAAGACAATGCTCTGTACTTGGTGGGACTAAAAGGGTATGGTCTATTATGAATTGTTAAAACCTGGTGAAACAGTTAATACCCAACGCTACCAACAACAACTGATCGCACTGAACCATTCGCTGCTCATAAAACGACCAGAATACGAAAGAAGACAGCACAAGATAATCTTTCTTCACGATAACGCTCCATCACATAAGGCAAAAGCAGTTTGCAACACATTGGAGGCACTCAAGTGGGAAGTGCTACCCCATGCCGCTTACTCACCAGACATGGCCCCTTCAGATTACCACTTGCTCGCATCGATGAGTCACGCACTTGCTGAGCAGCACTTTTGTTCATATGATAATGTGAAAGAGTGGCTAGATGAATGGTTTCCGGGGAAAGGGGAAGAGTTCTACTGGCGAGGTATTCACAAATTGCCTGAAAGATGGGAAAAATGTATAACTTCTAATGGAGCATACTTTGAATAAATAAACTTTTACTGTTCTTTTGAGTTTAATGTGTTTTATTTTTTTAAAAAATCCGCATTTCATACTTGTAGACCTGGTAGATGAAAAAATATATATATTTAGTGGGCTCTGTATTTCCTCAAAACAAATTACGTGCCATTCAAATGCACTAGTTACAGTGATAATTTGGCCTAATTTAACTGAAGTTATCTCCATATATTTCCGGTTAAATGGGACACCAGTGTGTACCGGGTAAAGCATTTAATAAAACAAAGCTAGTTGAGGGACATGGACATTTGTGCAGAATGGACAGTAAAAGAGGGCCAAAAAGGGAATTTGAAGCAAGAACACCTAAAAAAAAATCAGAGAAAGACTAAGAACAATGTGGAAAGATGGAATTCAAAGAGCGATAGCAAGAAGTGGGATGAAATGGGAAAAAACAAGGACAATGATGCAAGATAGAAGTGGCAAGAAATATGGTAAAGGACACTGCAAGATTAATACTCAAACACCAACAGCCTTACACCACAAAATGGTAAAAAGGCTTTAGGATTAAATAAATAAGTAAAATTCCAAACGCCTCCGATATTTTAATTTTCTTACATAATACATAGATGTATCTTAAACAAGAAACAAAAATCAGTTTTCAAAATATCCACTTATAACCGTTATCCAGCACTTAAGTCTATGCGGTCACTAATTAATAGAATTACGAAGGATTTCTTGAAAATATTTTCGTGAAAAGAATTTTAATATTGAGAAGGCTTTTAACTACCAAATGGTATATGGTACAAATTCAAGAGAAGCTTGTGAGAAGCGTCGACGATCCAGAAGAGCAATTACCCTGCCTCAGTTATGGTTTGATGGGGCGGGAGCTATACCACGGTAACTATAGCTACCACTAAACTTCATTTTTACAAGAAAGTGTATAAATGTCCGTCAAAGTCTACCGCAAAACCGTGATAAACTCGATAGTTAAAGAACTGAACAACTTCCTCTTCGTCACTGGAGTTTCCAGGAAAATTAAGCGCCAGCCCATAATGCGAAGGCTGCGCAACAGTGGTTTGAAAGAAATCTACCGGACTTTATTTCTCCGCTGGCCGCTAGCAGCATGACCTCAACCTTCTGGACTACAAATTTTGTTCAGTGCTTCAGGACATGGCTTGCAAGAAAAGACGCCTTAAATCGCTAGTAGGAATCGCTCCCTGATGAAACCAGCGGAAGGCTTTTCCGTAGAAATCCTTCGTAGTTCTATTGATGTGAAGTCGCAGAGGCTTAAGCGCTGCGCAACAGCCAGAAGTGGTCAATTTGAAAACTGAATCGTATTTCTTGTTTAAGATGCATTTTTTAATTTTGTACTAAAAGAAAATTAAAATATCTTTACTCAGAATTGCAGCTAACCTCGAATGATATATAATTATATAGACAACCCGCATGACAAGAAAATAAACTTCTCGCTCATGTAAACGTAGTTGAAAGTAACGTCATCGCTTTAGTAACTTTTATAGATGATGTAAATCTACTGATATCGTGATCTATAGCTACTTTGTGAATGTTCTAGAAGACTCGATTTGATTTTATTTAATACTAAATTAATATTAAAGAAAAATTAACCTTTTTATGAGCATACATGCATACGTGTATTTTTTGAATGAATATTTGACTTTTATTACCAAAATTTCTTAAAATTCAGTGCCCTAAATATTTGTGTGAAATGTGTATTCGTGCAACTAAACGTCTAGTCTGGAATACCGGGACACTTTATTGAATTCTTCGTGAATTCCAGCGTTCTTGTTGACCGCCGTATCGACATCCTAACCCGCTATGGCCCAATACCCATCACCACACTTTTACAAATAATATGCCATTAAATCCAACTACCGACAACCGACATTTAATCTGGTCAAACAGATTAAGGATAGTTGGATTAATTAAATGTGTTAAACACGAAAAAATACCAATAAAAATACATGGATTAAAGTCTTTTTTATATGACTGTGCATCCTTATGCAAAGTAGAAAAGCTTTATAAATAAACGATTTTATACCAACTGCTTGATTTTCAACTGCATAGTTGATTGTTTTTATCGACCAGTTATCTTCAAGCATTTTTGTTTTGGGTTTAAGGCAAGGCAGAACAGCAGAGTTCTTACAAGTTTTTTATATAAATCTAGCAATCTGAAACTAATTAAGTATTAGTTTATGCATTCAAATTTGCAGTCTTTTTTTTGTCTAATAATTGCAAAAAAAGTTATGTAATTGTAAATAAGGGATCGATGCATATTTCAGTACGATGCGGAAAATTCTAGCTAAAGCCCCATTCTACTAATATGTTGGCAGTTATATTGTTCTACTGCGAAAATTACTTATAGTTATTGTACTTGGTAATTTATTTTTGTTGCCTTCTTGAATCTGGTACGGTTCTCAGTATAAGTGCTGCGGGTAGCAATTTTCGACGAAGTTTCTAAAATATAAACAATTATGACGAAAAAATGTTGACGTATTATTTGAACATTTCTATATAAAACTATTTTGATTTCAATAGTTTGCACTTTTGAATTGGTGTGTAATGCTGGTATTAAAAAATAATACATTGTCACTTTCTTAATAAGTCATTCCATTTACAAATTCATTCCATTTTAAGTCAGTAATACACTATAAAAGTAACCAAAATAACTTGATCTGGTTTGTATGCTGTGCTCACTTTTGTAAAAACAAACTATACTTTGTTTCAAATAAGAACTGAGTAAATAGCGCTACGTATCGAGTACGATTTACACAGGAGTAATACATTATAGCGGTAAATTTTAAAAATAGTTAGAACTAGGGCATGGGCGTAGTAACTGGCTTAGCCAGTGATTTTTTTTTTTTTAATTTATATAAGAAATTGGTTGATAAGGTATTGAAATAAAACAAAATAAATAATACTTAGGTTAAGAAAACATTAATTTTTTTAAATTACGTCGATGCCATACTTTGCTGCCCACTTTTGACATACTTCCCTTGCGTATTCTTTATAATATCAGTAGAGCCAGCTTCAAGTTCATTTTACTACCAAAAAAGTATTTATATTTCAATTTATTTATATGTCAGTTAACCTAAAAAAATTATATAACTGCATAAAAACAAATTATTTAAATTCTCCATAATATTAATTCCAAGAATATAAATGAACTAAATATGTAAACAAAATATACCCTATAAATAATATATATTTCGATGTATAGTATTTTCAAAATGAAATGGCCACCCTCACTTATTGATTCCAATAATGGCTGATAGTATTATACATGCTGCGTTTATGGTTCTGTTAATAACAGTTACCACGACCGTAATAATTATTTAAAATAAACGTGATTTCTTATATGCTATTTAGAATGAATTGTATATACTCACATAACATTCCTTCACATTTTTATCAGGCTTAAGACTGGCTATATTTGAATTATAAATCTCTGATTGGCGTGAAAAAGGTGGTAAGTCTTATCTTCTTACGTATGACATCTCCGTTTTCGTCTCCATCAGCGAAATATAGGCATGTTTAAAAATAGTTTTGGTTTAAAGTCTTTTTTTAATATAGACTATAAATATTAAATACTTCAAATTTGCACAAACAAAAATCATTCTTTTTCTGCAAAAAAATAAATCCTAGCAACTTCAAATAATTATACATATGGCTAATTTTGTGTAGAAATTCTATTCCGTCTTCTTACTACTTTTTTATTAAAAGATGCACAGTCGGCACTATATTTTTCGAATAAAAGTTGTATATATTATTTATTATTGTTTTAGACATAAAACTATCTATTTTCTTGAAAACTTATAAATCGGGTCGTTTTCGCTGTTGATTTTTGCCACGAACAATGATACGTTGAATTGTTCTGTATGGAACACTAGTTAATTGCGCAGTTCTATGTATAGGTTTGTCATTACCTTCCGAAACTAACTTTTATAACGTTATAAACATTCAGTATCAGAACGTTGCAATCTTCTGACAAATGACATTTTTCTTTAGTAGCCACGTCCACATTTTCGCATTCCACGTCATCGTCCACATTTTCGCATTCCACGTCAACGTCCACATTTTCGCAGTCCAAATCACCTTGCAGAGATTCACTTTTTTCACTACAGAAATTAGGAATTTTATTCGAAATCAAATGGTCGCCAAAGAGCCATGTTATTAATGTATGCACGCTATGAACATTGAAAATTAACTAACAAACAAGTATAACAACCCGTAAAATTTAGAAACATTATAATTATAAATTTCGAAAACATCCTTAATGGTTTTTAAGAAACTTCAATTGAACTAGTGTTACATCTGTTCGATTTAAATTTAAAATTCCCTTAATACATCTTATATTCTTTTTACTGCAATAAGTCTTGGGATTACTGCCATAAACCCAGTACCGCACTGTTAAGCTTCTTAACTAGAGTGGCCATTTCATTTTGGAAATACTATACAATATTCACGATGACAATGATAATAATTTATTCAAATGCACGTCATTGACTTCTGTCATCTTGGACTTAAAGTAATTCTTTTACATTGTAAAAACGGTGATGATCTTCTTACACACAGTATTCTTTGCTGATATAGACTATAGTTACGTATTACAAAATTAAACATAACATACCTATTTCTCTACTGTGCCGACAAATCAGCCTTCTTTGAGTCATGCTATCTTATTTTTTTTTTTAATTTAATGGCCTTTCCTACTGTGGCAATTAGCCAGGACAATTTTTATTTAAGAAAATTTCCATGCCTGAACGGGATTCGAACCCGAGACCTTCGCAACGCAGAGCACACGTGTTACTACTACGCTACGCCGGTCGGCACTATCTTGGTTGAACTGTACAAAAAATTATCTTCGCCAAATGGTATTTTTTCATTTGTTAATGTAATCACAGTTTCATTTTCTAATTGTTAATAATATTATGAGGTAAAACCGGTTTTATATTTTAACTAAAATTGGTTTCAGAAGAATATGGTATTGGTGCTCTGGTACAGGATTATATTTTAATCCTACTAAAAGTAAAATTATGTCATTTGCTAGAAACCAATCCCCTTTGCTATTTAATTATAAAATGAGTAACACTTGCCTGCAAAGAACCAAAGTAATTAAAGATCTAGGCATAATTTTTGATGAAAGTCTCAGCATTGTTACTCATATAACCAAAACGGTCAGTGAATGCTATAAGTTGATTGGATTTATATTGAGAATGGGAAGGGATTTCTGGAGAACACAGACGTATATAACTTTATTTAATAGTCTGGTAATAAGTAGGTTGGAATATGGGTCTGTGGTTTGGTCTCCCTTTCATTTTAAATATATAAAACTGATTGAGTCAGTGCAAACGAAAAGTGTGGAATTTAGAACAACAGGCTTATATCCTAGATATGAAACATCTGAGGTATTACGTGCAAAATATTCAGTAAAAGACGTGATACTAGCAGCTTACTTATGCTGCACAAAATACTAAATGGCGGTCTGTTTTGTTCGGAAATCCTTTCTCAGATTAATATCAAAATTCCACGCGTTGGAGCGAGAAGGAAAAATATAGTATTTCGAGCCCCCTTAACCGGATGGTATCACTCTATAACCAGACTCTGCAAATGAATGAAGACATTGACTTGTTTTATATGAATTTCGCTGTGTTCAAAAAGTTTATCTTGAACGTATAAAAAAAAAATTTTCTACTTCCACATTTTCTATTTTTTAGTTATTTTTTCTCATTTTGTTACATGTTTAATATTTATAAGTTTATATATGTATACACATATTGTTAAATATAGGTTGTAAGTTGTGAATGTATATTTACTTTTATGTATGGGCACATTTGGGACCATTGGTCTGTAGTGTCCTTAATTATAATAAATAAATAGAAGGCGAAAAGTATAGAGGGAAAAGGATATTTTTATTTTTCGTTCCGAACGGAAATAAACGGTATTTTTTTCAGTTCACTTCCTGGTTGTAATATTAAAAAATATTCTCAGACATGTATTTCCTTGAATTGAAAATGTTCTAATACCAATTTGCCATGATTAAACATAATTAACCTATTTAAACCGTTTTAATTCCGCTGATGCCATGATCGATAAAAGCGAGTGCACTGTGATTCGCTTATACGGAGCATTCCCTCCGGTTAGAAAGGACATCTTCCTTTAAACACTATATGTTATTTTGAATTTTGATATTATAGATTCAATTTTCTAGACCACTAGAAGTCTAATTACTGAAATTGAATTGTTAATTACATAATTTACTTAGTAAAGTCAACTTAAATAAATTGAAGCAAATATTAGATAGCTTAACAAATAAAAAACTATAGTAATAAATATAGAGATAGAATAAATTTTATTATACAATGTAGCCACCCCTTTTACTATACTGCCGTCGTAAGAAAGAGTGCCGTATCTGCATTTTTCTTTTTTTCAGTTTTGAGTTAGATACACCTTTAGGTATTTCAGGGTGTGCCGCATCATTATTTTTATCTTAAAAAATCGTATCTGCATCTTAAATATACTAAAATGCACATACGATTTACAAAATTTGACGTAATATTTAAAGTTTTTAGGTTATAAAATCTTAACTAACAAATGTTACTTATATTGCCGTATCTGGCACTTGCCGTATTACATAGTAAGATTCTGAGAAAAATACGTAAGCAAAGTGTACCTTAGAAACTCGTATCAAAAATTACAAGCTTAAAAAGCCGTAACTACATTAGCGCCAAGAAGTTACGGCCTTTTAAGATTGAAAGTTTAAATAAAATATGTAAGAAATATGTTGAACATTAATTAACGCAACAGAAAACAAAACGCGTTTATGACGTTTTCTCGAAACTGAAATTTTGCAGATACGGCAGTCTTTCTTACGACGGCAGTATAGTAGTAGATCTATTAAATTTGACGTTTGTCTATTACTCTATTACTCCATACATTAAATCTATTACTCTTTAATTATTTGGCAAATTTTTACTAACTTCTTGTTACTTAATAAGTTCTTGATAATAAATGGATACTTTTATTAGAAATTAAAAAATACTATATACAGAAAATGAACCATTTTGGCAGGAGGTGATTAACCTAAACATCACAAATAACACATCTAGGGCTAGTTTCTGAAAGCTTAATTAACTATAACCAAATAGTTATAAAACGGTTGCTATGGTTACTTATGGTATAGTTATATTGTGACTGTAGTTGATCATTTGCTTATAGTTTAATAAACTTTCAGAAACCAGCCCAACTTAAAAATATTTGTTAGTGGTATTCTTTCATTGTATCTTTTCATTAGTACATAATACATATATATATCTTAAACAAGAAACACCAATCAGTTCTCAAAATGTTTCCGGCCTCTTACCAACAGAATTATGAAGGGTCTCTACAGAAATCCTAGCAATTTAGGGTGTCTCTTTTTGCAAATCATGTCCTGAAGCACGGACCAAAATTTATAGTCCACGGGATTGAGGGCTGAGCTGCTATATGGTCAATCAGCAGGAGAAATAAAATCCGGTATTTTGCTTTCAAGTCATTGCTGCGCAGCCTTTGCATTGCAGGCTGACGCTGAATCTTGCTGGAAGCTCTAACCAGTAAAGATGGAGTTGTTTAGGTCTTTAGCTATCAACTTCAACACGATTTTTTAGTAGATATTGTTCAACGTTTTTACACATTTCTCGTTAAAATGAAGCTTAGTGGTATCGTAATAGCTCTTGCCCCACCAAACCATAACTGAAACAGGGTAATGGCCTCTCTGGATCGTCGGCGGCTTCTCACAAGCCTCTAGTGAACTTGTAGCATACATTGTAGCCGGTTGAAAGTCTCTTTGGATTAAAGAAAGCCATGTACGGTTATAAGTGGCGGCGCTAGCTTTTAAAATCTGAAGGGGCCAGGAAATATTTGAGTTAAATCTGGGGAGGGGGGCAGGCAATATTTGAGAAGGGCATCATTTCTTATGGACAGGTGAAAATACAAGTGATGACCTAAAAAAAGGTCCTCACTTGCGCACATATTTTTCTTCAAGCATTTCTGGGGGAGGGGCAACTGGTGACCAGAGCAACTTGGCTAGACAAATATAAATAGATGTCAGTTTTAGAATCATGTGATTGCAATAAAGTTATTATATCAATTTAACGTTAGTTATTTTGTATAAGTGTATACAAAGTCATTACACTCCTCAATATTAAAATCTTTTCATGAAAATCTTTTCAAGAAACCCTTCGTAATTCTATTGACGTGTGGCTACAGAGACTTTAGCGCTGTGTAATGGCCTGAGATGGTCATTTTGAAAACTGATTGATGTAACTTGTTTAAGATGCATCTATGTATTATATACTAAAATAAAATTAAAATATCTTTAAGCATCTTGAGGCATTTCACTGAAAACTTTGTAACAGTATTTAGGACAAGACTAGGTATATTTGTTGTGACTCTCATAGTCGAAAACATAGAAGAGGTAAAAATACGATGTAAAATATAAAAAATGTTAATAATAATTTGATGACACCACCATCATAATGCGGTCCGTCATGAACTGAATCGTCGAATGTGATGCATGACTGTATTTCGTTAAATTGCCAAAGATGTCAACCCGTTTAACAAAGCTGTAATGGGAGCATCCTTGTAACTTTTAGGGGCAATGCCAAACCTCGATTTTCTTGTTCTGTAACATGCGAGTTTTTGTTAATTCCACCATCTTTTGCGCTCAGTTAGATTTTCTTTCCCATTCTGTTCTCTTTCATCGTGTCTTATTCACTGCCATTGTCTGCCCCTCTTCTCCCTTTCCAGATTTCCTGTATACTAATCCTTGATAGATTGGTTATCCATCTTATTCTTTTTTCCCATATTCTCTTTACCATTCTATCATCTTTCATCCTCATCAACTGTCCTATTCCTTTTATCTACTTTTCCTTATGATGCTGAGTAAAATACTTTTATTTTTGCGGTATCTTTTCTTAATTTATTATTTTAATCTTACATACCCTTAACAATAATTTCTTTCATCTCTGTCCTGAGTATACTTAGCTGTGGACGATATTACACGACGGTTTTATCTCTGAGATCTCTTTTATTGTGGTCTGTTATTGGTTTCATGATGTCACTGGGGTAAAAACGGTGACATTTTATGTGAAGGGTCAAATCACACTGTGATTTCTTCCTTAAATGATAGACAATTACATAAAAAAATATTGATGAGAAAAAATATTGACTCGATTTATGGGACATATTTTGGGGCAGATACAAATGTATATAGCTCCATAAGTTTTAGAATTTCGTAGGTATGATCAAGAAACTCTTATACCGTTACTCATGTGTCTATACAATAGAAATTGTAACTAAATGAGTAGAGACCTAGAAAGTTTGAATTTGGATTCTGAGTCTTCAAAAATCGCTCTGATAATGCTAGTAATAGGTGACTTTACGATCAAAACGTTAATTTTGAAAATTAATCACGCGATTAACCCTTGTAACCCAGAAGGGTTAATATAAAAATCAGAAATTGTAATACATATTAATATGGTCTGGAATAATGCAAAAGAAGTTTGATTATGTTTTAAAAATATTGCTTTTTTGTGATAATTAAACAAATTGAAATATATATTTTTTTATTTTTGTGTAAAATAATGGCTAATAATATTATGACCTTAATGTATTTTTGGTTAGAGTAGAGATATAATTTCTTTTGAAATTAAAAATTAAAACAAATATACCGAGTTTTGTATCTTAAACAATAAAGTTGCTAGTTGCGGTTAAACTCTATTACATCTATTATTTTATTCTTTAGTTTCTAAAGTATCGAACAAGAGTAAATAAATTACAGTAATGAAATACTTATATATCAAATAACACATTATTAATAGTGAGAAATACCTAAAGAAACAGTGGAAAGAAACAGTGATTTTGTAGGTAGCTTCAGTGATATAAAAACAACTTTTTCAATATATTCGTTATTCCCTTAAAGACGATTTAGACACAAATTCGCAGAATAAATGTCAATATAGTCAAAAACTTTAGTATCTCGGACATATTATGCGAAATAGTTTGTGATTAATCATTTATATCAATTAACAAGACACATAGTATCTGTATTGATGAAGGCTGTGGTCACATATACCATCTTGTTTAGTTTATGTGTATTATTTCATTTATTTGAGATTGTTTGTTTTTGTTTGTTACTTACTATTTTATAAATAAATAAATAAACAAATAATCTAACTGTTTAAAGCAAAATTTAAATTTGCTTAATAGCTTTGGCGTATCAGAGGTTATGTGAGTAGTTCTAACGTTCCAATTGCATTCAAAGATATTTGTGTTTTTGTTTTTCTCTGTCTACCAAGAAGATTTCTAGGGTTTTGTAGGTACCATCAAAATAGTATCTAATAATAGGTAGAAATTGTAGCCAAACGGCTGAACATAGAATGTTGATAAGTTGAACATAGAATGTTGAGAGTTGTATAAGCATTTGGCATGCTTATACAATTTTTTTACCCAAATATAGGAAAAATACTTACAGTTCAAAAAAACACATCCCCAGATAAATATAATTTTGAAAAATTAATTTAAATTGTGGGGTTTTAGCAATGTTAAATTGTTAAAAAGGTTAAAAATTATAAAAGGTTAAAATTTACAAAAAATCACTGTCACCCTTTATCCGAAAAGGGTTTAACTAAAAATCTGAAAAAATTCTAAGTAATGAACATTGATCTAAACCGTTATCAGTATTTAGGACTTATTGCTTTCGGAAAATATTGCAGTTATTGTGTTTTTGAAAAAAATTATTATTTTTTTAATTCATGGCTAAATTATGGCTAATAATGTTATGGATTTTTTTTTGTATTTATGACTAAGGTGTCTGTCTTTTTTTATATTAAAAATATAATAAAAAAATTTAACTGAGAATCAAGTTGCGTCCCTAAGACTTGCTTCATTCTTGCTTGCATTGCATTCATGAACTGTATCAGTAAAGCTGCATACACAGTTACCAAATTATATACTTAGGGAGCATTCATACATACCAAATCATAATTATGATTAGTAGGTGCTACCATCTGGAGTTACGAAAAAAAAAAAAACTATTGCATGGATCCACCATCTACGTTTTTAACCTTATTTCATTTTTAAATGTGCTAAAATGGTCTCTTTTTCGTCTACGAATTATTTCGGCAGTTATATGATCATAGTTGTGGTATTTTTGCATGTCGTATCTATTTTGACATTTCAAATTTACTTATAGGTTAGTCTCTGTCTCTTTCTCGCTAAGTGTAAATCATAAGTATAAGTATAAGCATGAAGTTTGCAAACTTTTAAATTATACTTATAATTAAGACACTTAAGTACGTTCGTGTGAATGGTTACGTAGGAGGCAGTATGACAAACTTCTATGTATAAATGTAAATAATAAGTATAATTATAATTAGGGAAGTGTGAATGCAGCTAAGTGTAGCGCCTATCATTATACGTCTTGTTTTTAAGGTATCAAAGAGAAATACTTATAAATCGAATAGTGCATTGTTAATAGTGAGTAATACTTTCACGTGGGTGGTTTGATTGAAAGACAATTCCTGGTTTTAACAATACAAATTTATTAATTATGTATCCAATTTACAATGTAAGTGTTGAATTTGCCCATTGAGTTGGGGAAGGCTTCGGTCCACCCCCTGTTGGCCAGGATCGGTTTGGACCTATCTCCGAGGTGGGGTTATCCATCAGGGTGTCGAGGAGCCTGGAGAAGCCTTCTCCCAATCACATGGTACTGCTTGCTTGGTTCACCAGCAGTACGAGTATCTGGCGTTGGTGTCTCGGTCGTCACCGCGTGAACTGGTACGTGTAGAGGAGTTGGTTAGGTTCTTCTGCCCCGATACCGTGCGTCGTCCATGTATTTGTACTGAAGGTTGACCTACTCCCAATATTCATTCGTCAAGACAAATATTTCCTTATTACGAAAATGTGGCGTATGCATTTCGTAATCAGGTTACATATGCTAGACGCTGGCAAATAGAGTTTTAATCAAATAGCTGAACGTCACAATGTCTAGATGGATGTCGCAATCCTACCTAGGATTACCTTTGTGACAATACGTTTCTGAACTTGAAAAAATATGAAGTGTAACAGGAGTATAATTTGCCGCGAAAGCCAAACACCTCTGCTCCACCTGACCTGCGTCCGTACTAGCGTTGAGCGTAAGACGCTGGATCCCTTTATAACCAAAATGGTTATTTAGTTCAATCTAAATCAATATAAATTTATCATTTTCTGTAATTTGTGAGTGGTCGAATTATAAAATGAACTTAAATCTTTATAGTGAACGTATATTTAATATGAACTCGCTATAGAAGCCATTTATATTGATATTTCTTATTAATTTAATGAAGTAAATGCCGAAAAAAATCGCTAACATTTTTTAATTCATATATTCTTTAGACGTAATTTTCTCAGATTATTTAAATTTAGTTTAAACAAATTAAATGGAAGATCTTAGTACTCAAATATCGAATAAAAATGATTATCAAAAATCTGTTGATTTTGATGTAATTATAGAATTAATTTTTGTCTTAGACATCCAGCATTCTGCTGACTTCTTAAACGAATTAAATACCTTCAAAACTTTGAAATGTATGAAAATTCATACTTCTCATGAATTTTATTTTTAATCACGCGTAACAAAGTCAATTTACCTAAAGTTTATTGTATTGTAATGTCAACAGTTATAATTTATAATTAACAGAATAAATATGTTTAAAAATATATTCTCATGATTCCTAATTCCACGATATAACAACCCCCTTTATTGGAAATTTGAATCCTTTCATCCCCATTTTAAAACACAAAGCCCCCCTTATCTTCTAATTAAACTTTACGTTCCATAAAATAAATTAAATTGCTTCACTTCAATAAAACTAACATACGTACATCTTGTAACTGATTGTGTAACAGTTTTATGTGTGTACTGGTGTTATTTATTTACGCGTCTTTCAGGGAGAGCACACAGTCTCTATTAGCTTCAAGACAAACAACAAGACAAACACACTACCATACCGAAGTCCCTCCCCTCGAACCGCACTCCTAACAATTACTATTTCATTAAATCACAAGTTTCAGAAGCGTTAAATTTATAACAGAACTCGGCTATGCCTTTCATTGTACTTGATTAAAACTAAAATATTTATTTTATTTACTAAACTAATTAGCTCTGTGTTAATTATTGGAATTTACAATCTATACACTATTCGTGTATAAATCTATACACGAATACTAAAGTTCAATAAAATTAATGCCTAGTTTGAATTTTCACACATTTATTATTATTAGCTTTGATCGCGGATCAAGTTTCAAATAAAAACAGTTAAGAAATAAATTCATGAACAGATTTAATGTAAATGTCCGATTTAAGACGTGTAAAGCTGCATTCAGAGCTCTTAAATTAGTCGGCTATAGACTATACCTTGTGCACTGTTTATTGTCACCAGCAAATAGGGTTGCCACCTAACGCCTTACTCTGACCCGGAAAAAAAAGTTGTGTTTTAAATAGAGATGTGCTGGATCACATAAAAGCCAGATCTGCGGATACAGATACGGATAGGGATTATTTGTTTTCTGATCCGTGGATACGGATACGTATCTTCCATGTAAGTACAGAGACATTGAAGCGATAGTTTGACATATCGCGCTGTTCCTATAGACCGTTCGATTGTTAGAATACAGTACAGGTTAAATGCAGTTTCGAAAACCACCAGCAAATTATGTGATGGTCAACTTAACATCAGTGTAAACGCCAAAATAAAATTTACTCCACCTTGGGCATTTTTAGATGCAAGCTTGCATGAAAACTAATTTAAATTTTTTATAAGATATTTGTTTAAATTCCACCTTAGAAAAACGGATACGGACCCGAGTACGGATTTTTATTTTTTTCAGATCATCCGAGGATACGGGTACGGATAGCCGGCACACCACTAGTTTTAAATATAATCCATTGCTCATCTGAGTAAGACATGATATTTTTTTTGTTTGGTTGTATAAAATTTGACAATAAAAAATAATGACTTTCTTCCAATCTAATTTGTATATTTTTATGTTCAATTAATATATTAGGTGTACAAATGAATAATCCAAATAATTTTAAGCAGTTAAGAAATTAATTTTAGAATCAATTGATTTTCCCGCTCTTTTGCGGTTATATAGTGTTGACATATAGTTATTAAAAATGAGAGTTGGTATGCCTGAAAGCCTAACATAACCTTCAAAAGTATTCAGTTCAGTACAGTCGAAAATGGCAACAGAAAAGGTGCATATCCGATACTGAATTCTTTACGAATTCAACAAGGAAAAAATGCTGCAAGAGCGTGCGAATAGATTTGCCCTTTTCTCGGCGAAGGTATTGTGCGCATTTTGGTTTAAGCGGTTTAAAAGCGGTGATTTCTGTCTGAACGACAAACAAAGCCCTGGAGGCCCTCGAAAGTGGGACAACGGTGATTTGGAGAAGCTGCTCGCTGAAAATTTGGCACAAACAGTTGTGAGTAACGCAGCACACGATTTCCAAACGCCTACATGAGATGGAAAAGATCCAGAAAGAAGGAAATTGGCTTCCGCATGAACTCACTGAAACCATGAAAAATCAACGAGTGACAGCATGTCTTTCTCTTCTCAATAAGCAGCGTTGAAAGTCTTTCTTGTGGAAAATCGGTACGGGCGATAAGAAATGGATACTTTATGACAATAACGTCATGTTATTCCGAAACGCAAAAAGTCATGGGTAAATCCCGACGAAGCATCAAAATCGACCGCAAAACCCAATCGCTTCGGAAAGAAGGTTCTTCTCTGCATTTGGTGGGATATCACGGGCGTGCTTTAATATGAGTTGTTGGAACCGGGTGAAACAGTTACTGCGGACTGCTACCAACGTCAAATAATCTGCTTGAGTCAAGAATTGGAACGAATACACCCGTATACTGGCAAAGGAGAACGTCCAGTGAAATTGTTGTATGACAACGCCAAGCCGTACATTGCTTCCAATACAAAAGACACCATAATGAATCTTGGCTGGGACGTCTTGCAGTACCCTGCGTATTCACCAGACATTGCTTCAACCGATTACCCCTTGTTCCGGTCGATGCAACACGCCTTGTCCGATATGCACTTCCAAATAGTGGATGAGATCCGAAAATGGCTTCACGACTTTATCGTGTCCAAAGACGTAACATTTTTCCGAGATGGAATTCATCAGCTGCCTGAAAGATGGCTTAAAGTTATAGAAAGCAAGGGCGAATACTTTGATTGAACAATTTAATTTACTTTCTTTTAAAATAAACCTTGAATGTAGCTGAAAAAATTGGATTATTCACTGGTACACCTAATACTTGAACATATTATCAACTCATATTAAATAAAATCTATCTAAAACAGAAAAAACTCAATATTTTTGATATTTTATTTTCACCTGTCTAGTTATTTTTCGTGGCTACCAACAAAACAGCCACTCTACCATAGCCTACTCAGATAAAGAAACATCGTGAATGGATTTTAAGCAAATATTTATTATATATACAATATATGCTGCATAAAATAAGAAAAGAAAATAAAAAGGCGATGAAAGGGAGGCGCAGATATTCAGAAAATCGCTTGAAGATCGTGGGTCAGAAATTCAGAAAACACTTGAAGTGTAGGAAAGGCAGAAAACGTGTAACAAACCGTCAGTATTATATAAAAGTGAGTTGAATGTTAACATTTCGCGCGACCCGGAGAAATACGGATCGAACCCGGAACCCGGAAAGTCAGATCCGAAGAGGTGGCAACCCTACCAGCAAGTGTGTCATATGGTAAGGCTCTAAGTAAGCAAGTATGGTAAGTCTCTAAGTTCAGAGCTCCAAATTTAATAGATTACGCATTGTCAATTGTGGATAATTTTCCATATTTGGTTTGTTGTTTTAATGAAACAGACATATAAACAAATTGGCTATCTCAGACAATGAACGCTATCTTGAATGTTAAAACTATCTACTAAACTTATCCGTATCGCACAATACACAACCAACTAATTTAAAGAGCTTAGAACTCTAAAATTAATAGGCTGAAGTTTTTCATATGGTAACGCAAGCGACCGTTCACAGCTCAAATTTAATACACTATGCGTTATCGATTGTAGATAGTTTTCCATACTTTGTAGTTAGTGCGTTGTTTTAATGAGACAGACATATAAATACACATTAGCTATCTCACTTTACATAACCTAAAAAATACAGTCGCACAAATGTCAACAAAATTTGGAAATCGTGAAACGAAAAAGAATAGCTGTAGTTACGGTTATAATTTTGATATTATAATTTAGTAAGAAATAACGATGGCGGATTCGTAAAAAGTCACATAATTGCAATTATTCCATCGTAGTTGGTTTGAAAAAACATAGATGTTACAACATTCGTTACGCATTAATTTTCATAGCTGTAAACGCTGCCTTAAACGTTAAAACTGTCCACTAAACTTATCAACAGCACAGAGTGAATATCTGACTAATTTTAATGCTGTGAACACAGCTTTAGATATACTTGTCACCCAGTAGCGGACTGACAAAATTTTGGACAAATTTTCGATTACGATATTTTTGCCAAAAATGCAGTTAGTAATAGGTAGAATCAGGTAACAGCTTCTGGTTTGTGGATTTACGTTTATTGCGTACTAGTGTGACACGCTCTATACGTGTCCGTTCGAACTGCTCTATTTCGTTTGTCACTAGATTGTGCCATACACTTCGACAGAGTTGTTTCTGTTCCCAATCTGAGTTGAACAGTTGGCATAACTTGAGGTAATTTTTTAGGGTTTTGTAGGTATGACCAAAAAACCCTTATACCATCATTTTGTCGTCTGTCTGTCTGTCTGTCTGTCTGTTCGGTAAAAATTGTAGCCAAACGGCTAAACTTTGGCATGCTCATATAACTCTTTGACCCGCACATAGGAAAAATACTAAAACATCTAAAAAACATATCCCCCAAAAAATATAAACAAATGCTCATCGAAAAAAAAAAATATTTTCTTAAAATTCTGAGTGGGGTATCAAATGAAAGCCCTTAGTACGTGGATTAACGATCTTTATTTTATTTTTGCAAAATAAATTATTTTGATGGGCTTTTTTCCAAAATTGTGCAAACAAATTTTTTTTGTTCCACACCCTGTAGCCCAGATTGTTTAAACTATATATCTGAGATAATTCTACGTAATGTACATTGGTTTGAACCGGAATAGTAGTCAACAGGAATTTTTTATTAGATTATGTTGTCAGAAAATAACGCATTTTTTGTGTTTTTTGGTTAACGATTTACAAAAGTTATAGTTATGTAACACACTAGGCTATCATGTTCTAATGGTTAACATGCTCGCTAGCTACCCAGAATTCTAGGATTTGCTCCCGGGCAGAGGAGACAATTTTATTTTTTGTTTTTTCCATTTTTATTTTCTTTACATTATTTTGTCAAAATTCTAGTTATATTTTGGCCAATGTTGCATTTAATTTTTAAGAGAGTAAATTTAATAACCAGTTGGAATGTTTGAATTATAATTTTATTCTATGTGTCATGTATACGAAACCAAAGGGGCGGAGCATATGACAACCAATGGCAGCCATAGCGCAATTTTCAAAATCTTAATGAACATTGCTATATAAAACAATACTGCACATATTTAGAAACCTTAATAATGGTATTATGTATTCGAATTAAAATTAACAAAAAAATATTTTAACATAAAATTTCCTTTTAAAGCTCTTAGATTAACAGACTATAAATTATTTTAAAAAAATTGTTCATTTTGCCGTGATTACTACAAAGCAAAATTTGTCCTACACACTCAGCATGCAACCTTCACTTATTATATACCTGCGAACGCCTGCGAAATGTGTGAAAATTCACACTTCACATCAATTTTTTATTTACTTACATTTTTATATTGTCATATTCTTACATATTATTAAATTTTCTATTTCACTATACGTGTGGTACCAAAAATGTTCTTACCCTTGAATCTTTGTATGAAAATCAAATTTCTTTTAAATCCGTCAAAAATCACATCCTTTCAATGCGTAATCCCTTCATTTCGTATAATACAGGGACTTCTATCTCCACATCATATATACTTTAATCCCATGGAAGATAGAGAGTAGATTAGCCTCTGAGCGGGTGTCTTTAATGAAAGGGGTGAGGCTAAGGAAAAAACCCGAGAATCGCGGAATCCAGCACTGATTGAGTTTCCTGATTGGCTTAAATTGAAGGATTTTTCGGATGTTTTAAATTTAACACAGAAAAGTGTTGAGTTTTTTATACTCTCTAACAGGGTGTCGTTAGTAATTTACCCGCATCGAGGCTAACCCACTAGAGTTTTGTTTTTATTGTCGTTATAGTTAACGAACATGGTATGCGCAATGTTTCCAGGACCGTATTTAATAGAAATATAATATTGAACCAATTGGAAATTCTCGCCGAAGATGAAAAGGTCAACTGATAGAAGATATAGTTCGTTTAACTGTTAGAAAACAGTATTGTTCTTATGGGAAATAAGTGCGGAATTATGATATAATAGTGTCAAATATGTCAATAATTATGTGGAATTTTATATTCTTTTGTAATAGATTTATTGAAATTAAATGGAAAATGTATCAAACCAAAATTAATAACCAATTATATCGCCTTTTCACAGATCAGCCCTTTTTACATGTTAACAGTAAATAAATAAATTGTTTTATAGACGTTATCTTGTAAACTAATCAACACATATTTGCGTACGAAACGACAAATTGTATCTAAAGCTTCATTCTACAAAAAGGATTGCAACTATTTTGGTTAGTTCCATTGTAAAAATTACTTACAACTATTGTACTTGATATCCAATTATTTTCGCTAACTTAAACCTGCCGTGGTTCTCAATGGAGGTGCTGCGAGTGAAAATTATTTTCGTAAAAAATACATGCACCAAGTGGCATTCCAATATAATCAAGTATCAATGAAAGTTCTAAACTATAAACAATCATGTCGAAAAATATGTTTAAGTATTATTTGAACATATCTATACAAAACTATATGAATATAAAAGATATGTGAAACCCACAAATAATTTTTTTTAAATTCAGAACATTTTTGTTTTATAGATAAGTTATTGATCGTTAACATGTTTACCAGGGATAGGGAGTCGAAGTCGGAGTCGGGAGTCGGGAGTCGAGGAGTCGAAGCTTTTTGAAGGAGTCGAAGTCGGGAGTCGGAAAAAGTTATCGACTCCCGACTCTTTAATTTAATTTTTATCAAGGATGAGAACAAACCGAAAACGAAAGCAAAATAAACATATTACATATTAGAATTTTTTAAAGCACGGAAACAGGAACGACATTTTGTTCTCTGTTCAAGAACAAAACTGAAATTAAAATATTCAATACCGATTTTACCCGGTTTCCTTCATACTTTCCAGTTTAAAATTTGATTAATACTGCTCATATTAACAGATTAATACGATGCAGTAAAGATATATGTTTTTACTTATATCCATTTTATATTTGTCTGTATACTCTTTTTATTATGTTTAAGCAAAACTAAACTGGATTTTTAGTTTCTCAAGTTGAAACGAGCTTCGTGATTATTTCATGTATCATGCTGGCAGCCAAAATTTAAACGGCAAAAGGAAAAAGTGTCATATTATGAAAAATAATGTATATAAAATACAATAAAAATTTATGAAAACCAATATATACG
This sequence comes from Liopterus haemorrhoidalis, assembly GCA_963971575.1. NCBI lineage: Eukaryota > Metazoa > Arthropoda > Insecta > Coleoptera > Dytiscidae > Liopterus > Liopterus haemorrhoidalis. The sequence continues at coordinate 22,208,285 of OZ020613.1, read as the reverse complement.
AAAAATTGTATGAAAGATGACACAAAAATTCAAGATGAAATGAAAATGACTTATATATGAAAATAGCTCACCCCAACCCAAGATATTTAATGTAAGTATAGACTATTTCTTTAGTTTCAGCGGAATTAGATATTGAAATTTACTAACTTTTAACGATTGAATAAGGCTTTTTATCACTTTGTTTAACAAAAGCCCACTTCGATCGTTAAAAATTGAGCTTAAGTGATAACTTAAGAAAATAAAAAATACATTTAGTCCCGCTTAAACATTTGGAATAGACTTTACGATTTACAAGTGAAAGGAGTCGGGAGTCGGAGTCGGAGTCGAAATAAGAGTTGGGAGTCGGAGTCGGTAGTTTTTCTGCCGATTCTCCATCCCTGATTTTTACATCAACTTTTTCTACAATTAAAAATATCTTTTTTTTTTTTATTTAACAAACAAAAACAGAGGCACATCCACTGCTATGGTGATTAGTGCCCGTACATTATTAATTTACATTATATTTTGTGTTTATATTATTACATGAATTATTATTATAATACAGAGTATAAATTTGTGTCAAGTAAAAATATGTAGAGATTTGCCAGGTTTTCCGTCTTGTCACTGAGGGCTTCTTGTAAGTTGTCAGGTATATGGTGGCGTTGTTCTATCGTCTCGTATTTTGTGCAGTCTAGTAGAGTCACAGTTTGGTGCGTCTTTTCTTTCAAGTCTGTATTGATCTGTCAGTCTGGAATGTCCAATTCTTAGTCTGGTCGTTGCTATTTGCTGTCTTCTTGTCCCTTCGAATTTCCATTTTTTGGTTTCTTCTTTTATTCGCCGTAGTTTGTTGTCTCTTAAGTCTTGCCATTTTCTTTCTTCTTTTTGTATTAGCCTTTTAGTAATTTCATTTTTAAGGTCAGTTGCTTGGATGTTTATGTCCAAGGGTGGTTCCTTTTGGGTGGCAAAAATATCTTATTAGATAGATAAAAATGCTCTGCAAATTTCCAAATATAGATTGTTACTAATTTAATATCATTTTGTTAGTTTTATATAAGAAACATGTGATTTGTGGAGATTATACGTACCGCTTAGTTTCAACTGGAAAATTTTCCATATAATTCGTATTAAAACTGAGCCTCCCTAAATTTTATTTTTTAAAGAGTTTATATTAGAATTATTCTTTGCTCCAGAAAGGTTCCTTAATTTAGAAGTTTTACTATTTGGAATAGGATGTGTGATGCATCGTCATTATTAATTTTTGTCAAGTCAGGACTTTTCCATGAATATATTCGTAGCACCGGCCCTGTTATTCGTAGTTTATATACGGTATACAGGATTAAAATCATTTATCTAAATTATTTACAGTTTGTAGAAAAAGCTGCAGTAAACAGAGCACAATTAAAAGTGTAAAAAAGATATAAATTAGCAGAGTAATGAAGTTCATATTCAGAGACTGGAACAATGTTAAAAAGAACACTACAAGAACTACTTCTGACGCCTGAATTCACTTAAGGACAAAACAGGATTTGCACGAATTTTTATTAAATGTTTTAAAAACGTACTGACTCAAATTACAAGGGTCAATGAAATAAAATTCAAACTTTTCTAAAAACTCTTTATTCAGTTAAAATATTTTGAATGTATATTTGATACTTCCACTTGTTTGATATTTTCGAAAAATTATCCATCCAATACCCCCTTAAATGATTCGAAGAAAGGGCAATCGCACAGACAAGTCGGGATAGTAAGGAAAATTTTGAACGATAGTTCAGTCTTTCTGACTGGAGTATCGTTCGAATTATCTGTCGGATCAGTTTCTCTTGGGTTACTCGCATTTTCGTGTCGAAGCAACACACTGCAGATTGGAACAACATGTCTTTTGAACGATATGCTCTTTAACTGTTTTGAAAAGTTCGCAGTAGTACAAAATATAAATTATCCTTCGATCATGAAGAAAATAGGTGTAAACATTTTCTTTATTATCCCAAAAAATGTGACAAAAATCTTGCATTTTCGCATTCTTTGGACCTGCTTCATCTTTCCGTCGCCACTGCATACTGGCTCACTTTGTTTTGGGGATGTAGTGATGCACCCACGACTCGTCACATGTCAAAGTGCGGTTCAGAAATACGTCTCCTTCTACTTCGTATCGATTCGAATGCCTCTGTAAAAGTGGTTTCGGACATAATGCCGGCTCTATGGATCCTAGCGTCCCAATTCAATTTTAAATTGACCGCCCATAAAAATTCAATTGACAAGAAAAAAAGAAAGACGTATCCAAGCGATAAAAAATTATTATTTTAGCGCCCCTAGAAGAAAGTCCCCCGATGCATCGTTTGCTTGCTGTGAAGAACCCACCTTGTTCGGACACGTACCACTTCTTATTATCATATTAAAGAGTATTCGTAGTACAAAAACAGCTGTATGGATCCTGGCTACTCTGAAGAACAGAGATTTCTGATGGTCAGCTTTAAAATATTTTGCCCGCTATTTATTTAGCGAACTTGCAGCAGTTGGATGTAATCACCAAGTACACTGATTCATCCTGATACTTCTCAGTTGCATTCTCTAAACTCGCCCATTGATATTGAAACAGTCATTGGAAATTATTTGGCTGTTGACTTTATATTTAATTCAGTTGTACTAATGCAAGTTTTTTTTTTACAGGTGAGTTTTGGCTCTTTACACTATAGCAGTTGTGACTAAAATCAGGTAATAAATTTAAATATTCGCGATTACTTACATGCATTGTTGTAATTATCGGATTTGTTATGTTTTTTAAACGTTATTGATTTTTAGGGGTTTGTAGGTATGACTAGTAAAAATTACTTATAACGTCACTCATATGTCTGTCTGTCTGTACAGTAGAAATCGTAGCCAAACGGCGTGACATATAAAGTTGAAATTTGGCATAATTATACAACTCTGACCCACATATTGCAAAAAATACTGAGAGTTCAATAAAACATATCCCGAGATAATTATAATATTATATATATTTAATAAAATAGTAATCAAATTTTTTTAAAATTTAGATTGATTTACCAAATAAATCCTCTTAATGCAAGGATTAATTGCCAAATTTTTATTTTTGTAAAATAAAATTTTTTAATGGGATTTTTGCCAAAAATATTTCAAAATACTTATGTCCCCCCACCTTATCTCTTGATAGAGTTGATCTTAAAATCTTAAAAAAATCTAAAAATGTATATTGATGGTAACCGCAATTGACCAACAGAAATTTTGATCAGTTTACTTTTTCGAAAAAAATCATTTGTTTTTGCGTCGTGGAATAAAATAATAATGTTTTTAAAATTTATTGTGCGATATCAAAAGAAAGCTTTAAGGACGTAGAATAAGGAGAAAATAGTATTTTAAAATTCGTTTTTAACACGATTTTAACCAAAAATGTGCTAAAAAGTTCTCGTCCCGCAATATTTTACCCAAAAGAGTTAAACTAAAAATCTGTAAATATTATAATCATGTAACGTACGTTGATCTAAGCCGGAAATGTAAGGGAGGAATTTTTTATCAGTTTGCGTTTTTGGAAAATAATGCAGTTTTTGTGTTTTTGACAAAATTAATTATAAGGTAGCATATGCCTTCTTTTAAAATTTAAAATATAAAAAAGAAATTACCAGTTGAGAGTCGAGTTCATTTGTCTAAGAAGCCTAAAGGCGGAGCATATATTGTTATACGCCATGATTCAACCTATTGTTTGAATAAGTTTAGTTTTTTGGTTTTAAGGTATCAAACAAGAATAAATCATTTAAGTATTTAAAAAAATAAATATTTAAATTGATCGCCCATAAAAATTCAATTGACAAGAAAAAAAGGAAGACGTATCCAAGCGATAAGAAATTATTATTTTAGTGTCCCTAGAAGAAAATCCCCTGCTACTTACTACTCAAATAACGATAAAAACGATTATCAAAAAACTTTTTGTCAAAAAAATATTCTTAGACATTCAGCGTTGGCTTCGTGCACTTATTAAATACCTACAAAACCCTGAAATGTGTGAAAATTCACACTTCACATACATTTTTATATTCCGCTATGTCGTGGTTCTTTTTTGTATCTCTGAATACATCAGAGAAAAATCGTGTTCCATCTTGTTTGATTCTGTACACATTTGTTTATAATATACTCGTGTATTAGATTTATCCAAAATTTGTTATAATAATTTTAAAACAATATTAAGTCGTCATAATATTGTTTGTCTTTAGAATAAAATGTACCTACCAAGTCGCTCAATAAGTCTCTGGTTTAACTAAGAAAAACATTTTTTTTTTTTAGAAATTCGACTTTATTCTTCAACATACTCTCCTTCAATAGTGATTCATTTATTCCAACGCTCCTAAAAAAAAAAATAATTATAATAATAATTAATTAATTTAAATTCAGCATACCCAACAGTAATAGTTGATTTGCCTGGTGCAGGCTCCCTATAACGCTTATCAAGCCACTGTTTGGCTTCAACGGTATTTTTTCCCATCAAAAAACAATGTTTAATCAACACACGAAATTCTTTTTTATCTATTATTTTGAAAATTAATAAATTGGAGTCACTAAAACCACTATAACCTCTAAACTAATTGTCAGAATGTCATGAAATTTTCACACGTTTCGTTTGAAGGTTGGTACTATCCAGAAATCATATGGGTCTGTCAACAGTGTTGCTATATATATGTCAGACCGGAGACTTATTGAGTGAAGTGTTATGTACCCATGACACGAAAATGAAATGTTTTAAATCCGATGGCGGAACTACTTAGATTTTAAGGGAAAGTATGTAGAAAAATAACTTGTAGATACGTTAGAAATATTTTAACTGTATAAAAAGTTTTTGGAAAAGTTGGGTTTATATTTGACCGACCCTCGTGTATTGATTGCAACGGTTGTTGAGGTGTCCCCATTAACGAAAAGATGTTGAAATATAATTTTACTTTTAAAAAATTCATACCCTACCTGAGTTGGAAATGATATAAAATTTGGAATACTTTTATTTTTCTAATTAAATTCGAATTAAACTTAAGCTAAATTCATAAGCCTTTTTAAGACATTGTTTAAGGGACTGACATCGCAAAAATTTTTAATTAAAAAATTTAATGTAGTTTCCTAATTGAAATGTAAACAAAAACGAATAAAGAATACCTTAAAAGCACAGGAGAATAACACAAAAAGAATGAAGGTGGATAGAAGTTGATGATAAGAGAGATTTTAAAACGATTTTACCCCTAAGAATGTCGAGTTTAATGTATCTTGGGTTAATAATTAATTAGTTTGCATTAACCTGTAGACGTTAGTAGCGACTTGGCGTTATATTAAAAGGATCAGCTTCGTAATTGGACCATTGCTAGTAATTATGCCTAAGTCGTTTTATTATAACAAGTAGGGTACCAGATTCTTCTCAAAACAATATACAACACTGGATGGGTGATGCAAAAATTCCAAACAAATAGGCCAGAACTGGAATATTACAAGATGGGAATTAATGCAGGGTCTCGCACTGAAACAGCTATTTATTGACACATAAATGTCAATGGTTATCCTATCAGTTAAAGCGGTATTCAACCTGTGTTCCGTGAAACCCTGGGGTTCCGTGAAATGTTTTCAGGGGTTCCGCAACTTTAATTAAATTGTTGTTTTTTTTAATGACTCTTTGCTAGGATACAATGATTTTGGTAAATTTTGAAAACTGAATAACTTTAAATCTGAGGGTGCTGCAAATTTCTTAATCACCATTTTAATCATCAGTAAGTCATATTTATTCCGAAACTGCTAATTTTATTCGACAAAAAATTGAAATTTTTTTAGTAGTGCTTATTATTTACTTCTTATATAACCTACCTTTTAAATGTACTTATGTTTATTAATTACTATATTTTCTTGATTTTATGTTTATAAAGATTGCTAATTAATGTTTATAATAAATAAATAAGGCAGATTCAAAACAGCATATCGCTAATTATTCGATTAAATTTTTATTTATAATTTGCAATAAAAATTGTATTAGGTAGGTATTATTTAAAAAGTAAAATAGTACACCTACATTTAAAAAATATAGTAAGATAATCAGCTATAAAACATTTAGATCAAGACTAAATTCAATAATAAACATCTAAATTATTTTTTTAAAACGATTGACCTCAAAATTAAAAAAAGATAGCCTTTTTTGCCTTGGGGTTCCTAAGAAATATCATTTAAACTATAGGGTTCCTAGATCATGGATTGCGATATCTAAACCTTGTATCTGAGAGCTGTCTATACTCTATCTCCGAAAGACTGATAGTAATAAAATTTATTATTTGTAAAAAGTTATTGTATTATCACACAGAAGCGGCAAAACAAAAGCGACAAAATATGAATTGTTCGAAACGAAATATTGTTAAAAACAACCGAGTGTGCCGCACATATTATATGGGAATACGAACTAGGGTTAAACACAATAGACCATAAAAATTTGACCCTAAATTTGAGGAAAAATATGGTCACAGGGGTGTGTTTAATGATATGATAATTATGGTCACAGGCGTGCTTTTAATAAAATGATAAATAGTAATATAGAAATACAAAAAAACAATTTAAACGTGTTTAAAATGTGCACGCCACTGGTAACTGCCTGACAAAATGATTTATTACTATCAGTCTTTCAGAGATAGAGTATAATTAAAATAAACTATTTGTCAGCGTCTTACTAATCAGAATTTATTTACGTAATAATAACACTATAAAATATCAATAAAACTTTTCTCATTTAATAACTTGGATAAAACAACTGTCTTCTTCTTCTTCTTTGGCCACTATCAACCGGGTTGTCTTTTGGTCTCACTCACTTAAGTCCTTCATCTTGATCTTTAAATTGTCAGGTCTTTTCAAGTGTCCTCTAATCCAATACTTGTTAGATATTAGAATTAAGTATAATAAATTGGATATTAAAAAAAGCCGTAGTTATATTAAGTGCCAAACGGTGTTGTGTTAGAATAAATAAACAACATGGCAATGCTGCCTTTGTGACTTTATAATGATAACTAGTGCACCCGTTGCCAACTGTGTTCGCAAACTCATCATTACCTTAATATGGAACTTGCTCGAGACCTCAGACTTCTTTCTCTAGCCATACGTGTTACTTCAGCCAATTCAAAGTGGATCAACTCTTCGCCCACAAATAATGAGTATTATTTGTCCGAGTATTATTCCGAATGTAGTATTATTCCGAATTATTTATTCATTATCTTTTTAAGACGGGAAAACGATTAATTTTCACTCAGTGCATTACATTTATAATGTTAAAACTAAAAATGATTTGAGACGTTAAATTTAAATATATTTATTAAAATAAATTTTCCAATTCCTTATACAATATAAAAATACGAGCACGGATTAATACGCACACGGAAAAAATACACACACGGAAAAAAGCGCACACGAAAATATACACACACGGAAAAAAGTGTACTTACACTATATCTTAAATAAGTTAAAAATAAATCGTGAGAAACACAGTAAAATTTAATTGTTTGCCCGCTTTAATATATTGCTTTCACATTTGCAAGGTCAAACCAGATCTGGATATTTAAGTTACTTTTATAGTGTAGTACTGACTTTTAAATGTAAATTTGTCGTTTCAAAATATTCCTTACGCTGTAAAACCTACTTCAGATTTATGGTTATGATCATTTTAACTAAGATATCATTTATCTTTATGATATATGTCAAATGGAATGACATTTTAAGAAAGTGAATTTTTTTACCATGTTTTAATACCAACATGACATACAATTTCAAAGGTGCAAACTTTTGAATGTATCAATTTGTAATTTTCACCAAAATATTTTAAATATTTCGAGCCAATTTTAAATTTACACAAGTAAGTTGTCACCTAGTGGCGCTGATATGAACTACCAAATTCGGCCGGTAATGTTTGGAAAAAATTATTTATGTTTACCAAAGCGTGTTTTAGTCACTGCATTAAATTTACATTTTTGAAAATTTAAAACGTTAGATAATTTAAAACGTTAAACGTTAAAATCGTAAAATCGTAAAAACGTTAAAATCGTAGAAATAAAAAAAAAATGAAGCATTGAAAAAATAATAATAAAGAAAAGAAAGTCACATTTTTCTTACATACTTTCATCAAAATCAAATGTTTTTTAAAATAATTATTTTCTTCTACTAATAATTTTAATTTTAATTATTTTTGTGTTAACATATCAATTAACAACTATTATTATCACGCGTTATGTGACAATATACACTTCGATAAGTTTCGGAATATTTCGTTACATTTCGGAATCTCGCTTCAAATTTGTTTTTGACGTCATAGCACGCACCCACGCAGGGACACACGTTGGCGTATGTCCACATGGACACATATTAGGCGTATTATATTATAGATTTTCGTATGTGTTTTACTCGTTATTAAAGCCTGGTTTATAATAGATCCATAACATAAAGCTTTACACTAGCAAAAAGATGTATCAAAGGAATACGCCATCAATACATCTTTAAGCTCATGTAAAGCATTATACTATGGATCTTAAACCAGGCTTAACTTGTATTGTCCTGTGTATCTATGCTCGTTTTCCTTAAAAACTCCAAAATCTTCTTGTTTTTCTTCTTCGGGCACTGCAAGTGAGATTGACTTTTGACTTCACTTACTTATGTGACTGCGTCTGTTCATTTTCTCGAACAGACTTTATCTTATTTATTTGTGTTTGTCCGTGGCAGGTTTCTTTTATTGTGTTTGTTTAAATGGGCAAGAAGAATTTTAACTAATTGTCTTATGTCCTCCTTGATTTGTTGAGTATCTGTATACCAATACTTGTTAGATATTTAGTTAGCTGATCTCTCCATCACTTAAGAGGTCTTCCTACTGACCGACAGTTGTTCCATTTTCCTACTCATATCGTCTTTACTAGTTTGTCCACAAAATGTAATATATTTTGAACAAAAATACTATAATTTTCGATCAGATTATTTTTTCTTAAGATAAAGAATTTTATGCAATTTTGAAAACTTCAAATTTTTAGTTAATGAAGAGTTTCTTAATAACCAAAAGAAAATAATTATTAACTAATAAAACATCTAAAAAATAATAATAATAATTAAATATTGATATATAGAAATTATACAAATAGAGTGTCGCGTCTTTTTCCAGACAAAGACTTTCCTAATAGTCTAGTGCCTACGCACCATATTTTACGTTGATACTGCTCTTGATGATAATGGAATGCCATTCTTTATAAAAAGCACCTATTTTTGAATCGAGGTAGATTCAAGATGGTGGCAAAAATAGCGCGCCATTACGATAACGATAACTAATTTTTATGATAGAGCAAAATAGCTAAATACATATTTGTACAATGGACCTTTAGCTACATTTTGTCGCATCGTACGCCAATATCCGTCACTTAGTTTACAAGATACCGTCCATAATTATTTCTCAGCCGCAAAAATGTGATTTCCGAAATGGTTAACGAATTTCGTATGTTATGGCACGTTTTTCTCTTAATTTAATGTCGTAGATTACGAATCTGTTATCAAAATGGCAAAAATTTTAAATTTTGATAGATTTTTTTCCCGAATTTGAGACATGATGATATATTGTATCACTGAAAATCTGCGTATATTAACATTTTCTTTCAGTTCTTCCTAAATCTGTAGGGCATATCCTTGGCTACAAGAATATGTGCGGAATTTTTTTCTGAGGGGCGCCGAAATTAAGATAGCGGCCGAAAGTCTCAACTTCGTATTATTTTTCCACTTTTTGTATCGTTCTTGACCAAATCGGACCTGTAGATTACAAAAATTAAATAAAAAAAGGTATATGACTTTCTATCATTGGGTTTTTGACCAAATGGTCTGGAACCTGGTCTCAAATGAAGCCGCTTTCGAAATAACGCTCGAAAATCGAATTTTGCTATTTACATCAAATTTGTTGAGTTGTCAATTTCGAGTACACTGAAGTCTATAGAAGGTATATTGATTTCGAAAATAGAGTTACTTTAAAGATTTGCTATTTATAAGATTGTATTTTGCTCGAAAAAAATAATTACATGTATTCTTTACACAACAGTGAGATTCATTACACTACAGTTAAGTGCCTCCTCATCCAAAAGAGTAGTATATAGTAGTTCTGATAAAATAATATAGATTACTACACACTTAAAACGATTCTACTGGTGGCTGAAAACTATTCTTTCGAAAATGGTTATAATATTCTCTGATATTTTTACTAGTTATAGTGATGAGCAAAAAAAGGGAAAATCAGGCTTTTTCGGTGTCTCAGAATAGCGCTATTCCAGATCTGCTCAGCCTATACTTAAATCCGACACAGATACAAGTTGACCTACGTATATATATATATTCTTCAATATAATTTGTTTAAATGTTTTGTGTCCGTGTCTGCTATGCATTTCCATTGGTCATTATTTTTGTTTTATCCAGGTTTAACGACAGTTCTAAAAGCTTAGCTGGGAAAATAAAGGAGTCAGCATAAATGGAAAGATACTGACCCATTTAAAATTTGCAGATGACAGTACTGTTTTTTTAAATTTATTTATTTATTTTTTTTCATACGATTCATTACGAAAACTCTTAAATAAATGCTTAAATAACCAGGCGTAAAATTTGGTATCACTAAATACATACGATATCCTGAAATGTGTGAAACTTCCCACTTCACATAAATTTTTTACTTCATTCTAACAGTTTTAAACCTTGATACATCCCTGGAGTGTCCTAAATACAGAGTAAAGTGCTCTTATTTCGAGTTTGAATGTTGAAAGTGGTTTTGAAGACAAATATCAAAGTACTCTAGCAGTAAAATAGTTCTCATTGTAGTTTGCTGATTAAGTCTGCATTGGATAATTTGTCAGAGTGAATTTTAAGTACTCAAACACATCCGGTTTTAGAACACTAGATAGTGACATCTGCTTGAAGCATAATTAAACAGAACATGCCCAAGGAACATATGTCTCAAAGTTGATGGTGTGCAAAATGCATATTATGAATTATTAACTCTAATTTGTTTTGCAAATTTACAGACTATATTTTAAAGAATAGAAGGGTAGTTTACGAGTTACATATAAATTTGGTGTCGTTTTTAAAGAAATTTAGGGTCTAGTTACAGAAAAATACATTTTAATCTATTATTTTTTATGAATTTACTCTGTCGGCCTCTGTCGAACTTCTTCCACTGTTTTGAAATGCGTATTAGCCAGGTGAAGTTGAAGAAACCGGAACAAGCAGTAATCCTATGGGGCTAGATCCGATATCTACGCTGTATCAGACAGAACCTCTTATCCCAAGGAACAACATTCTTTGACCCGTTAGTGACCTGTGGCTGAACGTTGTTGTGCTGCAGACTTGCCTTGTTCCGTGGCCAGTAAATGGCATTTTTCGCCAGAGTTGGTGTTAACCATCCGTGTGCAAATATTTGTAAACCATCCTCTACAAGAATTGAACCCATATGCTGCCCGTGTGCAAAATTTGACAAGAGTGCCTTATTGATTTGGGGTCATTCTACCTATACAAGAAGGCTATTTGCTTTGCAACGCAGAGTCATTAGGATCGTGAGTAATCTACAATACCGATCCAAATTCAATTTTTTTTTTGTGGAATTAGGCATTTTAAGCCTGCCCTCTACGTACTCTGTCCAAAGTTCTCTCCACGTACCCGACACGAGAAAAAGAATGATAATCATCCTAATTTTCATACTAACCTAGACTCGGGAAATCCTGGTATAGCACAAATTATTATGCAGTTAAATCCTAAAATGTTCTGTCATCCGCCACCAAGAGCCCAAAGTTCGTAAGATTCACTAAAGAATAAAATAATTGCCAAGACTTTCTATTCCACTGCGGAATACCTACGAAATGATTTTGGTGACTTAAATGAGGTTCTGTGATCAAGCTTGTCCTACTTTTCATCCAAACCTCACATTATGTTCTATCAATTTGAAATGTTTTTTTGTTTATTTTCCTGTTTGCAATTCTTAAAATTATATTTGTATATTATTGAAATACATATTATTCCATTTGTAATTTCTGCAATACATTATGGACCTTTGTATAAATGAACAACATTTAATACAGTAAATATTATTATTATTATTATTATTACTAGATGGATTCAATTATAATCGACCCCCAAACACCTTGATGAAACGCCCAAGTGCGGAGCACACCTTAAACACCTGAACATTGCTGCTCTACTTCTCGTTTTATCACTTAAATGGATGAGCTGTTGATGGCGCTTTGAATTACAATACCCAGATTTTGATGCTCCACCATTTGGTATAAATATTGGGTTTCGGAGTTTTTGTTGAAGGCTGAACGGGTTTAACCCACAACTTTCTACGCATATGTTGTCGTACATCTATCATGACCAATTATGGTGTAAAAAAATCCTTTCTTTTGAACCTTGTCAGCAAAAGTCATATTCTAAGGCTCCTTCTGTACTGGCGACATCACTGGAGACCAGTGGTGGTATTGTGAAGAATAGACTTCTATTCTATCATGGCTAATAATGCGATTCTATTGGCGGTTGCCAATTAACTACTATCAACTATAGAATAGAATTGTATTACTCGGAATCTTCGATAACCACTAAACACAGTAATTTAAATGTATGATTTCGCAGGTGGTGGCTGAGACTGGCGTGTCTCCGGCGACCAATGAGTTATATGTAATCAAACAGGCGATTTTAGATTGCGAATGACCTCCGTGTCAACGTTTGTAAAATTTGCGCAATGAATTCTGACAGTGATATATTTATTTCTATTTCTAAGATGGAATTTCTCAATGGCATTTGAGATTTGTCTTATAAGGAGTATTCGAATCTTTATATTATCAATTAATAATCAGTTAATTTATCAACTAATCAAATATTGATCCTCTCAATAAACCTAACAATTTGTGAAACGATTTTACAGACATTCTTGCATAGTTAAGAAATGTATCGTTGTATGTCCTTGCCTCATTAAAAACCAAAGTAAACATTTCTTTTGTACTACGTTCTTGTAGCATGTACCCAATATTTCTTTTTCTGACATTTTTTAAAACGATTATACAAGAATAACACGACAGCGAATTCGTCACACTGACAAAGCATTGGTCACCTTCTGGTTGCTTGTTCTGGTTTCCTTAAGACCTGATCTCCGGCGACTGGTCGCCTGTGCTCGAGCAGGCTAATGTGTTGTATAGAATTGTAGAACAAAATCTAGATTCCATCACTGGCTATGATTTTGTACCTTCTTTTTGAACCTTGTCAGCGAGGACATAGCCGTATTTAAAATGTTTCAAACGCCATCGTGTACACTTCTTTTGTTAGGTTATATTATAAAGCTTGACTAAGCGTTTCTACATGCTTGACTTGAAAACTCAAGACGGCAAGAATCTATTTAAATTTAAAGTAGAGTTATGCCGGTCACCATGGCGTAGTGGTTAGTGTAGCGACTAACGTCTAGACCATGAGGGCTCGGGTTCGAATCCCGGTTATGGCATGGATTTTTCAAAAATAAAATGCATCTTCTGGATAATGGCCATGGTAGCTAAGTCCAAAAATTAAAAAAAAAAAAAGAAAGTAGAGTTATAATTGATTCAATGTATATGGCACCGAATTAATTTTCCTACCTAATATATCGAGGACTTCTTTTACCTGGCAAGCAGCGCTGGATAAAACTAGCCTAGACTGGGAATAAAACAATACTATCGATACCAGTAAGATATTGATACCAGTAAAGTATCGATACTAGTATTTTAGTACTCGATACTTTTTTTTTGTTGTTGATATATTACCAGTATTGATACTTATTTACTGGTATCGGTCATAGCTATTACCAGTAATATTTGTAACGTAATATGACTCAACGATCCTAGCGGTGAATTGTGGTATTTGATAGTAACTCAGGTTGTAATAATTTTGTCTTTATCCGGAAACTTTAAGCCTAAAATAAACAACTACAGACGGCTGTACCAAATGAAACCAGTCACGCGGGAATTTAAATAATCAGGTACTAGTTTCAAAACGCTTAATTATTATTTTGGTAATTTACTGCAATTCACAACACTTCATAATACTGAAATTCGAATTGTATAATAATTATCAATATTTTAATTTAACATTTCATTATTTTAAGTCCTAGTATAAGTAGCTATTTTCATGAAAAACACACAACAAACTTGCTTGTTCTTTCTCAGTTAAGTTCAAGCCTGTCCAAACATATTTGCCTTGTCGATAAAGACTTTTTTATGCTCGTAATTGTTTTACTAGTTAATTTATGGATACCGATAAAAGGTATCGATACCTGCGATCGATATTTTCATCTCTAATCTGTATAGCATATGTTATAATAATAATAATTTATAGCATATGAATATCACTGCTGGACGAAAGTCTCCCCTAAATTCTGGCAAACTTCCCCACCTTGTGTGTATGGGTCAGCATTTTTGGACGGTTTAAACATCTCACCATCTTTTTTTGTGTTCTTTTTCTTGGATACTTTGATTCATCTTGCTCTATCTGTCATCCATAATTGTGTGGCCAGACCATTTGCACAATGTTTCTTATTTTTGTTTTGTTCCTTAGTTTTGTGTTCCTAATTCTGTCTTTCTTGCTTGCATGTAAGATCTTTCTATCTAGTTCTCTGTAACCGATTTTGACAGCATGTGCTTTAAATATGTCCTTAATAAAAAATACACAAAAATATTAAAACCAATTTTTATTTTCTTAGTTAAATACAACTTTCATGAGTACATAAAGAAACAAATTTTTCTGTTCCTACATTGTCAACTTGTAATTGCAATTGCAACATTTGACTTCATATTTTTTTATTATATCCCAAGTATATCTGCAATATGTTTCGTTAGAAACAATAACCAAATTGTCTAATTATATTTTCTTCATACTGTATAACGTCAAGTTGGTTAACTGGGCCACCGGGGTAATTGGGCACCAGCCTATTAATTCTGTGGTTATTATATTTAAAAGTGCGGCAGTTACGACGATTTGTAGTACTAGAATTCATTCATTTCGCGCCATTTTTGTTTAATGGACACAGAATTTATATTGATATTAATTTTATTTTTAAGTTAAGTTAAGTATCTTTAATATTGTTTCATTGCAAATAATGTAAGTCCTGTATTTCACAAAATAAAAATGTCCAATTTTGACTCAAAATAAAAAAAACATGTTATGTGTGACCCAGTTACCTTACAATATTTTCTACGCTTTTATATTATAAAATACTTGCTATTGGTCCAGTTACCCCAAATTCCTGGGGAACTGGACCAATCGACACTAAAATAAAAAAAAAAAAATTAGAACACATTCAATTTTTAGAAAAATATTAATTTTATTAATCCAGTTTATAATTGAAACATGCACTTTTTTACGAGAGTAATTATAATCCTGCCATTTATATATTTTTGAACTATACTTATGAATTTGTGTTGCATGTTGTAAAAATATGGCCCAGTTAACCAACTTGACCTTATATTTTTTGGTGGTCCGTAGCATAAGCTACTTTTGCTAATAGGTTAATCTAGAACTGCTGACAAGCGCTCTTAACTGAATTTTGTGGGAAGTCAGTGATCAAGAATATTAAATTTTACGATTTACCCCTTCAGATAGCTTTTAAGTTATGGTTCTTTCCTCTGATAAAGTTCGTGAGATGAGATCTCTGTATTGAGAGAAAGAACTCATTAAAACAATTGCATTTTTCAGCATTGTCCAAACTAATGAGCTTCGTTCCATCATTCCCTGTAGAGCCATCTCTGCACTTTTCCTCATCTCTTCCTTCTCCAACATAAATTAAGATAAATTGTCATAAGAGAAAAAACTAGTTATGTTATGTATAAGATATGTTTAAATTATAAAAAAAAATTGCGTTGATATATTTTTCTCGTTGTTTTTATGAATACATACATAGAAATACAGAAGAAAACGAAAATAATACAAACAAACAGAAAATAAACAACAACAATAAGAAACAATCCCTGAACATCAGAGCAAAGGCTAGCAAACGGTGCGTGGAAGTAATTAAAAGAGAGACCTGTCTTCAAACAGTACACAAGTCATTGTAGACTGTTTATAGACAGGCAATATAAATTAAAGTTGCCTGAAAAGACATCCAAATTGTATTGATGTCCATTATATAAAAATTGATGTGAAGTGTGAATTTTCACACATTTCAGGATTTCGCAGGTATTTAGTAAGTGAATGATGATTATTTGGGGTGCCAAAACTAATTTTATGTTAAAATATTTTTTTATTAATTTTAATTCGAATGCCTAATACCATTATTTGGGTTTCTAAATATTTGCAGTATTTTTTTTTATATAGCAAGGTTTATTAATATCTTGAAAATTGCGCCTATGGCTTCCATTGGTTGTTTAAGTCATAAACTCCGCCCTTCTGATTTCGTATACATTCAAACATAGAATTAAATTATAATTTCAACACTTCCCACTGGTTATTAAATTTACGCTTTTAAAAATTAAATGCAACATTTGCCAAAATATAACTAGAATTTTGACAGGAATCGAACTCCAGTTTGCAAATTACAAAGCGACGACACAACGCACTACGCTACGAGCGCTTACTTATCTATTGTGTTACATAGTGAATTAAATATTTAACATGTTTTAGTTAAAAACACAAAAAATGCGTTATTTCCCGAAAACATAATCTGATCAAAAATTCCTGTTGTACTATTCCGGTTCACACCAATGTACATTACTTAGAATTTTTTAAGATTTTTAGTTTAAACCATCTGGGCTACAGGGTGTGGGACAAAAAATGTTTGCACAATTTTGGCAAAAATTGCATCAAAATAATTTATTTTGCAAAAATAAAATTTTGATCGTTAATCCACGTACTAAGGTCTTTCATTTGATACCCTACTCAGTATTTAAAAGAAATATTATTTTTTTCGATGAGCACATATTTGTTTATATTTTTAGGGGGATATGTTTTTTAGATGTTTTAGTATTTTTCCTATGTGCGGATCAAAGAGTTGTATAAGCATGCATAAGTTTTAGTATTTTTCCTATGTGCGGGTCAAAGAGTTGTATAAGCATGCATAAGTTGTATAATTTCAACTCTCTAGGTTTAGCCGTTTGGCTACAATTTTTACCGAACAGACAGACAGACGGACAGACAGACAGACAGACAGACAGACAGACAGACAGACAGACAGACAGACAGACAGACAGACAGACGAAAAAATGACGGTATAAGGGTTTTTTGGTCATACCTACAAAATCCTAAAAAGCACATGGTGAATTGCTCAAGGTATTCAGTGTCAAGATATTTGTTTTGGGTACAAAAAATGTTTTATTTCTACGTGTGATTTTCGATCGACAGTGTAGATTTAATTGACTCGAAAGAACAGAGTTGTCAACTAGACTGAACAATAATTTAAACAAGAACATAAGACTTTGCCTCTCTCTGCGACTTTGTAGAGATTCGACTGAGAAAGTGTCTAATAGGTAGGACTGAGAGATATCCCTGTCAGGGAATCTGCCCGTGTAGTTCGTAGTTCATGTATTTTAAGAATTTTCGTTAAACATTTTCGAGTAGATCTATGTTTTTATCACAAGCAAGATTCCAAATCAGGAAAGCATACTCAAGTTGGGACCTAATAGGTGAATAAAACAATATTTTAATGCATTTTTAAATCTTTGCTATTTCTTGTTATGAATCCCAACCAGTGTTGCCAACCGTACGATAATTATCGTACACATACGATAATTTGACTCTCTGTACGATATACGATACAGTTTTCATTATCGTACGTAAAATACGATAATTTTGACTACTGTACGATAATTGGTACGATAATATTTTATCTGGAATTAAACATATTTGAAAATGCTTAACTTGCCCTGTTCTGCATCTACGGAATGTAGTTTTAAAAAGCAGCGCAATTGATAAGGTTCATAGGAAAGAGTTTGTACCTTAGTAAGTAAGGTACGTAGGTTGCATCTTACCACGTACATGTTTTGCATTTCATTTAACGGGGATTCCCAAGTTGACTGCTTGCGTACCTACTACATTAATGAAGAATGAAGAGCAATGCCTCATTCAAAAATTGAATTAACTGGACAAGAAAGTTCAGATGGCAATAACAAAATCACCCACCCACAAGATATTGCAAATCTCATAGCTGACAGTTTCGAAAGAACGACTAGTGACGCAAACTACACGCCAGATTTTCTACACCACAAAGAAGATGTAGAAAAAGAAAATATCAACATCACACCAAATACTGATCCTATCAACATGCCATTCGCTAATCAAGAACTGGAGCAAGTAATAAAAGAGCTAAAAAACAAGAGTAGTCCAGGCCCAGATAGTATACCATTTGAACTAATTAAAAATGCTCCCAACGAAGCAAAAATGGTACTACTAAAAATCTATAACCATATCTGGACCAAAAACATATACCCGATAAACTGGAACACAGTTGAAGTGATCCCAGTTCCAAAACCAGGAAAAGACCCGACCCTACCCAGTAACTACAGACCAATAGCTCTTTCAAACAGTCTATGCAAGGTAATGGAGAAGATGATAAACAAAAGGCTTACGTGGTTTCTCGAAAAGAATAATATCCTCAATATTAATCAATCTGGTTTCAGACGTGGACACTCAACTAATGACCAAATCTTAAAACTTACGAACGAAATTCAGAAAGCCGTAGCAAGAAATGAACATCTCATTGCCATATTTTTTGACATTGAGAAAGCTTATGATACAACATGGAAAAGATATATTCTACAGTCTCTTTTAAATTGCAAACTAAACGGTAATATACTTCATTTCATCAACAACTTCCTTGATAACAGAAAATTTAAAGTCAGAGTCAACAACAATTTATCAGACATAAAAATCCAGAAAAACGGTATTCCACAAGGCTCCACTCTCAGCGTAACATTATTTCTACTTGCAATTAATAAAATCTCCGAAAATATCAAACACCCTAAAAATATTTCACTATTTGCTGACGACTTAGCAATCTACATTCGAGGGAAAAACCCAGCTGCGTCAGGAAAACTGCTCCAAAACGCAATAAAAAAACTAGAAGAATGGTCAAAGAACACAGGGTTCAAATTCTCTGAAAATAAAACTGAAGCGATTCATTTTAAGAAAATAAGAAGGATACACCAAAATCCAATATTATACATAAACAACAAAATAATAAAATATGTTCACACAAAAAAATTTCTAGGTGTTAATTTTGATGAAAAACTTAAATGGCATGCTCATATTGACGAATTAAAAAACGATTGCAGCAAAAGATTAAATATTATTAAAACTACAAGCCACTTTGACTGGGGAGCGGACAAACGGACACTTCTGACTATATATAAAACTATTATAAGACCTAAATTAGATTACGGATCAATAGTATACGGATCAGCTAAAAAAAACTATATTAAAAAAATTAGACACTATACAAAACACCGCGCTAAGGTTGGCAATAGGAGCTTTCCGAACAAGTCCTGTAGAAAGCATACTGAACGAATCTGGGGAGGTTCCACTCAATACGAGACGAAAGCAACTCCTCACAAACTACGCAATAAACCTAGCAACACATCCAGACCATCCAACATTTAACAGCCTATTCAAAATAAATCAAAATATCCTAAATATCCAAGACGAAACCTTATTACAAAAACAAATCAATGAATACCTCTTAGCATTAAACATACAATTTCCCAAACTTCAAAAATATTTAATCCACAACACTCCCCCCTGGGCACTTACAACACCCAAATTCGATTTATCACTTCACCGTCTTAAAAAAGAAGCTACTTCACGTCTCACATACCAAAATAAATACGAAGAAATCTGCTCCAGAATCCAACCAACTAAGATAATTTATACAGACGCATCCAAGAAGGAAAACCACGTTGGGGTTGCCCAAGTAACAGCTGAAACCACAACATCTTCAAGATTACCTATTACTGTATCCATAGAAACAGCTGAAGAATTAAGTATTTACATGGCACTACAATCTATAACTGCTAATAACCACAAAATAGCAATTTGCTCAGACTCGTTAGCCGCATTAAACAACATTCAAAACATGCAAAGTAAAAAGCCAACTATAATAAAAATACAAGAAGAGATCCACAAACTATCAATCTTACACCAAAATAAAATATTCCTAATATGGATCCCAGGTCATTCAGGCATTGACGGCAACGAACAAGCTGACAACGCAGCAAAAGAAGATACAAGCCCAGTACAAAATATCCCCATACCAGCAACAGACTTTAAGAATGCTCTCAAAGACATTACAGTACAACACAAAAAAAGTGCATGGCTCAATATCGACCCAAATAGGAACAAATTGCGAAGTATCAAGAAAGACATAAAAGTATGGGACCTGGAAAAAGAACGAAAAATACAGACATTAATGACAAGACTGCGCATTGGACACTCAAGACTCACCCACAGCTACCTATTCAACAGAGAAACCCCCCCTCGGTGTGAAAATTGCGACGTGCTATTGACCATCGAACATATTTTATCCGAATGTGAATCATATAACTATTCAAGGACCAAATTCAATATCCCCAACAACATCACAACAGCCTTACAAAACAACCCAGACAGTACCACTAACATCATAAATTACTTAAGCGACATAAAACTACTAAAACAAATCTAGATCTAAATATTACTATAGTAAAGTTGTGCAATACAATTATAAGTGTTGAATGTTAAAATTTATAAGTTAATTATAAGTGTCAAATATGCTTTTATTTATAATTGTAATATGTCATAATTATAATATATGTATAAGACGCTAAAAGCCTAGCAGTTGAAGCGTCTCTAAATAAAAATTAAATAAAAAAAAAAAAAAAAAGTTCAGATGAGTTTTGGATCAAGTATCTCAACTATTCCAATGAAATTGTCTAGCCTTCAAAACCTTGCATTGTTTGCATTAAATGTCTTATGTCTTCCACATTCAAATGCGCAATGTGAAAGAGTATGTAGCAAAATTATTTTAGTTATTTTACACAGTTAACGGCGTTGTTTTATCCAGTCAGCATGTGAAGAAACATGGTTCTTGTCAAAATTTCAAACCCGGAGAAGATATGTTTGAGAAACCAAATAGCAATATGTATAAATTTAAAAAACGTTATGAAAAATTAAAATTATGATTTTTAATGAAGTATTCAATGTAGAGTAAATATATTATGTATAAAATCACTTTTCATTATTGATGTTACTCATTGAATTATATTGTACCTATCCTCATTTAATTATAATTTTCCTCATTTAATTTAAAGTATATAGTACAGACTATTTCAAACGTTTAGGCGGTACTGGGCTTTGAAATCTAGTAATTTTTTCTATTAATTCGGACTTTTGGTAATTTTTTAAAGCTTGGTAAATCATACTCACATTGCAAATTCTAGATTAAATTGATTGTCATTATAAAATGTCATTTTCATTGCATTTTAATTTTTGTCATTCTTGTCTTTTTTTTTTAATAAATTTAATAAATTTTTAATAAATATCATTCGTTTCCATGGTTTCACTGTTGGAATTTAAAATTTTCACATACCAAACGTGAAACATGAAATAACCCAAGTAAAATCCATTTTCGTGACAACCTAAAAGAACGAAATTCCCATTTAGTTCCACCTAAACGTTGAGAATCGCCTGTAGATTATTAGTGTACGTATTTCCTTTCAATAATAAATTATAATAAAAATGTATTGATAAGTGAATAAAAATGAAAATTTTATTACTTTACTATCCCGTCTCGCGGGTGTACGATAATTTTTATGAAAATACGATTATTTTCGCTACAGCGTACAATTATTTCATTCATACGGAGTTGGCAACACTGATCCCAACCATTTTAGCGCATTATTAATCACATTCTCAAAATGAAATAACGCCTTATTCGTCACATTAAAAGATAGTTGTTGGTCAAATACACACACAAATCATCAATAACTGTACATCTCTTTTTTTATCTAGTATTTTGTAATCAAATTTAAGTGGTCGCTGCTTTCTGGTAAAACTTATTATTTTACATTTAGCAATGTTAAGGAAAAAATAATTATCTCTACACAATAAGGTCTATTTATAACCTGAGATAGTCTTCGATTGTTTTAATAATCGTGAAAATCCATGTCGTCCGCGAAAAGTAACTTCTGACAAGAAATCACATCAAGAAGATCATTGATAAAAATAAGAAAGAGAAAGGGGCCAAGGTTGGACACCTGTGGTACACCAGAATTCGAAAGAAAAATTTTAGATTTGAATCCCATAGATTCAACATACTCATATCTGTTAGACAGATAGGATAAAAAGAATATACATGTTAAAAAAGAGAAGCCTATCAATAAAAGTTTCTGTATAATCTTTTGGTGTTATATCTTATCAAACGCCTTCGCGAAATCTGTGTAAAGATTTTACTAGATCTTCTGTGAAATCAGGGTCAGAATTGGACTATCAAATCGGCCCAGTAATTTTTTCAAACTTATTTGATTTAGTGAAAATATATCGACTCAAAAACGGATCTCGTCCGGTCCAGCTTGGTGATGGCACCTGATATTTATATAGCCAGTCCGCGCCTGTGTTATCTTTATACGAGCGTCATTTGAGCGTCAGTTCGCGAACTAATAATGAAAGCATATTTTTAGAAATTACTCTTGAAATGTTCTTTCAATGAAATTCTTTCTGATCTTCAACGTTCCGATAATTTATTTGAATTTTACAGATTTAAAACGAAAAGTAAAATTCAGGTTTTTAAAGAACTCTATTCAATGACAAATGAACGAATCAACAAACAACTTATTTATATATTTCTTTCTCACTCATGATTTTTCGGCATGTGCGAGACAGAAATATATAAATAAATTGGTTGTTGCTCCATTCATTTGTCATTGAACAAACTAAAAAAACTGAATTGTACATAACTATTCCGCTAAATTTAGAGCTGTATATCTAATTTACTAAGCCAGTCAATAATGTTACATTCTAAATTAGATTCTGAATTGGAGAAATTATTCATGTTTCCATTATAAAAACAAAGTGGACAATTGGAAACTACGAGGCATGATCAAAAAGTTCGTGCAATTTTTAAATTTACAAAACAATATTTATTTTTCATCAATTTTTATATTGTCTCCATCGGATATAATGCACTTATGCCACCGTTTTTTTCGAGTATTGAAAACACTTCTGAAACGCAGATTTTGGTACAGCCGCTTTCTACAAATTCCATGCAGCCCACGCAACAATCTCAAATAGTATTCTTTAGTAACAGTAACACCTTGCGGTAAAAATTCATGGTACACAATACCACGATAATTAAAAAAAAAAAGAAAGTGAGAAGAACTTTCACATTCGATCGAACTTTGCGTGCTTTTTTTGGGTCTTGATTCATTTGGAAGGTTCCATACGTTATACCAACTTCTTCAGTAACCTCTCTATTTATAATTAAACGGTTATCAAGAATTTTTTTCTTAACTTTTTCCATGTTTTTTCCGGTGATTGAAGTGCTGAGTCGCCCAACTCATCATCTTCAGCTGATTCACAGCCATCTTGAAAGCGTTTAGAACCATTTGTAAATCGATTGTTATTCATACTCGACTCACCAAATTACTTCTACAATATTTCCACTACTTTACAGCACTTGATTTCATTTTGCACGCAACATTTAATGCATATTCTTTAAACTCTCATTGTGAAAGATTAAAAATCGCCGAATATACAGAAAGGCAACTTCTTTAATTAGTTGTCAAATCTAAAATACACATTCAATATGGCTGTAAATTGACACAATTGTCAAAGATAAGTTAACCAATATGACAACAAAAAAGTTTAATAATCCGAAAATGTAGCGCAGGAATTTCTAAAATTGAACGACCTTATTGATCACACGTCATCTGTGAGCAATAGTTTGATTCTGCGAATGGGGCAGCAAATCGTATGACAATTCGGTAGTTTTTGATGTTGAAACCACACTTGTATGGGAACGAGTAGTTTTTGGTTAGACATTTTCTAGAAAAATATTTATTTTTGTACCAGAGAAAAATTAACTAACTTTCAGACTAAACAACATTCTACTTTATTACTGTTAAGAAAATACAAGGGAAAGAAAAAAGTAAATTTTTACATCACAACCACAGCTCTGTATGTTTATTATAAATGTCTGGATTAACTGTTCTATTAAAGGTTTGATTTTTTACTGAAGACGGGTTGCTTGTTGCTGTTGAAAATTCATAAATACGGAGAAGGGCTTTCAAGTCTTTTTATTTTAGCCTTATCGTTGGCATATCGACTAAAAAATAACTCCGTATTAAACATTGCACAGAATTAATTTTGCTGAAAATAACGCTGTTAGATACATGCACACGGTAACACGGTAGCTAGCGCAGTAAGTTTCCAATGATACGCATGCTAGCATATATAATTGTAGGAATTTAATAGAAAGTACTCAGTGTTTTTTGTAAATTATATGTTATAACGAATATATTGCGTTCATTGTTATTACAAAAAATTTATATTTTTTTGTCTTTCTTTTTTGGGTATTTCGTGAACCTGCTACCAAAGGTAAACCTGCCACTGATTTACACATTGAAAATACTGCAAATATACTAACATCTTAATGTGCAAATAAATATCTAATAATAAAAAATATGCCATCCCTAAAAGAGTGAATCTACATTCGGGGTGAATTATACATCTCGTCGTATTTCCTGTCTGTTGAGTTCCTTTTAGGCAAATAGGTGTCTTTTTAAAATATCTCGTCGTGGTTTTGACAGTTTTTTAAAATACCCTTAAAGGGGTAAATGGATATTTTTTATTCGTTATTTCACTGACATAGATACATCAAATTCGCTTTTTTCAAGTTCGATCCCTATTATGGTGAAAAGGAATAAAATATTTTTTCTCGGATTCCTTAATATCTCTTAGGACAGATGAGATATCTACTAGGTTTTTGCTTACAAAGGTTACCCATACACATGTTTAAAAACAAACTGATGATTTTACGCTAATGAGACCATCAATATACCGTAGCGAAGCAGGGGTTTTCAGCTAGTGTTAATATATTCACGAAGAAACGACAGATGCCAAATAAAATTTACACAAAGCAAATCGGTTTACTTGTAAGCATGGCTGCGCGCTTAACCAATCAGAAGCAAGATCACACAGCTCCTATATCTTTAAACGCTGTATTCTTGTTTAAAATAAATTATAAAATAACATTATTCAAACAAGATTTTTCTAGAAATTACGTAATCAATCGATTTGATATTTCTCAGCTGTTTATAAGATAGGTGTCGTAATACAATTTAACAAAAATTTTAGATATAGTACCGATATAGTAGCGAATGTCGCAAATTTACAAATTACTCTCGAGTTTTACATAATATTTAGGTTATTTAAATATATTTTATACAAACATCTAAAATTTCTTCCATTAAATTTCAGTTCTAAATTTTCAATTAACATAACAGTGAAAGGTTATAAATTAAATATATTCAGTGGTGGCGTTTGTGGGGGAGTTACACAAAGCGTAACCTTACAGAAACGGTAAAACTCCTCGTCCGGAACGGAATAAATTCGCAATTACCAACAGATAAATAATTTCTTAGTGTTGGCGGTGGTATAAAAGGGCGGTTTGCGGGGCGGTACAAGGGAACGGCGCGTAAACCTCTTACTCACGCACCTGTGAACGCGCCATACAAAACCAGTTAGATTCATTTGAATCAGCTTTAATCCAAAATCCCGACAAGTGACGTCACTAGATTTTTAATACAGGAGCGTCGACGAAGTCTCTACAAAATTTATTGTATTATTTATTAATTGAAACTGTTTTAAAGTACTCTGTCCATTTTTAGTACATTTCTCTCGATCTACATTTTTTACTAGTTATATTAATATATATAAGCATCAGACAAATATAAACCGAACTTTTCCAAAAACTATTTATTCAGTTTAGATATTTCAAGTAGAGTTGCGACGAATAGTGAGTTTTCCGAATAACCAAATACCAAATTTTCAATTTGGAGCGATTCCGAATATCTAGTATTGAGTTAAAATTTTTGCCTAATTTTTGTCCGAATACCGAATAGTAAATAAATGCATGCGCTTTTTGGAAAATGATTCTACAGATTTGAATTTGATGCGCCAAGAGTTATTGGATGGTCTTTTGGACGAAGCTAGATTGAAAAACATCAATGATTAACAATACTGCTACTGTACTGCACACTATAAAACGACCTTTTTCTCAGTAAGTACATACTATCATACTTTCCAGATGCAAGAAATCGTGTGCTTTTAGAACATCTGAGACAAAGCTGCGATGATGACGAAGACGATGACGACAGAAGTTCACCTTCTGGTAATTATGAAGATGAGAACAGCTCTGAATCCCAGAAGAAGACTCAAAAAGATACTTCTTTTTGGAATCCTTTTGAGGAAATAAAAGCCAGAGATCCAGCAACAAAAACCCAATCTCAAAGGAATTGGATACGTTTGGCATCAGCATTAAAAAAAAGAACATTATTTCCTTTTAATCATGAACCTCATGTCGAATAATACATATTCGTTCGAACAACGAATAATAATTACAATATTAGGTCAAATAGAGAATTTAGTGCCGAATACCGAATAATGCCGAAGTACGCGTCGCAACCCTAATTTCTAGTGTTTAAAGCCACTTGCTGTCTTTTCAATTGATACGAAGCAAACGGCGACGTATTTTTAAACCGTTTTCGAACCTGTGACCAGTCGTGAGAGTATCATTTTACCCTGGAACAAAGCGGGTCAATGTGCAATAGAAACGGAAAGATAAAGCAAGTCCAGTGAAGGCAAAAACCTGGTTGTTTGCAGGCAAGATTTTTGTCACCGTTGTTTGGGATAATAGAAGAATTGAGAACATCCACTTTCTCCATGATCAAAGGAAAGGTAATGCTGTGTACTATTGCGAACTCATTTTTGCGTACATACACGTGCTGTTGCCGTCTTAAAGTCATGGTCCTTGTAATGTATCATTTTCATGGTGGAGTCACAGGCGCAACAGGGGTGCGAGTCGTGGTGTTATATTTGAAAGTTTGAATTTCATGGTGGCATTAGAGGCATGATAACTGCGCGTTCTCGACTCTCACAGCAGTTGTATAAAACCTAAAAGTGTATACAAGTATTCGGAGTAAACAGTTATTCATATTATTAAATATGTCACCAAGTCGAATTATGTAGATGTCTAGTTCTTTTATATACCCATTTAGACTTACTGTGATATGAAGAAAAGCGATGGTGGGTACATCCCATAAATATAGAAACAGAAGGCAACAGTGAGATTATTTTATCTTATTGCAAGAAATGATAACAGACAGTTACTTCAATTACAAGAGAGGAATTTAATACACACTCTTTTTTACTTGACATCACAGTATAGAATGAAGATTCTGTTGGCCCTGCTTGGGGGTTTATAACCATTGTACTTGGGCTGTATTACCAGAATACCCATTGTATGACACTTCTACAGACCAGATGTTTGAAACCGAATCCATTATAATAAACTTTATTACTGCCGACAACATTGTAAAAGTACCTATTTCGGTACATCAATTTAAGTTTTTGTCTTGGAAATTAACATAATTGTCTCGCTTCAGATAACAACATTCCAAAAAAAAAATATATTTCTGCCCCCATGATTTCCTGATAAACGATTTCCATTGTATGTATTTATAAATAAGGTGGTTATAGGTTGGGTTGTTTATAATTTTAACGTGAAAGGCAGCGAAATGCGCATGCCCGACGGTGCGGCCAGCGCACAGAGTAGAAATTTTTAAACTTGCGACACCGCGTTTGAACATCACGCCTACCACGCCAAGGGTTTTTTTTTAAATAGAGCGATTCTATTTGTTGAATTTCTTGTTCCACGCTTCCAACACCAGAAAGAAAATGATACATAAGTCACAGTAAAAATAATGCGTACAACTATGGTGTATCATGTGATATTATTGCTATGTGCCTGCGACTATTGTACGTGTAGCAGTTAGAACTTGAAATCTATCCTAATTTTGTTACACTGGATTTCCGGATTGAACCCATAGCAGTTGTGGACATAGATGCATTTTACGTCAAAATCCTTTTTGGCGGTGACTTTTAGACCAAACACTCCAGCCAATAAGGACATATTTTTTTAAAATACGAGGGCTATTTTTTGCAAGTTTCGTTAGGTTCGCAAAGGAAACTCAATTGCCATTGTTAAGCGGAGCTTGCGCAGTAGTGTTAAGTAATCTCGACGAGTACAGCGAGATTGTTCGAAATCACGCACAGGACATGTGTTGTCCGCACGAAAACATTCCTCGGCGGAGAGAAGTTTTAGAACGCTCGGACATGCTTGCGTACACATGTTCTCCGGTACAGCCAGGAGCGCGTCTTGTGCTGCACATCTACCAGTATCTCCCAACCGGTTCGGCCATTGCGTGCCGTAGTATTGATGTGAGCGTTGTTTTATCATGGCTACTACAATCGAAGATACCGCCGCATGTAAAATTCACTCTGTGATCCGTTTTCTACAAGCAAAAGGCAACAATGTGACAGAAATTCATCGAGAATTGTGTATTGTGTATGGGAAAAACATTATAGGCCGGTTTCTGAAAACTTAGCCGAGTTTGATCTTTTGGTTAAACTCGGTTACAATATAACAATCTCATAAGTAACCATAGCAACCATTTTCTAACTATTTGGTTATAGTTAACTAAGTTTTCAGAAACTATGAGTGATAGTGTACTGCGAAAATGATGTAGGTGTTTTCAGGAAATATGAACTGATGTCCATGATGAAGGGGGTCAGGGAAGGAAGCCTTTAGCAACAGACAACATTGTCGAAAAAGAGAACAAAGTGATTCGGTTCACAATTTCTGAACTCTCTACGGATGTCTACGGAGAGCAATACAGAAAAAAATGAGTGGCATGTTGTCATCAGGTATTTTCCTTCTTCATGACAATGCACGCTCTCATACCGCAGCACAAACAAATGAACTGCTCAAGAATTTCGGATGGGAGATATTCGACCACCCGCCCTACAGCCCGGGTTTGGCGCCAAGCGATTTTAATTTGTTCACGAGGATGAAAGTGTAGTTGGGAGAGAAGTGATTCAGAACTATTGATGAGCTGAAACCAGTGTGCAAGATTGGATGAGAACCCAGGCGGCAACATGATATGAAGAGAGTATACAAAAACTGTTTCCCGTTACGGCAAAAGCCTTAATATTGGTGGCGACTACATTGAAAATTAATTTAGATGTATGTGTAACTCTTATGTATATTAAAACTTTCTTACCCTTATTTGTTTTTACTAATTCAACGGAACTTGAGAAAAATAGCCCTCGTATTTTCGACTAAAAACGTTTCGACAAAATGAAAATTTTTGGGAAAATTATCTTTCGCCCTTTAATCTACGAATCAAAGCTTTCATTTGATACCTCAGTTATTTATTTATTTGTTTACTTATTTATTTTTGTAAAATAAATTTACATACACATGATTATGCTCCTGGGTAGGAGAATGTAGGAAACCGTTGATGTATACTGTCCCTTAATTTGTCCTCTTGTTCACAGTATAAATATATTATTTTTATTTGTGTTCCATGGTCCTGAGCCTAAATTCCAAAGTTCATCTCTAATGAATCCCGTTGTCTGTCTTGTCCGTCCCTGTGGGTCGTAAAGTTTATAATAAACAGAGAGATTCAGGTATTTTTGCTTTAAAGAATGGTAATTACATTTTGCCAGAGGCCATTGTTCCTGCCGTGTAACTTAATCGTACTGTGGAAGTAAAATTGGATTTAGTTCAAATTCTGTTTTAAAGTTTTCTTTAGCTCTTGTACTCTTCGCGTACTCTGTACTCACAAACATAAACGTACATTTATACAGCAAATAATTAGTTTGTTTCCATTCAAACTACTTTATATTTCATGAAAGCTAATAGTAAACTTATAAATTAACGTTAAACTTTAAAATAAAAACTAAAACAATAAACTAGATTGTTAAATCATTTTATTGTTTGTATATTTGTATGTGTATGAATTATATATGCATGTGTACAGTGCTGATTGCTGTAGTCGTGAAATCAGCAGAGAATATACTGTACATACTAGTAATGTGCCAAATATTCGTATCCGTATCCAGGTCGGTATCCGTTTTTCCAAGGTGGATCTTAAACGGATACTATACAGGGTGTTTACCGTCTTCTTATTTTTTTTGTTTCTAATGGGTGATACTACAGGCCAAAAGAAGGCTAAAATCCTTAAAACACCTTAGTAAAAGTTTTATAATAAGAGAGATATTACTTTTTATTTTTATGGGAAAGAATTTAATAAAAGAATTTTTATAGAAGTGACGAAAGACGCATAATTATGTCGATTGTTTACATAATAGCCCTTAACATTTAGTTAACTTAACTTAATAGAACTTAATAGCCCGTTTACATTTAGATAGTAAAGTAGCTAGTAAATTTCCAGGGCCAAAAAAAAACTACGATCCTAATGTTAACCCCTGAGACAGCACTAGGCCTAGTACTAGCGCTAGTATTTGAGATAGCAACATAATCTAGCAGCTAGATGATAGGAGTACCGGTGCCGATACGCGGCAAATTTTCAAGAAATAAAGAAGCTTTAGTATTATTTAACAGTAGCGCATTCAGCTGAAAGTTCAGCGGTCTCAGACCCGCCACCTACATCAAATATCTATATATATATATATTTGTTTATAAACATCGTAAATTGGGGTTTAAAATTAATAGAGTCGCAATAAGTACATACCTTTGGCGCATATGGCGAGTAAAGAAAACTGCGCCGTAATTGAAGTAAAATTCATAACTTTTAAAATGTTTGAGGATCTTTGACTAATTTATAAATTTAAACAATCTAAAATAAATTAAATAAATTTCAATTAAAATTAATATACCTACACTTAAATTATTGCACAAGTTTTATTTTTCACATAATTAAATATCTTAATGATATATAATTAAAAATCAATTTTTACCAACGACCTATTGATATATACTTAGAAAATGCGCATTTTTATACCCTTTCTAATGTTATTTTTTATTTTGAACATCGACCCACGACTTTTCCTATCTAAAACTGTTTTCCCATGTCAATTTGCTATGGACACATTTGAACAACACGGAGTATGTATAATATAATCGGTATAAAGCTTTATAAAACGGTATAATAGCTTTGCTCGTGTGCGCAATATTGATTTTAGTGTTTACGGATGAAACAGTTACTGTTTCTGACAAAATGTTAGTTATTCGCGGTAGCCTTCAGAAAATAACGTAACCTGTTCATAGCAAGTTGCTCGTGTTTGTAGATTACAGCAAAACCTCCAAATCAGAACATGCGCGTCAATGAAACTATTGGAAATAAAATTATTAATTAAATAAACTTAGTTCTCCCACTTAAATTTACTATAAGACATAATTTACTAATAAGACATGCACATTACATCTATTCCTGAACTCATTCCTTAATTGTTAGTACCTTATTGGAAACTTCATCAGCGAACAGGGCTAACGTATATTTTATAAATAAGTAAATAGATAAACCGGTAACAGATCTAAATCCGCAATAATATATATTTTTTTAATTTGGTCGCCTTCTGCTTGGCTCTTATGGCCAGGGCCACATTTGCCATAGCCTCGGTACGTCTCTGAAAATAACTAAAATATACAATTTTATTTAACCCAATTTAGACATTATAATTTTTCATTTTATTACTTCTATAGACATATGTTTATAATACAAATTGTTATTGGCTTTGCTTGTTTATTATTTTGATATTTTTTATTAATTTTATTGATTTAATTATTTATTTATTTGAAACATCAAATATAAAGGCAAATACTCTAAATTGCAATATTGTATTATTTGCTTACAAAATAAATATAAAATATAAAAATATGTCAACTTTTATTATATTTATTAAATACTAGCAGTATACCCGCTGCTTCGCTACCGAAAAAAATTAGTCGTAGCCCGCTTAGATCGGGCCCATTACGAAATCGGTTCAAGACTGGTTGCTACGAATCGTTTTTCATTCAAATATAATTATTTGTTTGTATTCATACAAATAATTTATATACGAACTTCTTTGTAAACATTGGTAGTACAGACATTTAGTAACAACACGTATAAGTGTCCCGTTGTGCTAACCCAGGAAAATGCCACATAAAATGCCCATGTGAGAATCACTCATTTTCAAATGCAACGCCGGTCACGTGAAGCATTTTATCTTCCACCTTACGAAATTATTTATTATAATTTTTATGATATTTATTATAATTACTCCGTGATTATTCCTGATTTATAAATCGTAGCTATATAGATCAGAGCACTTTTTTTCGTTAGTAAATATTCTTGCCACCGAAGTAAGTTTTCTTCGTATTGCTTTAGGGGGTTGCAATAATGTTCAATAGCGATAGACCTATATACAGAAGAACATTAAACAGAAAAGATTTGTTTATTTATTTATTTATATTATTGATATTGTAACAACTTCTGTTATACACATGTTTAATGTTAAGTCAATATTAAGAGATATTTCAAGTTTATAAGTAGCGCTCCCTCTGTCCCCATAAATATTCAAAAGCTGCACTAAACAGAAAATAATCGTTCTTCAATCAAAACAAATTATCTTTATAAATTGTTGATGTAAAGTAAATAATAAGCGAGATATTTCCAGTATTTTAGGTTTAGCACCTCCCCATCTCCTTTCCCCAGCTTCTCAACCAATTTATAGAATAACATATATTTGTATTTTTATTTTTCATATTTTGAGATATTTCAAGTTTAATTTTAGATTGTCCCTTCGTAACTCCCGTAAATCAATCCAATAAAAAAAATTATTAAAAAAATATTTGATTTCTTATTATAAGCAATTTTGATTTTCGATTTGCCTCCTTATATTGACTGCATTTTCTACCTACATATATACCAAATTTCAACTCGGTACACACAGATTTTCTCGGTACAAAAGATTTTACTATTATGTTTAAACATTTAAATAAAAGAATAGAAAAAAATAAATAAAGAAAACAGGTGCTCCATTTCAGTCTTGCTCTGTATAAACTAGTGCTGGGAACCGAAACCGGTTTTCCGGGTACCCGGTTCCGGTTTTCGGGTAAAACCGGGTTTGTAATTTTCGCGTTACCCGGATACCCGGTTCCGGATACCCGGTTCCGATTACCCGGTTCCGGATACCCGGTTCCGGATACCCGGTTCCGGATACCCGGTTCCGGATACCCGGTTCCGGATACCCGGTTCCAGATACCCGGTTCCGGATACCCGGTTTCGGATACCCGGTTTCGGATACCCGGTTTCGGATACCCGGTTTCGGATACCCGGTTTCGGATACCCGGTTTCGGATACCCGGTTTCGGATACCCGGTTTCGGATACCCGCTTTCGGATACCCGGTTTCGGATACCCGATTCCAGATACCCGGTTTCGTTAGATAAACGACGTGATAGCAACAAAAAAGAAGAAGGATCGAAGTAGTGCGCAAAAAAAAGGAAGTCGAATCAAAGTAATGAGCAAAAAAATATTTGAAACTAGGTATTCAAAATCGGGTTACTCGAAAATTATGTGCACGGTTTTACTTGACCGGATATCTGTTAAACCGGTTTCGGTTCCCCGCACTGTTATTTATTATTTACTTAATATTATTTTATTTTGTTCGGAACACAAACAGGACAGGCCCAGCGAAGGGTTCACTACTACATAAATACTATGTTAATACGTAATTAAACAAACTTGTACTTGAAACACAATAATTAGTTGAATATAAAAATAGTTAAATATAATAAACTGTTACAATACATATTATTAATATTGATGACAAATTTTGTCTTTACAATATTTATTGAACATTTTAACCGACACATTGATAATGTTAACCCTTTACTGCATGAATTTTTATTTTTGGCTGAAATAATTCATGAGCATTAGGAATTGGTTCTTATTGATAGGAAATTAATTAAAAAATTATATTTAAAATATTAATTATTATTTTTATGAAAAAATAATAATTAAAATAATAATTTAGGGTATGTGCAATACATGGAACATTATGATTCTACATTATGTTACAAAAGAAAATGAATGATCCGGTTTCGGATACCCGGTTCCTATTACCCGGTTCTGATTACCCGGTTCCGGGTACCCGTTTTCGGATACTCAGTTCCGATTTTCCGGTTCCGGATACCCGGTTCCGAGTACCCGGTTTCGGATACCCGGTTCCGGATACCCGGTTCCGGATACCCGGTTCCGGATACCCGGTTCCGGACACCCGGTTCCGGATACCCGGTTTCGGATACCCGGTTCCGGATACCCGATTCCGAAACCGGGTAACCGGGTAAACCCGGACCCGGTTTTTTTTTTTGAACCGGTTCCGGTTCCGTCAAGATTTATTTCTGACAGCACTAGTATAAACTAATCAAAAATTTTACTAAACTGAATAAATAAATCTTATCAGCTATAGCAGAACAACGATGAATCGCGCCGAACGACATTGAACGATGTTTCACGAAGTTACTATAGTTGTCCAAACAACCATTGAAACGAAATTTCCGCGATCTCGCTGAACGCATCATACATACTTCGATGGTCCAATATAATTAATAACAAAATTATTAATTTCTCGTTTCTGATGGGACTTTTTTGAGATTTTCGATTTTTTTAGTTATGATGAAGGCATTCCCTACCTGTATGCAAAATTTCAGCTCGGTAGCATATCTGGAAGTGGGTTAGAATTTCCGGACATAGCCACAAATATTCTCTTTTATATATAAAGATTTTCCTGAAATAAATTAATATTATTAGGAATTTTCAATTGATATTTTCTTCAAATATGACACAAATCGACCCGTCCTACGAAGACTGACGTAACTCAATATTTGAATTTTTTGACTAAGAATACACGATAATCTTTATGGGGAAAAAAATATATATATCACACACAACTGTACGTTATGCTACTAAAATTATAGTTTTGAAGGTTACGAATTTTTTCATGGAAAGATTATATGATATTCTAATATTTAACTTACATAATTTAAAAAATGAAAATAATGATTTACGACAGTCTTTGTAGGACGGGTTGAAATGTGGTACAGGTACGGGGCGCTTTGGAAATAAAATTTGCCAAGTACGCCACTTCAGATTAGAAACACTGTACTAGGTCAATGTAAATGCGAAGGTGAACAGATTTTTGGACTAGTACAAGGAATAGGGAAGACGAATTACCTTTCCTTTTCTTGTGTTTTTTAATTTATTTTAGTTGTTATCATTTTATTTATGCAACGCTGTATGGCAGGAAAAACAAGTTGTCATTTTTCAAAATACTCCGGTGTCAATCACAAAAGTGCATGCATCCGGTTGGATTTACTACAGCCAATTCCTTTAAAAGAAAAGCGGAAGCTCCTAGATTTTCTCTCCTTCCACCCCACTTTATTGCCCTTTTTCGTAAGCACATTTCCTCTTCTATCATAGCATTTACTTCAGTTGTCAAAACTCTACACACACGAGACACATTTTTCACAATTTTATGTTTTTTTACTGAGAGGTTGTACTCACGAACCACCAACATTTTCACTGTATCAGGTCGCCAATGGTGTATTGTTAAAATAAAATTCATGTGAAGTGTGAATTTTCACATATTTCAGGGTTTTGCAAGAACTTAGTAAGTAATAACAAATTATGAGTACAGGCAGCCCCCGGTTAGAGTGGTCCCGTCAAGTGCGAAACTTGATTTATTGCGATTTGTAGTTAGCTACCAAATTTTGATTAGTGCGAATCACATTTCGATTATCGCGATATTTTGGCAAAGCTTAGGTCTTAGTAAATTTTCCGATGCTACAAATTTAATCAATAAGGCACGAATGTGGATTCAGTGATAAATCCAAAATAATTTATACTAACTTAACTAATTAAACTACCCATCCTAAATATAAATAAAATAAAATAAATTCTAAATAATTATTATTGTTGTTTTATCAGGATCAAAGTCAACAAAATTTTATTTAAAAAAGACCTAGATTCTAGTTACATTATAATCAACTAATAAAACTACAAGTAAAAAATACGAGGGCTACCTTTTAAGTTTTTACAAAATCTAAGAAAGATTTTTTTAGTTTGGAACAAACTGTTTTATTGCTTTTCAAAACATTTGCCTTTAAGATTTATAGACTTTTACATGCGTTCAAACCAATTCTCGAAACATTTTTTTCGCTCTGAAGTTGGTATCTCAAAAACATGATTTTCGAAGGCTGCAACTGCTTCTTGAGATGATGAAAATCGCTGTTCACGCATTTTTTGCCTGACGTTGGGGAACAAAAAAAAGTCGTTAGGGGATAAATCAGGTGAATACGGACAATGAAACATTAATTCGATGTTTTTCTCCTTCAAATAATCAATTGTTTGACGTGCGACTGATGCGACGTTTTTGTTTGTTTTTCGTGATTTTGTGGATGACTTTTGGCAAACAAATTGTTGTATACCATTCAGCATTAACTGTTCTCCGATCCTCTAAAAGAATTGTTGCGACATGTGCAGTACAACCAAAGAAACAAGCGATCATTTTCTTGGAAGTACTTCGTGAATGAACAACTTTTGTGAGTTTCGATTCATTTTGGAAGACCCGAACAGTGGATTCTTGCTTAGTTTCCGATTCATATGAATAAATCCAAGTTTCGTCACCTGTAACGATGTTGTATATGGATTTTAAAGAAAAGGTCCTCACCTCCAAATCCAAGTGATGAGCAAACAAAAAGGTCCTCACCTCCTAAAATACAAGTGACGGGGGAAAAAGTATAAGCCGACGTCCAAGTAATTTGTATTAAGTTTAAGAGAAAGCTCGTGAAACCCTTGAGGACCTTGTGTGGAACCCCAGGGTTCCATGGAACACAATTTAAATATCGCTGCTTTAGAAAGATCTGTTCCCGATGGATTCCGCATAATTTGACCGAAGCTCAAAAAAAAGTTCGTGTTGATTGGTGTAAGGGGTTGCTAAAAAAATTCAACCTAGACATTCCAAAATCCGTATTCAACATCATTACAGGTACGAATCTTGGATGTATTCATATGAACCGGAAGCTAAGCAATTATCCACTGTTTGGGTCTTTCATGATGAACCGAAACCCACAAAAGTTGTTCGTTCACGAAGCACTGCCAAAAAATGATCTCTTGTTTCTTCGGTTGTATTGGACTTATCGCAACCATTCCTTTAGAGAATCGGAGAACAGTTAATGCTGAATGGTATACAACAATTTGTTTGCCAGAAGTCATTGACAAAATCAGGAAAAACAACCAAAAACGTCGCATCATTCTTCATCATGACAATGCAAGCTCCCACACAGCACGACAAACAATTGATTATTTGAAGGAGAAAAACATCTAATTAATATCTCATTGCCTGTATTCACCTGATTTATCCCCTAACGACTTTCTTATTTGTTCCCCAATATCAAACCAAAAATGCGTGGACATACCTTCGAATATCTTATTTTTGAGATACCAACTTCAGAGTGAAAAAATGTTTCGAGAATTAGTTTGAACACATGCAAAAGTGTATAGAATTTAAAGGCGAATATTTTGAAAAGCAATAACACAGTTTGTTCAAAAATATATATATATTTTCTCTGTTTTTGTAAAAACTTAAAAGGTAGCCCTCGTATATGCTAAATTTCAACTCTCTAGGTCTAGCTACTTCGCCACATTTTCTACCGTACAGATAGACAGACAGACAAACACATGAGTTACGGTATAAGGGTGTTTGGTCATACCTACAAAACCCTAAGAAAGTCCAGAACTTGTTTTATCTCTAAAAAAAGTACCGGGACGTTGTTCCGAGCATTCTGCTCCGAATACACAATATTGGTCGCGGAATTTTCAAATCATCCCCGTAGTGACACATATCAGAAGTTTATTGTTTTGGACTGGATGTTGGAATCTTCTATTTTGGCATGTAAACTATCCGTTGAGTTCAGAATTCGTATCCATAGCAACCCCATCAGCTGGGTGGAAACGCGTGCAACCGTGACACTGTATAAACAGTCTGCCAACGCAATTACCATCAACCAGACGTGGAGAGTGCAATCTCCCCTCACACCACTACACCACTTCCAGCACCAACACCCCCTGCATCAGGCACGACAATATTATTGACACTATTAATACAAGCTCACATAATTAAAATACAAATATTTATAATTGAGAACAGGGAAATTCATAAATTTAATTGATCCGACTAATAGCAGTGACCAAGTATAATTAAATTTCAATTTTAATAACTGAATTGTCAAGATCACTTTTAGACTCGCATTCATTTACCTTCTCTCTACCGCCTTTCTGATTTTATCACTCTATTCTTTCCTAGGTCTTCCTCCACGTCTTCTTTCAGATAACCTGGCTTCGTATACATTTTTCTTATCTCTACCTTCATCCATTATTTAGATATGACCATACCATCTCAATTGAAGGGTACGATGCAAGAGTAGGACGTGTCAACTTTTTGCAATTTTCTGCTCTAACCATTGACAAGTATTTTTTAAAGCTTTGAGTCTTCCTGTGTAATTATCGAACTTGTCCGCCGCTGTTATACATACATAGGGATGTTCCAATACTATTGATACGATACCAGTATCGATATTTTTCATTCTATATCGCCATCTTAGTATCGACACTAATCTTCCGATATTTTATTAATATCAGTACATTTGACCCAGTGTCGTTTCGTTTCTTTTTATTTTTTTGTTAATACATATGTCGTAATAGTGCATATATTATGCAACGAGCATGGAATGGTGGTTATTTCACACGAGCATTTAAGCTGCGCCACGAACCGCAGGCGAATAGCGCAATTCATACGAGTGAAAAATGACAATTCCATGCAAGTTTCATACTATGCTTTTTCCACGACTATAAGTTTATTTTTATTTATTTTTTTTTAGTTTTATGGCCTTTGCTGCTGTGGCAATTAGCCAGGACAATTTTTTATTTGAGAAAATTTGCCCAAATGCCTGAACGGGATTCGAACCCGAGACCTTCGCAACGCAGAGCACATGTGTTACTACTACGCTACGCCGGTCGGCAACTTTATTACTTATTTAATTTTTATTCAGTTCCCTATAAAAACTAACAATAATTTGACAGTTGCTTTCAACCTGTTTATTACGTTGCCTAGCAACGGTATTGCACGTGTCGTATGGAGTCTAAATTCAGTTAAAACCAAGACCAACTCTATTAAAAAATATTTGAGCAAAATTCAACGACTTTATTCCGGTTTCATTCACAAACTAACCATAATTTGACATATGCTTTCAACCTATTTATTACGTTGCCTGGCAACAGTCGGCAATTGCTGCTTGAACTTGTTATGAAATGAGCTCAACCTGTTACGTAATGAGCTCATTACGTAACAGGGTAGTGTGTAATGAAAAGGAGTGGGGAACGTGCTACATTTACTAATCACTGAAATTACGCCTGTAATGAACGTATATCTAAATAGTCGAGGATTTTTTTTTTTTATTTATACACATATAAATATTACTCTGATTAAATTTTTTCTAATAAGAAACACTTCTAAAAATTGTATTGTAAAAACTGGTAGCGTGAGGTACGAAATCGCAATGGCGCAGGACATAGTACGCCAAGAAACATGCGTTGAACGGTTTAGAATTCGCTAGCGTTTGGCACCTTTTTTCTTTACGTTTGAGGTTATGAAATGTTATTGGTTATTTTTGTATTTTAATTAAAAATGTCATCACCAAGAAGCAAAGTGTGGACCCATTTAACCAAAATAGACCAAGGAGTTTTCTCGGTGCTTGCAATGAAGAAGAGTGGAGTGTTTAATTCTATTTTAAACAATCACTCAAACCTATAGGCTTCAGCAAAAGTTCGTATACACACCAGTTTTGCAAGTGAAAGATCGAAAATTCATTCGTAAAATGTTTATTATCTATTATCGTTTTCCTAATTCTGCTGTCCTAGATTTTTACTAACTAAGTCTAAGCTAATTACCTAGTTTTTAGGTATACAGTACTTTATTTTCCCCCAAATATAAGCCCATTAAAAATAGTGTAATAAACTCTAGTAAATACGATCAATTTAGGTAATTAGATTAAGTTTAGTTTGTAAATATTTAGGACAGCAGAATTAGGTAAACGATAATAGATAATAAATATTTTACGCAAGGATTTCCGATCTTTCAGTTGCAAAACTGGTGTGTATATGAACTCTTGCTTGGCTCCATGGCCTCATCTACCTCTTCTCTTCATTAACGTCTGTTATTTATTATTTCTTCCATGAACGAATCTTCCTCGCCTATGTTGTTTGTAGGTGTCCAGTTTATTGTTACCTAGGACATCAGTCACTTTTCAGTCCTGTATACTACTTTAATGCCCATACTACTTTAATGCCCATACTACTTTAATGCCCATACTACTTTAATCTATTTGTTATTGTAAACCAATTAGTTTGTTATTTTAAGAATAAAATTTTTTTTTACCTTATATAGAAAATATATTCATTTTTCCTTTCGATACTTGAAAATATCGATATTTTTTTCGATACGATACCGGCATCGGTAATTTTTATTCAATATTATCGATACTCAAATATCGATACTTCCTCAGTATCGCATATCCTTACGTACTATGTTAATCTATTTATTATTATAGAACAATTAGATTGTTATTGTAAGAATAAAATGTTTTTTTTTTACGTTTTATAGAAAATATATTCAATTTTACTTTCGATACTTGAAAATATCGATAATTTTTGTTCGATATTATCGATACCCAAATATCGATACTTTCTCAGTATCCGTTGAAAACTATTTTTTAAAGCTTTGCGTCTTCCTGTGTAAGTACCGCTGTTATATATACAAAAAGATCAATTAAAAAAAAAAAACTTAAAAAAAAAGGAAAACTTAAAAGCACTAAATAAGAACATGATTTTTTTCTTTTACTCAGCAAGAAATTTTGTACCAGCATCGGATTTATGGGTATACAATGATATAGAAACAATTTTAAAAAAAGTGTAAGAAGCCAACATAATACTGGATGTCTAAGAATATTTCTTCTATAATCACATCAAAATCATTTGTTGTGATTAATTAATAATTTTTGATAATCATTTTTATTCGTTATTTGAGTACTAAGAGCTTCCATTTAATTTTTTTAATCAAAATTTAAATGATTTGACAAAAAATCCATCATTTTTTTCTGCATTTGTTTCCTATTCAAGTCTTACCAGTAGATTAATAAGAAATATATTGATAAATGGCTTAATTTTTTTTAATTTCAGAAACGTATTTTTCACTATTAACAATGTGTTATTAGAAACAAAAAGTTGAATCACAACGTATAATACTATAATAAAATAACTGAACACTACACACTACATTCTACAGTGTAGAGTGTAGTGTGGTGTTCAAAACTCGGTCCTCAGTTATTAAAATTTTATTATTATATTTTTAATTCCAAAAAAACGCACTATCTTAGCCATAAAAACAAAAAATCCATAACATTATTAGCCATAATTTAGCCAGTAATTAAAAGAAAAGTTGTCAAAAATACAAAAACTGCAATATTTCCAGCTAATGTACATTACCTATAATTTTTTTAGGGAGTAATACAGTGTCATTTTTCTACTAAAGATGACTGCTTATTCAGTAGAAATGTGTATTTAGAAAATTAATAAAATAAGCGAAGAGAAGGTACAGTGTTTTGATTTATAATTATTAAAATTTCCACGTTAACACACCTAAAAATATTTACACTGTACAAGTTAATTAGAAAAGTATAAACAATGTTTTCTTAAATTAAACCATGAACAAACTTCCTCTAATGAAAAGCACAAACAATCTAACACTCATGAAAAATATAAACAATATTTCTTTAGTGAAAACTATATAATAAAACCATAAAAAATCTTTCGCATATAAAAATGCCTCCGCGATCGATATAGCACCAATTCGGGTCTATTCTGTATCTTAAAAAGTTAAAAATTAACCTCAATGTTTAAGTTAAGTCATTTTAACCACGCTTTACAATATTTTG
Source organism: Liopterus haemorrhoidalis (assembly GCA_963971575.1). NCBI lineage: Eukaryota > Metazoa > Arthropoda > Insecta > Coleoptera > Dytiscidae > Liopterus > Liopterus haemorrhoidalis. The sequence goes on along the minus strand of OZ020613.1, from coordinate 22,166,193 downwards.
TTATTCTGTAACTCTTTGGCGTTAAAATTTTAACCTCGATAACCATATTGATTCAGTAGGTATATTTGGAATTTTAACTCTAGCCAAATATATGGTGTTAACATTTTAACTAGTTGTAAATCTGTTTATTTTAAACCAAATATTACTGGAACAAATTGAACAAAAATAGGTTAATAAGTGAATAAAATGTATATACAAATGCTTTCTAGGCGATTAGTTTCAATTAAACAAAGGCAACTGCCTGATATAAGTGACCCTTTTAATTTACCTGAAGAAACCATTTAAAATATTTTCTTTGGTGTAATATTTCACCTTCAGTCATTGCATAACGCATCTACAGACCATAACCTAATTATTAACCCTACAAAATCAAAAGTTTTAATCTTTAGTCCAAGGAACGATCAGAATTTAATGAAGTCAGCTTGCAACTGATTCTGGACGGGTCTGCTCTGACAATATCCGACAGCGCGAAGAATTTGGGGTTGATTTTTGATGGTAAATAGCGCCTAGCAAGAGTTTATAGGCACACCACTTTTGCAAGTTAAAGATCGAAAATCCCTTGGTAAAATATATGTTATCTATTATCGTTTTCCTAATTCAGCTGTCCTAGATTTTTACTAACTAAACTTAACCTAATTACCTAAATTAGATCGTATTTACTAAAGTTTATTACACTATTTTTAATGGGCTAATGTTCAGGGGAAAATAAAGTATTGTATACCTAACAGTTCTCTCAGCATATCAGTTTCATAATAAGAACAGCCTACTTTAAGTTAAAGATCCTCTATGGTAACAGACAATACCTGAACCAGGCAATTAGGCTAAAATTATGCGACTCCTTAGTATTGAGTCTGTTTACTTATGGTAGTGTAGTTTACGGACCTTGTCTACTTGCAACTGATATAAAAAAAAAATTCAGAAGGTCCAAAATTAATATTTGCGCTTTATCTATGGTGTACCAAGGCGCTCGCATATCTCCTCTTACCTTCACTTGTCTACATAGCTCAACATGAAACAAAGAAGACTTTCTCATTCTTTTGTATTTTATCATAAAGTTTTAATTGTCAAAACTCCCCCTTATTTGTACAACAAAATCACCTTCAGATTTGATGTGTATAATGTTAATATAAGATTTAAGGGTACCCTTTCTCCACCTTCTTACAAAACTGCAACATTTAAACGTAGCTTCTCATTTGACATTCGCGCTAAATATAATATTATTCCTGGGAACCTTAAATCTTTTAGCTTAATCTCTTTTAAAAAACATATAAAGAAGCTCACCTGGGATAAAATGTTATAAAAATGTATAAAAGCTTATAAAAGTCTTTTTTTAAAAAGTCTTAACTTCTAATAGGTTCATCTTGCCCTTTTAATTTCATGTTCTTTTTAATGTTCTTTTCTTACTTAATTCTGCCCAAGTTAGGGAACGTTACATATCTACATGCTTCAATGATGGACATGACAATTGAGGAATGCTGGTTCTGTTAATATGTGCTATATTTATATTCTTATACTTTTTGGGGGCTCATGAAGAAGAACAGTCTGTATTTTTACAATAACTGATCATGGGCCTTTAGCAATTGAACAAATTATTAAGATTATTATTATTTGTAAAAATTTAACTATCTTGTACTTAGGGTACAAATAAACATATTAAATTAAATTAAATTTCAACGGAATATTTCGTTTCATAAATGTTGCTTTTTTGAAAATTCGAGAATAATATTTCCCGATATATTGCAAGTAAATATATAAAACTTTAAAATTGTGATACATTTATAAATTTTGATGTCTCTGTTTGTTAAAAATTAAAAATAAAAATGAGGTAAATATAACCTGAAAATAAAAGTAGGTGTCTTAATATAGAAAAAAGGAAAGAAAGAAAAAATATTGATACATTTCCATATTATGGTAATATTATATTATTTACTTTCTGCAGCCATAATTATTTATACATAAATATTGTACATTTCTGCAATATAGATTTATTATATTTGAACGTTGTTGATTCACGATTCAACCATAACACTTGTTTACATTAAATCTACACTTACACCAGCAAAATACGTTCCCTTGTAGATAATTTCACAACATACTTTTAATCATAAGGTTAAAAAGTTAGAACTTAAAGCTGCGTTCAGAGCTCTTAAATTAGTAGACTATAGATTATGACTTGTCCACTGCTGATTGTCACTAACAAATTTGTCATAACCGTTCAGAGCTCTAAATTTAATGCGTTATATGTTGTCGATTGTCGATAGTTTTTCAAACTCCTAGTTAGTGAGTTGTTTTAATGAGACAGACATATAAACACATTGGCTATCTCAGTCTACATCGTAGAAAACGTTTATATTGTACGCCTTGACATAACCTAACAAAATGTCATCGTGCCGATTACAATAAATCTCGCCCAAAATTACAAAGATGAACAGTAAATATAATCAATTTAGGCAAGTAAGTTAGGATTAGTTAGTAAAATTCTAGGACAGCAAAATTAGGAAAACGATAATAGATAATAAACATTTTACGAAGCCACCTTGGTTGGTTTAAAGATACACAGATGTCGCAATATTTGTAACGCACTAAATACCTTAGCTGTAAACGCTGCCTTGAACGTAAAACTATCTCCTATACTTATCCATAATGCACAATGAACAATCAACTAATTTAAAGAGTTCTGAACGCTACTTTATGCTTGGGTTATAACCTGAGATACAGAATAAGAAACAAGGTTAAAATTTTAATTCCTAGTTAAAATGTTACTTTTTAACATCATTTTTAACCTAATCTTTTTAACTACAAAATATACATAATAAACCCGATTATCCGTTGTAGCATCCCAAATGTTGAAAAAACAAATAAAAACCAATATCAAACTGCGTACCTAATGCAGTAGAAGTGCGGTAGTGTGAGCAGTACGACTCGGTAACACAATGTGGAATGTTTATCGGGTAATAAGTGTTGTTGTTTAATGATTAGCACACTAGAACAAATATTATATAAACTGATCAATTTTCCAAATTTACAGTAACAAACTCATTGTAAATTCAGAGTGAAATTTAGCAATAAATGTTATATTTATTGGTAATTTTGTCATTCTATATGTCATTAGCATTAATATTTAAACCATGCCACATAAATATTTTTATAGTATAATTATTATTTTATCACGAAATACACATTTTAATTAAAATTATTAAAATTTATGTATACAACATTGTACACATTTATCCCAAATAATCTGTTATTTCACTCAATAATTATTTAAAAAATATTCACATTTTGAAAATTTACAGCATTTTATAAATACCTTTGAAAATATTTCGAAAATTCACAATATCAATATCATTTTTAATAGCCACTTTATATTGTTTCGTTGCGTAACTGGCAAATACCTTCTCGAAAAAATATGGATTAATTTTTTTTTTTTTGATTTATTTGTATTGATTTGAATCTATGATATTGAGAATGAGATGATAAAGACGAACACAAGTATCTACGCCCTGACCAGGAATCAAACCCGGGACATTACATCTGCGATATCAAACTTGAAAATAATAATAATAATGAACTGATGTAAAGTTTAAATTTTCACACATTTCAGAGCTTTGTAGGTATTTAGTAAGTGATAACAAATTGTGGGAACATATTAAAATTTATATACAAGAAAATTTGGACGACCCAAATATCAGAGTACCTAAAAATCCAAAGTAATTGGAGTAAGGAGCTAAATAGAAGGTAATAGCTAGATTTAGGTGCGAAAATGAGGAAAGATAAAATGAGTACTGGAGGACAGATGGACAAAGAATGTGCAGGATGTGTGGAGAGGAAAGAGAGACCTTGGAGCATATAATGAAGAATTGTGGAGTAATAAAATTTAAAGAAGGAACAAGAGAAGGCGACATCTTCGTGAATCAAGGCAAGGATGGGGATGGATGGAGAACATGGAAACATGGATACATGGAGTACAGAAGATTTGAGAAAAATATTCAACAATAATTAGAATACGTACTTGAAAATAAATTAAAATAAACTATATGTAAATAATATGTAGATTTTAACCGAAAGGTATAAATAAAATAATTATTTATCCATTAAAATTAATAAAGTCGGTTGCAGTAGCGTAGTAGTCAACTCACTCGCTTTGTAAGTGTGAGATCGTGAGTTCGATCCCCCAGTACGGGTACGAGATTTTACAAAAAAATTCTTGGCCGTTGCAACCACAGACAAACTCAGCCTTCCCTTAAATGAGTACTTGTATCTCTCAATTAATATTTGAGAATATGGGGTGTGCTTCAGTGGGCACGCAAAGCCAGCGGTCTCGGCTACCGTAAAAAGTAGTCGTTAGGTTATTCCAGAGGGCGCTAAATGTGACCTGAAAATCTCTCACATCTAAGCATTAAGCCATAGGAAATAATAAAACCAGTGGCGAAGGGAAACCTCCGCTAAACTTGCCCTCCCACAAAAAAAAATAATATAAAAAAAAAATTTAAACAATTTTATTTAAAAATTAAAAAAAAAAAAATTTTTAAAATTTAAAAAAGATTTGGATAAACATTCAAAAATACATCAAAATATGTTTTATATAAATTTTTGTTCAAGGCTTGGTTTAATAGTTATGAATTTTTTTAAATTTTAAAGTATTATAACTTCCGTTTCCGGTTTCGGATTTTTATAGAAAACCCTATTGTTTTCCTTTCCAATTATTAGGAGAATTTTTTAGAACCAGAACGAACTCTCTAAGTTAAACCGTTCTTGAGTTATCATGTATACGCAGACACACACACAGACACACACACAGACACACACACACACAGACACATACACAAACACACAGACACACACACATACGGACGACACGAAAATAGGTTTTTTGGATTCCCTGGACCATGAAACGTGGTCATCAGTCAAAATCTCGACATTAAAAATTTTCGCGAATACAATACTTGCCCCTTATAAATTAAGATCGGGCAAGTAAAAATCATAAATGTAGATAACTTTTAAAATAATAATCCACGTGGTTCCATCTAGAGATCTACAAGTGTAGTTGAGATGTGCTCGCATCTCAATTATAGCTACTCTCAGGTATAGCTACCCAGTTCCCAGTCAGTCAGATTAATATTGTAAGCACGGTGTTGCAAAAAATTCGATCACTTTCGTAATAAATATAAGATTGAAAATGCCTGTTTTACTACTCAAGTTCACATTTATGAGCATTACTCAGAATTTTCCGATTTTATATTACCCCTCTGAGTTATAGTATATGGCACAATAGTTTTTTTTAGCACATCTTTGATAAAAATCGTCTTAAAATAAAGAAATTAAAAAAAAAACTACTCTTTGTTCGGTAATCTAATTCTTAAGAGTTTTCTTTTGATACCACATAATAAATTTTATAAAAATAATTATTTTTTTCGACACAAAAAATTCTATATTGCACGAAATAATAATCTGATCAAAATTCCTGTTGAACTGTTCCGGGTTCTTTCTATGTACATGTTTGAGGATATTTCAGATTTTTAGATTAATTCCTCTGAGAAATAGGTTGGGGATAAAAGTTTTTTTAACATGTTAGGCTAAAATACCATAAAAAATTAGATTTTTCAAAAAGAATTTATTTTTGCTTTATGCATTAACAGGTTTCATTGAATACACAAGTCGTATTTGTTTATATTCTTTTAAACTATCAAAAAAAATTCTACATAATGTTCAAAAAGTTGTAGAAGTAGGTTAAATTTCAACTTTCTAGATCAAGCCGTTTGGCACTTAACACATTTTTCTTGTAATTGAACGTGACTCACCCCCAGCATTTTGATTCTGAGTCCATCAGAATTTTTTTTTATGGCTTCTGGACCCCTCCCCTCAGGAAAAAATCATAGATGCGCGCCTGACATGAGTGACTTTATAAGGGTTTTTTGGTCATACCTACCTACAAAACCCTAAAAAGACAACATGTGTTTAAAAGAGACTTTCAGGTCCTACAATTTTACTAATAACTGATAAATAATATTATATATAAAATGATTTTATTTGCCAAAGCATTTACAGCAAAATTTTAAAAACAAAAGACAATTTCTTATTTACATATACCTGTAAAACAATATGTATACTTAAAATTATAGTTTAATATTTTATTAACCGTACAATTTAGTTAAACCTAACAAATTTTGGTTGCTAGGGGAAAAAGGCAAAAACCTAGCACTTGTATGATTTATAATTAAAGAAGTATATGTTTAATACGCTTATGTTTATTTTTTTTTATATTTTAGGTCTCTTAATGTATAGTTGCCCAAGTTTTTAATTAAATTACTGTCACTAATAGTACATTTAACGAAAAAAAAAAAAAAAAATGTGAGTGAAAAAACATGTTCTTTCACGTAGTCAATATTCAATTCCTGGTACATTTGTGTTATTTTTGTCCATCTGGGTTAGTTCCCAATGGTTCTGAGGCACTTATTCTGTATAACCTGAAGAGATTGAATATTGGCTGCGCTTGTATTGCTCCAAACAGGAGTTGCATATGAGAACACGGGTAGTATGCACGTTTTGTATATGAGCATCTTATTTTTATTGCTTAATTTACTATGTTTGTTGAACAGTGGGTATACTTGACACATTGCTTGGAGCGCTTTGTTTCTAACATGTTGGATATGGCAAGTAAAATTTATTTTTTTGTCTATTTTAACCCCTAGATATTTTCAGACCGGTCCAACTGTGTGTTGTTGACTTCAAGATTGGGAATGTCTTTAGGTCTTCTTTTTGTTAATAATATTGCTTCTGTTTTATGGGTGTTTAGTTTTGTTTTCCATTTTTTTAAATGACAATCGAGTTTACTTGCGGATTGAGTTAATCTATTTTTAATGGTATCTAATCTCCAGGATGAAGTGTAAACTGCTGAGTCATCGGCAAATAGAGCTAGGTCTGTGTTCTTACAGGTGGGTATGTCGTTTATAAACAATATTTAGAGAACTGGGCCGAGGACTGAGCCCTGAGGGACACATGCTTGTACATTTTTTATAGCAGGATGTTGCTCTCTTAAATGGACGCTAAAGGTTCTATTACGGAAATATATGTAAATTAATTTGATTAAATATGGTGGAAAATTTAGATTAATTAATTTATAGACTAGACCATTTTGCGACCTAGTGTCAAATGCGTTTTCGATATCAAAAAATGCAACTCCTGTATATTTATTGCGATTGAATGAATCAGTTGCCGTATCGCACAGCCTTACTAATTGGGCAACTGTCGAGTGGTTGTTTCTAAACCCGAATTGCTCTTTTCTTAAAATATCATTCTCTTCGATATGCTGAATAAGTCTGCGCTTAACGGTTTTTTCTACGATTTTATTTAGCCCACAGAGTAAAATAATATTATCTATTAAATGAAATCTATTTAGAAATACATATTTATCCATTGTCATAAAATAATTTTGTCTTATAAACACTCTATTCGGAAAACCATATTCAAATATCTATAATATCATTTTCATCGTCCCTAATTACATGACCAGCCTTTATTACAATTAAAAATGTTACTTTTATTTTCAGTAAATTAAAATATGACATCCAAGTGTCACTTAAATAATAAGCCCAACTTCATATACGGGTTAATTTAAGTTTTACTTACAAAAAATAAGTTTCACGAAAACAGCGGTGCAATGGAATAAGCTTCACTTAATAGTTTTAAGTTATACTTAAAATTTAATTGTAAATGGTGCATCTGGCCTTTATAATAATAAGTAACTATTACAGAAGTATAGTTGTGTAACATAATGTTCGCCACACATCAGTGGCTATCACAAGACAGGTCCGTTATACGATGAAATCTCCCTGGGCTCTCGTTGACCGCGTACCCACGGTCGTCTCGTAAATACAAGCCGTTACGGACCTGACACGACCTCGTAAAACATCTAGGATGCTAGATGACATCCTTAATAACATGCCAACTACAACCACAATGCTATAACAACAACACAATCATTGCTTTTTAATACTGAAAGAAAATTGAATTGAAAAGAAAATAGTAAGGAAAATATTTTTATAAAAAGATATAAATTGTGAAAATGTTACACAAATCTGTATTTTAAACTCTTTTAAAATATATTGAGATTTTATAAATATAATCAGAATGATGTACTCAGAATGTAATAACGGATTATTTCTAATTGTATGGACTCACATACGAGGGCTACCTTTTAATTTTTTACAAAACTAAGAAAGAAATTTTTTTTGGAACAAACTGTTTTATTGCTTTTCAAAATATTCGCTTTTAAGATTTATATACTTTAACATGCGTTCAAACCAATTCTGGAAACATTTCTTCCACTCTGAAGTTTTCATCTCATAAACATGGTTTTCGAAGTCTTCAATAGCTTCTTGAGGTAATGAAAATCGTTGTCCACGCATTTTTTGTTTGACATTGGGGAACAAAAAAAAGTCGTTAGAGGATAAATCAGGTGAATACAGGCAATGACATTAATTCGATGTTTTTCTCCTTCAAATATCCAATTGTTTGACGTGCTGTGTGGGAGCTTGCATTGTCATGATGAAGAATGATGTGACGTTTTTTGTTGTTTTTACTAATTTTGTCGATGACTTCTGACAAACATATTATTGTATACCATTCAGCATTAACTCTTCTCCGATTCTCTAAAGGAATGGTTGCTATATGTCCAATACAACCGAAGAAACAAGCGATCATTTTTCTGGCAGTGCTTCGTGAACGAACAACTTTTGTGGGTTTCGGTTCATCTTGAAAGACCCAAACAGTGGATAGTTGCTTAGCTTCCGGTTCATATGAATAAATCCAAATTTCGTCACCTGTAATGATGTTGTATACGGATTTTGGAATGTCTAGGTTGAATTTTTTTAGCAATCCCTTGCACCAATCAACACGACCTTTTTTTTGAGCTTCGGTCAAATTATGCGGATCCATCGGGAACAGATCTTTCTAAGACAGCGATATTCAAACTGTGTTCCATGGAACCCTGGGGTTCCACACAAGGTCCTCGAGGGTTTCACGAGCTTTCTCTTAAACTTAACACAAATTACTTGGACGCCGGCTTATAATTTTTCCCCCCTCACTTGAAAAATAAAACTTGTATTTTAGGAGGTGAGGACCTTTTTGTTTGCTCATCACTTGTATTTAGAGGTGAGGACCTTTTTTTTGGCTCATCACTTGGATTTTGGAGGTGAGGACTTAGTTTTTTTGCTCATCACTTATATTTTGGAGGTGAGCAAAATTTAATAAAATATACTGTATTTCCATTTTTTTTTTTCAATCTTAGGATTAAATCTGGTCTCCCTGCATAAGTATCAACCTTATGTTATTTTTTATTTATTTATTTTTTTTGGGTTCCACGACTCGAAAACGTTTGAAGACCACTGTTCTAAAGGAATGGTTGCGACATGTCTAGTACAACCGAAGAAACAAGAGATCAATTTGTTGGAAGTGCTTCGTGAACGAAACACTTTTGTGGGTTTCGGTTCATCTAGGAAGACACAAACAGTGGATTGTTGCTTAGTTTCCGGTTCATATGAATAAATCCAAGTCATTTGTAACGATGTTGTATACGAATTTTGCAGTGCATAGGTTGATTTTTTTTTAGCATTAGATTACCCAAAAGATTATTATACTCTGAGTTGGAAGGAGACTGCTGAGGTGTGGGAGCTCCTAAGCAACGCAATAAAGACAAGCTAAAAAATCAGCTGTGGCCACCACAGGACCGACCGCCATCACAAAGTATTTGGACAAAAACTACATTCTACCAGCAGAGTAGGAATAACTGGGCCTTATATTTTCTAAGAGAGATATTATTTATCATGACCATGGAAACGTTACATATAAATATGAAAAAATAGATACTTTTCGAAAAAAAAAAAAAAATCGTTTTAGCAAAAAATGTCTCAAATAAAAGTTGTTAGTTATTGCTTTTACAGCAACTTTTGTTAGATAAATTTTTTCTAAATATTTTTCTGTTATTAAATATTCGCAAAAATCTTAAAATCGACACGAGTAAACTCCCATTTCTAGTCAATTCGTGCCACTGATGTCAAAAGCATAAATATGAAGTTTCATAAAAATCTTTTTAACCGAATTTGCTCTGTACATGTACACAGACATACGGACAGGCAGACCGACAGACATCATGCTAAAAATAGTCAAAACGTTATGTAGGAACCTCAATTCGTGGAGATCCATCGAAATCTCGAAATGTCAAAATCGGTATGATCACAATACCTCCCTTATACATGTTGGCGGTCGGTAAAATTAACCTCAAGTCATGTCGGCTGCTCAGCCCAGACTGGGGAAAAAAAACCCTCTGTCGAGGTATAGTCCGTACCAAATTAGTTTTGAAGATCGCAATAAAATAATAAAAGTTAAGGAACTCATAAAATTACAATAGAAGTGATATAACTAGGCGTGTCAACCCATAGCCGTAGGAATTAGTTTTTCACATTACGCATCTTACTTAAAGGATTAACAATAACAAGTATACTTATTTACACTGACCGTTGACTGTTTAAAACGTGGTTGTAAACATGAACTTTAGTTCTTTTGTAGTTTAACAATGTGATTATAGTTATACGGGATAATTGCTTTATGCCGATCTTCAAAAATAATATGGTATGTTCTATACATGGCGCGCATCTAGTAACAAACGGTATACAGTAGTACGAACGGACACATATAGAACGTGCCACACCAGTACGCAATAAACTCAAATCCAGACTCCAGACTCTGTTGCCTGATTCTGCCTATAATTATTTCTGCGCTATTTGCGATAAAATGTTTGTATCCAGAATTGGACTCTTCGGTTATGAACGAGCCCACTCTCGTGAAAATAGCGAAGTGCTGTCGTTGACTCGATTTATTCACAAGTCGTAAATTTCGAAAATAGAGTTGATATAAAAATTTGCTGCATTTTGTGTCTAGACTAAAATGGAAAATTGAAAAAATATGATATTATAAGCAATTAACTGTCAATTTTCTTCAAGGATTTTACCCTTTTGAAGAAAAAGTATACTCCTTACTGTTTGTCTTTTTTACTAAACTGATTATACATCCCTCTGTAGCATCAAACAATAATCTGCATTCTTACATTCCAACACCCTTGGTACCTTTTCTCCATCTCTTTTAGGTCCTCTCAACCCCACTTACTACCCCAATATTTCCCGTGAAAAATCCAAAGTGTAAAAAATTAAATTTTAAGCTCAAATTTCAAGACACGTATTAATTTTCTACTACACATATATATTTTCAACAATACTTTCATAGTGTGGTGCTTTCTATGAAAACAAAAAATATTTTATAGCAGTGGTAAATAGTAAAAATAAAATTTCAAGGGAATTATAATTTGACCAAATACGATTTTGGGCAGTCAGAAAATAAACTAATTAATAGTTAGTAAACTAATTTATCAAGTAAATGATGAAAAATATTATGATGTTGGGAAGTTTGGTATGAAAAATACGACTCTTTTAAAGTCTTAAGTTTGAGTAAATTGAAGTTCCTTCTTAATTGAACCTCATAAAACCCTCTTTCTCATCTAATGATTTCAATATCTCCCGGCGTATATCTTAGTCAAAGTGTTTTTCCCGTTGGTAGTGACATTAGTGTCTCACCTAAGGCGTTAGTAACACGCACCGGTTACAGACGTGACTCCTCTAATTGTCCCTGCTCGCTAATAACAATGATCCACGGTTAAATGGTGTCATTAACATGTCATTAGAATCACCGGGTGCGTTCGTTTGCGCCACTTTATTGAGATAAATTATCGTATGTCGGAACGAACCCGCCCTTCGTATTAAAAAATCATTTGTATAAAGTAATTAGTCGGGATGGTAATGTTATCTTGTTTATCAACAACCAATGACTGGGAAAATACACACTCGCACGAAATAATCAAAATTACATTGTTTTGATTACAATTTGTCAAGAATTAGAACGATTTAAAAGTCAATCGGAAAAAATAAACAAAAAATATAGTTAAACTATAAAGACTGGTTTAAAATAGAAACATAGTATAAGTGCATGGCATGACCACATAACATAGCTGCATAAGGCACAATTACTGTGTTTATAATGAAATTGTATAAAAACATGTGTGGTTATGTTGACCAATAGTGTGTCAAAAATTTGGACATTTTGATTTAGTAAAACATTGTTAAAATGGATGAAGAAATATATTGATAAAAGGTTTCTTTTCAATTTTGAAAACATATTTCTCACAATTAACAATATGTTATTTGATTTATAAGTATTTCAATACTATAAATGTACTGTGTATTCCTCTTTGATACCTTAATAACAAAAAACTAAAGTAATTCAAACAATAGCTTGAATAACGACGCTTAATAGTAAGCGGAGCTTATATACCTACAACAAAGCGAGATCGACAACGCCTCATAGTTTTCGAAAGTAAAATATTACGTCGAATCTTTGGACCCATTCAAATTAATGGGTAAAGGAGAATACGTAAGAACAAAAATATCCGGGACCTATACTCAAGGCTGAGTATCACACAAGAACTAAGAGATAGACGATTACAGTGAATAGGATATGTGATGAGGATGAGGGAGGACATAATGATTAGGAAGATATGGGATGGTAGATTAAAAATACCCGTCGACCAGTGGGAAGATCTCGCAAGAGATGGAGAGATCAGCTAACCAAAGATCTAACAAGTATTGGTATACAGGGAACATGGAATGACCTAAAAAATTGAACAAAGCAAGATGTAGTACTTTCGTGAGTGAGGCCAAAAGTCAAACTGACTGAAGAAGTGCTCAAAGAAGAAGAAGAAGAAGAAGAAGAAGAAGAAGAAGAAGAAGAAGAAGGAGAAGAAGGAGAAGAAGGAGAAGAAGAAACTTATACACATGAAATCAATTATCCGCTATTAATTTGTTTTATTATTTTTTTAATTTCAAAAGACGTGAGTCATGTGAGTTACCATGGCTATGTGGTAAGACGGTTGTCTACGGAGTACAGTGACGCGGGTTCAAATCCCCCACCTCCTTCAGATTTTTATCTTCGGATATTGTGCTGTCAGCTCTGGGATCGACTCAGCCCTTAATACTTACAATGGGTACCTGTTTATACAGGGATAATAAGACCGGTCGAAACGTCACTTTGACATGACTTTCATATATATAGCCGGCGGTTCAGAAACAAAAACCTGCCTTCCTTGCCACAATACGCCTATCTAGGCCTTGGGAAAATTATTATTACAAAAATAAAACATACACAACTTTAGCCATAAATACAAAAAATTATAACATTATTAGCCTTAATTTAGCCATGTATTAAAAAAAAACATATAGTAATTATTAATTTTGTCAAAAACATAAAAACTGCAATATTTTCCAAAACCACAATCTGATCAAAAATTTCTTTCGTACGTTTCCAGTTCAGATCAATATGCATTATACAGTATTTTTTTCAGATTTTTAGGTTAACCCCTCTAGACTAAAGGGTGCAGGGACAATAATTTAAGTACATTTTTGAAAAAAAGTTGTTAAAGACATTTTAAAAAACTACTTTCCATTCCTTAATCTACGTCTTAAAAGCTTTGTTTGATACAACACATTTTAATAAAATAATTATTTTTTCCATAGAAACCAAAAAATCCATATTTTTCGAAAAAGTAGTCTGATTCCGGTTCCCATCAATGCACATTATTGAGTTTTCTTTCAGATTTTTAGATCAGCCCCTCAGGAAAACAGAATGGAGGGGACAAAACATTTTTAAATAGTTTTGGCGAAAATACTGTAAATAAAATTATTTTTCGAAACTAATAATTTGCTTATTTCTCCACGTATTAAGAGGTTTCATTTGATACCCCACTCAAAATTTAAAAATATATATTTATTTTTTCATTGTTTACTTATTTGTTTATATTTATCTCGCTGTGTGTTTTTTTGAATTCCTATATGTGGGTCAAAGATCTGTAAAAGCATGCCTAATTTCAACTTTCTATGTTTCGTTTGGCTACAATTTCTACCGTACAGATAGACAGACACATGAGTGACATTATAATGGTTTTTTGGTGGAAATACCAACAAAACTCTAAAAATATAGGGGAAATATTTTAAGATCGCAGCGCTGTTGCGGCATACTTGGAATTTTCAAAATAGACATTCATTATTGAGAAGTGATATTACCGTTGGTGGCGCTGTACGTCAAGGCAATATGGCTGTCGTGTCTAGTATTCAGCTGTCAATATGCTAACAGCGAACAGGTTAATTTAAGCACAGTACATTTTTATTTTATGAAAATGTATCTATCGACATTCTAACAAAAAATCAACACTAGAACATATGTAATAATCTCAAACAGTACTACAGTCGCGTAGTACAATATTTGACCACCAGATTGCGTATCCGAGCGGGTCAGTTCTCAATATATAATCATATGGGCAACAACGTGAATTTTAATGTTTATTTGTGGTTTTTGTAATTTTGCTATAATATTAATACGTGTTTTTATGCAAAGTAATCAGTGAAATATTATGATATCAAATATTAATAAATAAGAATAATTTTAGGCATGTTATTATTATTTTTTTAGGTTGAAATGGACCTTTTAGGTTATTTAGGTTGAAATGGATTTCTTTTAATCCACGAATTACAGTCAGATACACAGCAATAATAGTTCGACTTCAACATGAATTTTGTCGTCTTCCATTGGTTGTTATGGCTTCCATTGGTTGTTATAAGTTCCGCCCCTCTGATTTCGTGTACATTGAAACAGAATTAAATTATAATTTAAACAATTTCCACTGGCTATTAAATTTACGCTTTTAAAAATTAAATGCAACATTTGCCAAAATATAACTAGAATTTTGAAAAAATAATTTAAACAATATAAAAATTTAAAAAAAAACACAAAAAATAATATAGTCTCTTCTCACAGGGTTCGATCCCTTTCGGATCAGTTTACTTGGGTGAAAAATCAGCGTCAAAAACCACTAGACCAGCATACACGTTACAGTGTGGAGTGTTACAAAGCTATAACTTGTGTACATTATTAGCAAAAAATCACAAAAAATGCTTTTTTTTTCTAAAAACCTAATCTGATCAAAAATTCCTGTTGAACTATTCCGGTTCACACCAATGTACATTACTTAGAATTTTTTCAGATTTTTAGTTTAAACCATCTAGGCTACAGGGTGTGGGACAAAAAATTTTTTGCTCAATTTTGGCAAAAATCGCTTCAAAATAATTTATTTTGCAAAAATAAAAATTTGATCGTTAATCCACGTACCAAGGGCTTTCATTTGGTACCCTACTCAGAATTATAAAAAATAAAAAAATATTTTTTTTTTCGATGAGCACATATTTGTTTATATTTTTAGGGGGATATGTTTTTTAGATGTTTTAGTATTTTTCCTATGTGCGGGTCAAAGAGTTGTATAAGCATGCCAAATTTCAACTCTCTAGGTTTAGCCGTTTGGCTACAATTTTTACCGAACAGACAGACAGACAGTCAGACAGACAGACAGACAGACAGACAGACAGACAGACAGACAGACAGACAGACGACAAAATGACGGTATAAGGGTTTTTTGGTCATACCTACAAAACCCTAATAACAACTAAACTATTGTAAAATGCAAAAATATATTTTGATCCCATATAACTCAACGTAAAAAGCGCGACAGAATGTCTATTTTTGTAGTTGCTTAAAATCCCACCAGATGTCATATCTCTTAGCAATTTTTCCCTATAAAGATCACAAAGTCATTAATCCACTAACAAGATACTAACAAGTTAAGATGATATTTAAAACATATTTAATTAAAAGTTGCTTCGTTTCATAAAGTCTATCCAAACACAATCAATTCGACATACGCTACCGTTTAAAAAATCAAAGTTATCCTTGATATCCTGTTTGTTCCCGATTTGTTCTGGAAAATTTAAATACTGCCATTCGAATGTTTGCGCTGACTTGGGTATATATTTGTTTCCAAACTTGCTCACATTTTCGAGAAAAAATGGGTGAAATGGTAGTCTGATACACCCTGTATAATTCCACATTACACTGACGTCAGAACTTTGAAATTTTTTGCTAACCGAATTAAATCTATTTAATCCAAAACCCCAAAAAAACTGACATTAATGATGTTTCTGGCCGCTCTAACTGTAATCTTATTCTCTTCTTACAATGCCATTTCTTTAGAATCCTTTTCAATGGTACTTAATGCTTCAATTATTTCAGACCATGAATTACTTAAACCAGACATCTGTAGTAGTCTCTATTTATGGATTGATGTTATGAAAAAATTGTAGAGTGCCTATAACAAATGATACTGCTACCTTGTAGTAGAATGTTTTGCTCACGAGATGAGACCAGAACGTCACCTGCACAGAAACTAGAATTCGTACAGTCACTTGGTTGCTAAACAACAGACGTAGAACCGGCTGCAAACTGCACTGCGATTGGTCTTAAGTCATTGTTTGGCGCTCGAGGTGTGTAAATTAAGTAACTGGACTGGCAACATAGCGTTTGATCTGGCAATAACTGGAACGCGGGCCTTGAAGGGGCGGCAGGTGAACATGTGATACGCCTTAAGTACGAGTTTGAACTTGCTAGAGTATTTCGTTGTCCGTAGCGATTTTATTCGTGAAACAGTTTTTTCCAGGGCGTTCTAAAAATGAGTAACATCAGGTTTTGCTTTAGATTTGGACACAGTGTAACGGAAACTTTGGCAAAACTTCAACAGGCCTACGAGATAGTGTTTTGACAAGGGTCCAGGTTTTTTGGTGGTTTAAGGCATTTTCAGAAGGAATAGACTTGATTGAAGATGAATCACGTAGCGGAAGGCCTTCATCTTCAAGAACCGATGAAAGTATAGACAGAATCCGGGATCTTGTGCGTTCAGATCGTCGGTTGACAGTCAGAATAATTAGGGAAGAGTTGAATTTGACTCAAACTACCGTTCATCAGATTATGACCAATTAATTGAGGATGAGAAAAATCTGCGCAAAAATGGTTCCAAAAAGCTTAGATTCTCAGCCTCCTTATTCGCTTGACTTCAGTCTTTGTCACTTTTTCCTCTTCCCAAAATTAAAAAAATCATCTCAAGGGACGTCAAAATTTGCAGTCCAGGAGGTTGAGATCAGGTTGCTAAGTGGCCAAGTAGCAGGAGAAATTAAGTCCAATACATTGCTCTCAAGCCACTGCTGCTCAGCCTTCGTATTATGGGATATTGTTGAATCTTGCTGAAAGCTCCACTGGTGAGTGGTGAAAAGGGAGTTGTTCAGTTCTTTAATTATCGACTTTAACACGGTTTTCTAGTAGAATATGACCGACGTTTTTACCCCTTTCTCGTAAAAATGAAGCTTAGTTATACCGTAATTGCTTTCGTCTCATCAAACCATAATTAAGGTAGGGTAATAGTCCCTCTGGATCGTCGCTGCTTTCTTACATTTCTTGTAAACTTGTACCATACACCATGTCGTTTTGGTGGTTGAAAACCTCCTCAATATTAAAAACTTTTCTGGAAACCCTTCGTAATTCTATTGACGAGTGACCACAGATCCTTAAGCAGGCGCACACTCAGGGAGAGGGGAGTCATGAACTAAAACCCCCCAAGAATTCAAGAAATACGATTTTTTTTATCAAATACAAATAATGACTTATTTTTAGGGCATTACTTGTATTTTGGAAGTGAGGACTTTATTTTTAGGTCAACTTTTTGCCGGATAGTTACCTGATTTCTACAATTTTGAAACAATATTGTCTTACGAGCCCCCCCCCCCCAAGAGAAAATTCTGGTTTGCACCTGTCTTTTAGTATTTATTTGTTTAAGATTTTTTCGCACAAGGGGGTTAATACCCGGGCCTTTAAGGCCTAGTAGTAAATCTGGTCCTGTCTGTGTAATTTTTAAGGTTCTTTCAAATCTTCAAGAATAGGATTTATTATTTATTTTTGGAGTCTATAGCAGTATTTCTCAACCTTTTTTCATGGCGAACCGGCAAGCGACCAAGAAAAAAATCGTGGACCGGCAAGTTTAGAAAATAATGTGAATAGCAAAAGTTTTATATTTTTTATGACACTAATTACAAACACAAAAAAAATAACAAATAAAAAATCAAATCAGTGAAAAAAGAAACAAATTATTACTTAAGCAATTAACAGATTAAGTACCGAGATTTTCATCTTAAAATTAAGTGGGTTATAACTTATTAGGCGAATTGTTGCATAGTGAAAATTTTTTTAGTGAATAAATTTAAGCGATGTGAATACCTCGGCCCTGAATAAAAATAAAATATGTATCATTTATCGTGGAAAGTAATAAACATTGCATTTTATAAATTAACATAATTTTTGTTTTATAAACTTGCACCTAAAAATAATTCTGTGGACCGGCAAAAAATGTCGCGAACTGGCAAAAAGATCTGGCGGACCGGTGGTTGGGAAACACTAGTCTATAGGACTTAGAACATTTTCCGCCAAAACCACTTATAAGTGGAGTCCACCTTATGTTTATTTTTTCAAGACCCTTCATTCCAATCCATAGAGCATGATGGGGAAAAGCAAAGTTTTGACAAGTATCGTTGAAATCAATCGAATACAACAATACAGCGCTCTTAAACTGGTCTTTTAACTTTCAGGAGTTTGTTTTTCAATCGAAAAACTTTGTACACTATTACTAAATTGCTTGCTTACTAAACTACATTGTTTAATAATATAAACAATACATAAGGCAAAGCGAATGAAAGAAACAAAGTTGAAACAAATACTGAATAGAACTAATTATGTTTTTTACCATCAACAAAACATTCTAAAAGTTTTACTGTAACACAGAAATTGTTTATTAATTACCGAGTTGAAAAACTTGTCTCGCCTCGAGCACAAAGAACAAAGGTATGAGAAAACTGCGACATTATCATAAACTGAAGTAACTAGACACAATTCAAAGGATTAGATTTCGTTATGAATTCTATCTCAAAGCTTTATAGAAATTTTTCATCAGAAAAAAAAATACAAAAAATATAAAAGACGGCGAAATATAATACTTTTTAAAACGGAATTTAGAAGAAAAGGTATTTAGATGTCAAAAAAATATCATATAAACTGACTATATTATACGTAATAACAATCTCTAATGCCGGGCTTATGCCGGGTTTACATTGGTAGAGTAAAAGAGCTACTAACTAGCGCAAGTAACTAGCAACTAGTTACTATCCCTGTGTAAACAGTTGACATTGTGATTAGTAGAGTACTAGCTGCCAGTAGTTGGGCTAGGATAGCAGCTACCTCGTCGACGTATTTACTAGCTACTGTCTTTTCCCCCACTACGCAAAATTGATTCATTTCAAATTGGCGGCAAGCGGTAACCTGTCATAACAAATAGAAAAAAACCCATATCAGGTAAGTTACAATTTATTTACATAACTTGCGTAACATTGATTTATTAATTGATGATTTTTGAAATCATCTGTGAAATAACTGCCTTTGATACACGAAAAATATGTTATAGACCAGTGTTTCTCAACCAAAAACGCACCGTGGACCAGAATAATATATAATTTTCTAACGCGGACTACTAATAATAATTGTTGGTTTATTTTTTGCATGAAAACAAATATATTTAATGTGCTACTAAACACATTTATTTTATTTGTAGACAATCACAGAAAGTTTACAGACAATAAACAAAATATAAACTATTTACATAAAAAATGTGCAAAATAAATTAAAAATAAAACTGCAAAAAACACATATAAAAACTTTCGCGGACCACTAAAATTTTTCTGGGGACCACTGGTGGTCCGCGGACCACTTGTTGAGAAAAACTGTTGTAGACTACAATAACTATTTCCTGTGGCTAGGAAATAAAGCGTTAATTCCAATTTTATTTTTGCTGGAAGCGCATCCCTTATTAGTGTGTCAGTTCGTTGTATTAATGGACTAACTAAATTTAATAGCCTATTAAAATCATCTGGTGTCATTCTTTAACACAGTCTGTACTCTTTTTGATCTTCCACGGCTAATTCACGAAATAGAAGGACTGATGCGCCATGGGTAGTTCTTCTATCAATCCATTTTTTAACCCATTTTTGTTTAGGCTTATATTCTGTACCGAATACTTCAATAAGACAATCAATTATTTCCTCCACAAGAAATGATGTAATCCAAAATACCACTTTAATGGCATCACGCCGGCGACGATGTATATCCACATTCATAAACTATTTTTTGCAAAAATATAATTTCACTACAAAATCACAGTGAAGATGTCAAATGTGTTTTGACACTTACTATCCAGAAAATAAGATATGTATGTCAATTGCGTATGAACACCTACTATCCTGAAAATAAGATAGTAGAGTAAACCGCGTAGTACTTGCGCTAGTTACTAGCTCTGTTACTCTACCAATGTAACCCGATGTAACCCAATGTCTACCCGGAATTAAATTAGTAAACGGATAGTTTCTTGGTCTAGTAGCTAGCCCGTTCACTATACTATGCTGTAACTAGGTTATACTCGGGGAGAATTTACTTGACAGACATCCGCCAGAGAAAGGGTATGGTTCAATCAAGAAGTTCATGGAAATTAAGCGATAATATTGGTTCCGATGGTGAGAAATGACTAATGTCTCGCTTTAGTGTCAGCTGTAATAGAAGCGATCATATACAAAAACATACACCCATTTATTTGTGTATGTTCAAATATAACAAATGAAAATAAAAACTACGGACGTACATTGAGCATAAGAAGTTCACAGACGTCATTGAATTTTACATAGAACTGAGTGAAATAGAAATATATTTGTTTATCGGTTCTCCGTCGATAAATTGGTATGTATAGTCTTGTGAACTACAAGGTGTCTCAAAAGAAATTTTATATTTAGTGGATCGATTAAATAAAAAGTAAGCCGTATATAGAAAAAATGTTTATTAATTATTAAAATACACTTTTTGGGGATTTATTTCTTAAAAATAATATCGTCTAAATGTAGACCCTCGCGTTCTCGGCACTCATTTAATCGAACAGTAAAATTACTTATGACGTCTCGGCAGGTGGACTCAGGGATGGCTGCCATTTCGTGACGGATATTTTCTTTCAAATGCGCTAGTGAAGTCGGTTTATTGGCGTAAACTTTAGATTTAAGATAACCTCATAGGAAAAAGTCCATAGGGGTTAAATCTGGACTGCGTGGAGGCCAATTTATGTCACCTCTCCGGGAGATCAATTTGCCTGAGAAAATTTCACGAACAGTGGCAGAGACATATTGGACGTGTGTGAAGTTGCTCCGTCCTGTTGGAACCATGTTCTTTGGTTATAGCCAGGAAAGTTTTGCAGTTCAGGTACCAAGAAGTTGTCTAACATCTCCACATAACGCTCTGAATTCACTGTAACTGCACGCCCCCTTTCGTCTTCAAAAAAGTAAGGGCCGATAATTCCTCGACATCGCAGCCCATACGGTCACTTTAGGCGAATGTAGGGGTTTCTGATGTTTGCGTTTCGGATTCGTTGCACTCCAGTAGCGGCAGTTCTGCTTATTTACGTGGCCATTAAGATAAAAATGAGCTTCATCCGAAAACAAAATGTTGGTAAACGTTGAAAATCGCTCAATCACCTGATTTACGAAATTAAGCCCCTGACTGGCATCTTGGGGCTTTAATTCTTGCACCAATTGAATTTTGTAGGGGTGCAGCTTTAGGTCTTTGTGCATAATGCGATGTAATGATGATCTATGCACATTTAAAGCACTTGCGCGCTTCCGAATTGAAAGGTTCGGGTCGTCACGAACAGACTGATTAACATTCTCCACGTTTTCTACCGTTCTTGATGACCTAGGTCGCCCGGATTTTGATTTATCCAGCGTTGTACCAGTCTCTTCAAACTTTTTAACCCAATGTCGAATGAGAGGAATGCTTGGCGCATCATTTAAGTGGCGAAAACCTCGAATACTGCAGAATTTTCTACGCGCTACAGTCGCCGAATCACCGTTTTTGTAAAACTCTCGCACGCATAACGCGCGGTCTGCTCCCGAGAAACGCTCCATAGCGACTAAATTCCCAAGAGCCAGGCTACCGATTGACATAACCCCCGCGCCCCTCGGATACGTTGCGTTCACGCAGTAAGCTAAATAAATATAAAATTTCTTTTGAGACACCTTGTATAATAGGTGTTTACACACAACACGGTACTGTACTATCTGATCAGAGCCGCAGTAAGAAAAACTTGCGCTAGGGGCAAAACTGTATTTTGGCGCTCTTGGCAAATAAACAAGAACAAGATTGTCACCGCCCAAATTCCAAGTGATAAGCAAAAACAAAAAAGGCGCCCTTTTCCGTAGTGCGCTAGGGGCATCGCCCCCTCCGCACCCTCCCCACCCCCTTACTTCGGCTCTATATCTGATTGACTGTTCTATCCCAAAACCAGGTACATACACACCAAGTGACACTGTCTTTATACGGATTGACCGATTTTCAAAAACCGAACGGCGTAGTCACCGGATCCGTTTTTTTTTTCCTTGCTGAGGCTAACTTTTATTTTTCTCCGTCAACGGGAAAGTGAATTTTTCTTGAAATTCTTTTATCATAATTTTGTTCTGGTCATCTTAGAGCACTAAGCGAAGAACTTATACCCTCAGGAGTAGGAGACGACCCATCCAAAGATGCCTGACCTCTTTTTTCCGGATTTTCCTTACCGCTTAGGGATGGTTTTATGTTTTCTAAGAAATCGCGACTTTAGATTTGTTGCAAAATTTAGACAAGTCCAACACATAGAGACAAGTCCATAGAATATAGACGAACAATTTTAGACCGGATTTTCCGTATTTAGTAGGGTAGTTTTCTCACGACTTTAAATAACTCTATCTTGTAATAATTATATTTATTTATAAAAGTAATAAGGGTCAATTCTGCAAAGGGAAAAGTTGCCCATTTTGCTGTTCCAAAACAGCTAATTTTTATATCGACAAAAAGTTCAAATTTGTTGAGTAGCGATTATTATTTACTTCTTGTATAACCTACCGTTTAAATATGTACTTTGTACTGTATTATTGGATTTTATGTTTATAATGATTGCTAATAAATGTTTATAATAAATAAATAAGTAAGATTCAAACAGCATATCGCTAATTATTCGATTCAATTTTTATTTATAATTTGCATTAAAAATTATATTAGATAGGTTTGGCATTATTCAAGGCTGCGTGTAACCCCCAGAGGTTACCAGTTTCATATACAAAACTTACAATCTAAAAAAAATTAGTATCAATCTATACATCAAATTTTGCGCCGAATTTTTATGTATCTAATAGGATATTTTTAATTGTAGAAACATTTATTGTAAAAATAGTATCGCTCAATAACTTAAAAATAGACATCAGCGATATTGTTCTGTAATTTTTTAAATCTATTTGTGGGTTTCAAATAACTTTTATATTTATATAATTTTGTGTAGTAATGTTCAAATAATACGTCAACATTTTTTTCGATGTGATTACTTATAATTTAGAACCTTCGTCGAAAAATATTATACTTGATGATAATGGAATGCCACTTGATATACGTATTCTTCACGAAAATTAAATCATTTTTACATGTCTATTTCAAAAATCACGGCAGATTCAAAATGGCGGCAAAAATATACTACCAATTAGAATAACTTTAAGTAGTTTTCACAATAGAGCAAAATAGCTACAAACATATTTATAGAATGAAGCTTTAACTACAATTCACCGCATCGTACGCAAATATGCTTCGATTGGTTTACAAGATGGCGTCTATTATACAATTTGCTTATTTACAGTTACATAACAGTTTTTTCTACAATTAAAAATATACTATTAGATAAACAAAAATTCTCTGCAAATTTTGATACTTATAAAGATTGTTATTAATTTTATTTCCGATTATTAGTTTTGTATAAGAAACTACTGACAACTATAGGGTTGTGTGCCGCCTTAAAAAGTAAAATAGTATATTATACCTACATTTAAAAAATACAGAAATATAGTCAGCTATAAAATATCAATACTGATCAAGACTAAATTCAATAGAAAACATCTAAATTATTATTTTAAAATGTTTGACCTTTTAAAATAATAATAAAAAGAAATAGCATTTAAACTGTAGATTCCGCAGATATAAGAAGGTTGAAGACCACTGCTCTAGTACACATGAAAGATCTCCGAACAATGAAAAATGTAAAGAGGGTAGGCTAAAAATAATAATTAAAAATAATAATAAATAATAAATTTTATTAAAATAATAATAAAAAGAAATAGCATTTAAACTGTAGATTCCGCAGATATAAGAAGGTTGAAGACCACTGCTCTAGTACACATGAAAGATCTCCGAACAATGAAAAATGTAAAGAGGGTAGGCTAGTTAGATAATAACTGGTCCGCCTACGAAACCACTATCCTCTCCCAACTATTAGCACCTGTACTAGTGCTAGTTCAATCCCAAGCGTTTACATTAGGATATCTTTGTCACTAGCAAGATAGCTAATAACTCGTTTACTAACCTTATGTAAACGCACCCGTATAATACCCGTATTCATAAACGTTCATTACTTTTTACTGACCGCCAACATATATAAGGGAGGTATTGTGATCATACCGATTTTGACATTTCGAGATTTCGATGGATCTCCACGAATTGAGGTCCCTACATAACGTTTCGACTATTTCTAGCATGATGTCTGTCAGTCTGTCTGTCCGTCTGTCTGTCTGTCTGTCCGTCTGTCCGTCTGTCTGTCCGTTTGTTCGTCTGTCTGTGTACACGTGCAGAGCAAATTCGGCTGAAAGGATTTTTATGAAACTTCATATTTAAGCTTCTGCCATCAATCGCACAAGTTGATCAACTTTTGGTAAAAATCGGTTGACTAAAAATGGGAGTATACTCGTGTCGATTTTAAGATTTTTGCGAATATTTCACAACAGAGAAATATTTCGAAAAAAATTATTGAACATTGAAGTTGCTATAAAAGCAATAACTAATAGCTTTTATTTGATACGTTTTTTGATAAAACGAAAAATTTCGAATAATTTCTGTAAAATTTTTCTTAATAAAAGTCTCAATTTTTTCATACTTATATGTAACGTTTCCATGGTCATGCAAAATAATACTACTATTTCTGTTAGAAAATATTAGGCCAAGTTATTTATACTCTGCTCCTAGAATGTATTTTATATAAGTACTTTACGATGGCGGTCGGTCCTGTGGTGGCCACAGCTGATTTTTTTTTTTTATTATTTCACGTTTATGGCTTTTGATAATAAGACAATTAGCCAGGATAATTAAAATTTTTCGTAATGAAAATTCCATACCTGAACGGGATTCCAACCCGAGACCGTAGCAACGCAGGGCACGTTTGTTACCACTACTCTACGCCGGTCGGTTCATTACTCTATAACGCTTCGTTATATCATATTTCCATAGAAACGGATCGTTTGTTGTCACTAAGTTTTCTTTACAATTTCTTATCTACGCGCATAGGCCTAGTAAACGGTTTTTTGAGCAAAACGTACAAAAAAAATGATGAAAAAAAACCCGAATGTGAAAACCGCAAATATCAAGGGTCGACTCTCGTATTAATACAGTAGAAAAAATGAAACATTTTATTTGACATAAACTTTTTGACTGCTTTTCAATTATTTTATTTATATCTTCCCCCGTAACTTTTCATTTAATCAATATCATCAATATTAAAATCAATTTATATTTTATCAAATTAGGTATTTTATAAAAACATATTAGGCAAAAAATGTGCATGTGTTCGCATATTTTTATGTTCTACTACAAATTAGAGCAAATGTTTTCTAATGTATTATATGCGCATATTTTGCCAGTCTCTACTAAAAGATCTACTGTTTCTGGCTGTAAGAAACATGTCCCATAGAAGATCTATTTTAATTCAACAAAAGGTTAATTACAATTCTGTTACGTGATTCTAAATAAAGAATAGTATTGGTTGCATTTCATTAATTAGTCTATCCGCTAAAACAACACAATTTAGAAAACTAAATAATTGCTTCTCAACTTTTTACTCAATTTAATTTGAACAAACAGCTATTTTAAAAACTCAACAGTGTACACGAGGTTTGCCTCAACTCGTTCATGTCGAGAGACGGATCGATCTAAAACTCGTAGGCAGCACGGACATGCTTTGCATTCACAACAAACACCACGACCTCTATACTCTATACTTGCCAAATTTACCAAATGCAACACCTTTTAACCAAATATTACCTTCATCGTTTAACCATTTTCAAAACGGATTATAGCTCTATTCACAAAAAAAAAAAAAAATAGACAGCCTACAAAGAACAAGTGAGGATGAAAAGGAACGGAAGAGAATGAGCGAGAAACAACTGTCATTGTTTTTCGAGCAATTTCTTAACGTATTTCCTAACGTACAATGCATGTTGAATACAATTCTGCCTGATGACGAAACATCTGAATATTCGGCAGTATGCTACAATCAGGGATGAAATAACGTTTCAAATCGTTACGTTATAATAACGCTATATAACGTTACATAAATAATGTTATATAACGTTATAAAAATAATTTTTATTTGTAACTCTGAAATTACCTATATTTGGGTTCTGTAAAATATCAATTTAAGAAAATAGTACCAAATTACATTTAGATATTCTAATTTAATTTTCATATATGAAATACAAACAATATACAGGGTGTTTGTTTGAAACGGGGCACCCCGAAAATATTCTTTATTTGTAAAGATACAAAAAATCTTCAGAACAAAAGTTAAACTAGACAAAAAGGCCCATCTAAAGGTTACTATAAAAATTCTCACTTCCGGTTTTACCGGAAATGATGTCTACTTTTGATCTAGCATAGGGAATCGATAATTTTATATTTTTTTCCTAAAAGTACATTAATTTGGCTTTACAATGACACCAAAAAGTCATATTTTTATATTAAGCATTTCAAAATGACGACCATTTATTTACAAAATAATAATCAACATAAGTTTTACAAAGTTGAACGTAGCAAGCTCTGAAAACAATAAAAAAACAAAATATCTCTAAAATAAACTATTTGACTATTTAGAAAAAAAAAAAACTAAAATGTGTGGACAATAATGGTGGTTACATCGAACATTTGAAATTTTTTTTTTTTTTCCGTAAAATATTGTAAAAAGTAATAGTTTATTTTTTATTCTCAATTTTCATGGTGTGATATCACCGAATAAGTAAGTAAAAACGTGAAGAACACTACTAGTATAGCCAAATTTGAGTTTCTCGCCGTCATCAAGTTCCTCACAGAAGAAGGAAAGACTCTGTTTTTAAAACAATTTTTGAAAAGATGACAGCGGTTTACGGGGACTGTTGGCGTGGGAAAACCACTGTTTACAAGTGTCATAGCTTTCTCAAGCAAGGAAGAGTGTCGCTTGAAGACGACCGCTGCCTGAGACAACGACGCCTGAAATGCCTGAGATGACAGCGGGCAGTCTGAGTGGCCACTTCCTCATTATTGAAAAAGCTGAAAAACTTGTATTAGAGAATATCCGTTTGAAGAGAAAGCAGCTAGCAAAAATGATTGAAATATCATCTACAACAATTTTGAATATCCTCCGTCAACATCTAGGGATATCAAAAATCAGTGCAAGATAGGTGTCGAAAATGTTCACGACGCATCAGAAACGACAGCACGTTGTGTATTCTTGAGAGTTTTTAAACCTCTGCAGAAACAGCAAATATGAAATTTTGAATCTAATTGTCGCTGAAAATGAAACTTGGGTTCATCATTATGCCTAAATTGAATCAGAAATAATACAAGCCACTGAAAAAGGCTCAGCACCCCACAAGAAGTTTAAGGCTTTGGAATCGGCTGGGATAATGATGTTTTTTGGGATACGGAGGGTATCCTGTTGATCGATGACAAAGATTAGGATATCCCAATAACTGGACAGTATAAGCTGATCTGCTGAAAGAGTTAAAACTGTTAAAATAAGCTATGAACAAGAAAAGGAGAGGAAAATGGATCAACCTTGTGCTGATTTTGCACAAGAACACGCCTGAGCATAAAAGCAATGGAGTCCAGATTTGGCTCTGTCAGACTATTATTTGTTACCAAACCTAAACAAAGCCTCCAGGGAAGAAATTTACAAGCGACAAAGAAGTTAATTTCTGCCAATTTTGAGGACAGACAAATTTTTGTTCCCGAGGGAATAAATTTATTCTGATGTGTTTGGACGCAAAACGGTCAACATCTTTAATATCATCCATATACCGGGTGAATTATTTAAGGAGCAACATACATGTTTCACAGATAATGTTAATGAAGTGAGTTATTTCATTTGCAACATAGCAAATTATGAAAGCAAGCTCATATACATGGCAACAGATATGCAATGTTGATTAGATATAATAGTTATTTGAAAAATTTTAGACGACTAAATAATAATAATAATAATATTAATTTATTGGTGTTATGTACATTATGAAAAAATGTTTACACAAGTCAAAAATTTCATACATGTCAATTTAGATAAAATTACAATAGAAACAGATTACAATAGTAAATTAGAAACAATAAATGAATTTTTATTAGTTTGTTTATATTTACATACAAACAAAATTAATAATGTCCTTAGTAGCTAAGTCCAAAAAATATTTTAAAAAATTGCGTGTTAAACAGTTCCCGCTAATACTTGTATAAAAGTCACATGGAGACACATGGAAAATAAAAATGAAGGAAAATCATGGAATGATTTGAAACTTTTCGCAAAATATGTGATTTTGGTCCTGCTAGAAACTTTAGGAACCAATAGAAAGGACTGATCATCGTGTAATTAAAAATTTAGCTACTGCAGACATCAAATCATTTCAGTCTGTGAAAGTCACGCTTACCCTAAATTCTACTTTTAACAGTAAATATTCGTTCAGATACTTCCCTAGCAATTTCCCACAATAGAAGGGCAACAGTGTAGGGGAGACAATATTTACCCTTCGTAGAGTGATATTGCTTCTAGTATTGATTGTAATAATAGTGCCATTGCACGTGCAATTTTGATGCTAGGGGTAACAATTTTTGTTACACTAAACTCTAGAATAATCTTAGCGAAAATTTAAAACAGCGTTCTTAAATCTGAAAATTTTTATCACTAATAAATTGTATGCTGAATATTCTTCTGTTTACTTAAACGTTGGGTCGTATCATTTCCTTTTCTGCGTAAATTCCTTTTATGAATTGTTCGTAGTTCTTCGTAAAAAAATTTTTAAATCCAAATAAATTTACTAAAATATACAACCTAAACAAAAAATACAGAACACACGTAGAGAACAGCCGAGTGGAGTTTTTACTGCACGGAATAAAACCCGGAAATAAATAATTCAGCATCTCAACACGCGGTATACTGGAAACGCTAAACGTATCTATACAAATCTCCTTTTCCTGGGGACATGGTGACCCTCCACCCCCATATTCTACGTCCCAGGAAGATTACGTAAACCCCCTAAATAGTTACGTTGTTCACAGAGGCGTGCAGATCATTTTTAATAAAGGGTTTTTCACAAATCACAAATGTTCTTTGTAATATTTACAACATACGTTCATTAAAAAACTCTAGCTGGCTTTGAAATTTTTATGAAGGTATATCTTAAGTCACATGTTAAAATTTGTACTCATTACATCTACATTATAAAATATAACCAAGTATCAAATTCAGCTTCAAGTATTTAATACTCAAAATGAGTACCTACCTGTTTATACAGAGATAATAGGATCAGTCGAAACGTCACACTAAGTACGTGGCTTTAATATCTATGGCCGGTGGTCTCCAAACGGAGAACTTACCTTCTCTGAGAAAATACGCCGTTGGAAACCTATTATTATTATTATTTTTTATTTTATTTCACTTACAGAAGCATAATTGTTCAGGTAAAAATGAATTCCTAGATATAGACTTAATAAGTTTATTGTGGGGTTTGTTAGGTCTTGACAAGCGTCATACTAGAGACTAGTGGAGCTAAATACACACGACTGCATCCCAAACCCTGGCGACATGCAGACGCGGAATTTACGCCAGATTCAGTGCCCGCATAATGCAGAGTGACCCGAGCAGCACTGCTTTCTGCATCCTGCAAATCGAAGAGGTGGCAGAAAATCTGCAGGCGGGAATGGACTCGATTTTCCTTCAGTAGGAGGCTTTCATACCACCCAAAACACCAACTATCAAGACTACAAGCTTAACTTTATACCCTGTATACAGCTTTCTAAGCTGGGATAAGAGATCCATATAATTTGACCTCTTTCCTCCTCCTTGAGAGAGATATTCTTCTCAGCTGGACTTGAGAATTCGATCAGAAACATCTGTTTGGTTTCGATATCCAGTAGGGTTATGTCCGGTTTAGTGGCTGTCAGTAACCTCGAGGTGGGGAAGGAGTGATTCCAATAAATTCGGCACTTGGAATTTTCCACCACCGATTCTATGTCACAAGGGACGTACGGTATAACCGGTATATGGTCAATATCATAGACATGCCTAAGATGGTAGTAGAGCACGCGGAGAGCAGCATTATGTCGAGACACGTAGCTCGACGCTGCAAGAGATGGACAAGCAGACAGAATGTGCATAATCGTTTCAGGATCGTGGTGGCACAACCTACAGAGTGTGGACTCCGCTTAAGAGTTTTATTATTATTGTTATTATTATCAAACAACTAGAATTTTAAATAAACTTAAGCTGCGTTCACATTTTTATAATTAGTAGACTATACGCTTTGACTAGTGCACTGTTGATTGTCACTAACAAATTTGTCATATGGTAATTCAAGCGACCGTTCACAGCTCTAAATTTAATAGACTATGCATTGTCGACTGTACACATTTTTCCAAACTTATAGTTAGTGCACTGTTTTAATGAGTCAGACATATAAACATAGGTTAGCTCAAACATAGGTTAGCACAAATTTCGGAAATCGTGAAACGAAATTGAATTGAAATTCAAGTTTTGTTATTAAAATATAGTAAGAAATCATCTTGCTGATGGCGGGCTCGTAAAAAGTTACATAAATGCATTTATTCCATCGTAGTTGGTTTGAAAAAACATAGATGTCACAACATTCGTCACGCATTAATTTTTATAGCTGTGAACGCTGCCTTAAATGTTAAAACTGTCCACTAAATTTATCCATAACGTACAATACATATTGACTAATTTTAGATCTGTGAACGCAACTTTATTTATTGCAGTATTTTAAATTTAATATTTTTAATTAAGTAATAGATGTTAATAGTATTTACAGAAATAATAGGTTTTGAAATCTAGTAACATTTAAATTTTGAAGAAAATGTAAATTCAATTTAGTTACGCTTAAACATTTGGAATAGACTTTAATTGAGGTTAATGAACACAACCGACATACCTTAATTTTCCATAGCCTGCTGCGATTTTTATTTTTAACTAGCTGTCTCGCCCGGATTGCTCGGGAACAATTCGTTATTATTAATCTACATTATTTTGGAACTTACAACATACCTCAGTGTTTCTCAATCTTTTTACTCTCGTGGCACATTTTCCAAAGAAGAAAAATTTCCCGGCACACCTACGTAGTTACAGAAGAAGAAATTTTAATGCAGGCTCCCCTGTATTCAGAATATGTCATTTTCAATTCGTTATAAAAAGATCCTTCGTGTATTGATTTTTATGAATGATATTGTACGTATATTCGGAAAATGATGTTAAAATAATCACGACGCTAGTTTTATTTTAAGAATTCGAGGCACATTTGGAAAATTTTGCGGCACACTAATATGCCGCGGCACACCCTTTGGGAAACACTGACATACCTATTTGTAATTAGATAACCGGACAATAAGAATAAGAAATGTGGAGTATATAACAGAACTGGGAACAAAACCAGTAGAAGAACTTATAGAGGAATGTCAGTTGAGATGGTATAGTCATGTTCAAAGATTGGACGAAAGTAGGGGCAGGAAAAAAGTTTATAAAGCTAGGTTTCTAAAAGAACACGTCGAGGAAGACCAAGGAAAAAATGGAGATATGAAATTAGAAAAGCGGTAGAGATAAGCAACATTTGTTGGAACAATGAATATCCCTGGAAGAACTAGAACACAAGACAGGATCGATTGGAAAAACTGTGGTAACGTTCCCACGTGCAAGTAAAAAATAACTTTAAATGAAATTTAACTCTGAAATGAGATTTTTAAGGAAAATTGAAGGAAAAACAAAATTGGACAGAATAAGAAATGAAGTATTTGGAGAAAAACTAGACACAAAGCCAGTGGAGACCATAATATAAGAAGGACAGCTAAGATGTCTGGGACATGTACACAGAATGAGTGAAGAAAAAATAGTTAAAAAAGTTTTTGAAGCAAGAACAGTGAAAAAATTTAGACCAGGAAGACCGAGAAAAACCTAGAAAAAACCAAGAAACAAAAGAAGTTGCCACTAAGAGAAGCGAAAGGTGGGAGGAGATTAGAAAATATACAAAGGACAGAACACAATGGAAAGAAGTATGAAGAACAACACCAGAAAATAAGTAACTTGACTATAGCCTTACACCGCAAGGTAGAAAGGTTTCAGGATTAAGTAAAGTAATAAAATTCAAATTCAAACAAATCCAGACACCAGAAATGGAAAAAGAGCTCAACAATTAAGAAGAAAAAGAATAAATATAGAATGAAATGAACTTGGTAACGACATCTTTAACTTGTCAAACTATATTAAAATACGCTTATAGGTTCACATTTCGAAGAAATTTTGTTTCTATTGATGATGCATATGTAGCCCTGGAAAAATATTTGGATTTTTTTAAATCTGTTGTAATAAAAAACACAATAATAATAACTTTTTAAAAGAATTCTTTTAAAAATGTTAAAGTTAAACAATTTTAATAAATTCCTTAGTTTCCTTAAAGTTTACATTGCATTTTTTCCAGAGTTAAAATTTCAGGAAACTCATAGAAAAATTCGTAAACTTTTTGTAAAGTAACTAAAGTTGATATTAGCATTTGCACGTTTGTATATGTACAGTAATGAGTTTTCAGAATCGATTTTGTAAAATTAAATTTTGTGATTGCCATGCCTTACATCAATATTGGTCGAATTCTCAGTGAAATTCCTGGAACCTTATATTAAAGTCGATGTCACATTCCTTACTATAATTTACTCACTGGAACTCGGAAGAATCTTTACCGAATAATTCAAGTGATAAAAGCGACAGAAAAGTTTCTGGCTAAATGTCCTAGGCTCCAAGATGAATGATTAAACTTAATATTATCAAAGTTCATGTTAAACTCAACAATTATAACACTTGAGAACACTGGCACGTCAAAATCCATACAGGAATGGTAACTTAAATAACACTGATCTACAAATCTTTTTCAGGGCCGGTGGATTATAGTTTGAACCACTTTAATTTACACTTATGACGTACAATATATATATCACAGAAACAATATATTTTTTGAGACAATATATCAGTATAGAAAATATTCTACGCGCGCAGACGACGTATTTGCCTTTACTTAACTGAGTGGAGTAATAAATTTAATGGCATCTGCATCTATCGTTATTATGTTTGTTATTATGTTATTCAGTGCACAAAAATAATTTGCGAAAAGTTATTCATAAGTGTATGGTATTTTTGAATACTTTAGTTAATTGGACTAGTGAAGACTTATGCCGGGTTTACATTGGTAGAGTAAAAGAGCTAGTAACTAGCGCAAGTACTACGCGCTTTACTCTACTATCTTATTTTCAGGATAGTAGGTGTTCATACGCAATTGACATACATATCTTATTTTCTGGACAGTAAGTGTCAAAACACATTTGACATCTTCACTGTGATTTTATATTGAAATTATCTTTTTGCAAAAAATAGTTTATGAATGTGGATATACATCGTCGCCGGCGTGATGCCATTAAAGAAGTGGTACTTTGAATTACATCATTTCTTGTGGAGGAAATAATTGATTGTCTTATTGAAGTATTCGGTACAGAAATGGGTTAAAAAATGGATTGATAGAAGAACTACCCATGGCGCATCAGTCCTTCTATTTCGTGAATTAGCCGTGGAAGATCAAAAAGAGTACAGACTGTGTTTAAGAATGACACCAGATGATTTTAATAGGCTATTAAATTTAGTTAATCCATTAATACAACGAACTGATACACTAATAAGGGATATGATTCCAGCAAAAATAAAATTGGAATTAACGCTTTATTTCCTAGCTACAGGAAATAGTTATTGTAGTCTACAACAGTGTTTCTCAACAGGTGGTCCGCGGACCACCAGTGGGCCCCAGAAAATTTTTAGTGATTCGCGAAATTTTTATGTGTTTTTTGCAGTTTTATTTTTAATTTATTTTGCACATTTGTTATGTAAATAGTTTATATTTTGTTTATTTTCTGTAAACTTTCTGTGATTTTCTACAAATAAAATAAATGTGTTTAGTAGCACATTAAATATATTTGTTTTCATGCAAAAAATAAACCAACAATTATTATTAGTAGTCCGCGTTAGAAAATTATATATTATTCTGGTCCACGGTGCGTTTTTGGTCGAGAAACGCTGATCTACAACATCTTTTTCGTGTATCAAAGGCAGTTATTTCACAGATGATTTCAAAAATCATCAATTAATCAATCAATGTTACGCAATTTATGTAAATAAATTGTAACTTACCTGAAATGGGTTTTTTTCTATTTGTTATGACAGGTTACCGCTTGCCGCCAATTTGAAATGAATCAATTTTGCGTAGTGGGGGAAAAGACAGTAGCTAGTAAATACGTCGACGTGCTAGCTGCTATCCTAGCCCAACTACTGGCAGCTAGTACTCTACTAGTCACAATGTCAACTGTTTACACAGGGATAGTAACTAGTTGCTAGTTACTTGCGCTAGTTACTAGCTCTTTTACTCTACCAATGTAAACCCGGCATTACTGACTGGTGTATAGAAAAGGTAATTATAAATTATTTTGGTTTTTCTACATTCAAAATGTAGAGTTCAAAAATGTATTACCGTACCGCTATGAGCAAAACAACTACATGGAACTAACAAAAAACAGGAACAACAACTTCTTTGGACAAATATTTGTCAAATATTCATTTGCCAATACAATTTTCTGAAATACATACTGAAGATAGTGGACGGCTTACATCCATACAAAACCTTGACAATTCAAGTCCATACGACATTTTTAATTTATTTGTGACAGATGATATTCTTAATCAAACTGTATTTCATACAAATTTATATACAGAACAAAAATTTCAAGCCATTGGTAAACATTATAAACAAATGGATATAACGGATATTAAAACATTTCTATGCATAAATATACTTATGGGAATAAAAAATACCCCAGTTACAGGCAACACTGGAGTTCATCTCCAAATCTTCATGATACGTATATAAGTAAAATAATGACATCATATAGATTTAGTTGGATACAGAAGGAGGCGCGCTCTCTGTAGTACCAAGAAATATAATATACGTACCTACTGAGAATATAGTGTGTGCAAAATTGCGAAGCTTCCATCCAAAGTAATTTTTCGGTTCTAGTACAGTTGGGCAAATTTTAAACCACCCGTTATTATTATTATTATTATTATTAGTAGTAGTATCTGTAAAATATCTTTAATTTGTAATCTTTTTACTTGCCCGACCTTAATATATAAGGGGCAAGTATTGTAATCGCGAAAATTTTCGATGTCGAGATTTTGACTGATGACCACATTTCATGGTCCAGGGAATCCAAAAAACCTATTTTCGAAGTGCCGTCCGCATGTGTGTTTGTCTGTGTGTGTCTGTGTGTGTGCCTGTGTGTGTATACACGATAACTCAAAAACGGTTCAACTTAGAGAATTCGTTCTGGTACTAAAAGATTCTCCTATTAAATGGGAAGAACCCTATTGTTTTTTTATGAAAAAAATTTTTTTTTTTTTAATTTAAATTTGTTTTTATTTATTTTTTTATGGGAGGGCAAGTCTGGCGGAGGTTTCCCTTCGCCACTGGTTTAATTTTGAGTACGCCAAACTGTATATTGTTGATTTATTTCAATTTCTAGTACTTCTAAAGTATTTCTCTAGCGATTATCTTGTCCCTGAAAGGGTTATACATATATATATCTTTTGTTTAATACATTTTTGCAATTTTATAAATAATTTAAGAGTTACGGGGAACAACATATAGGTCATTTCTTTGGTTTGGGCGGAACTAAATGGGGGTTTCGTATTTTCAAGTTGCCACGAAAACAGAGCTTGGCTATGTTATTTTATTTTTCTCTTATGTTGGCATTTATTATTAAGTGACATTTATTAGAAAATTAAAATAAACAATACATTTACAAATTTTTGGAAAATGTACGAATTTAAGAAATAAGACATTTGTATTAAATATAAGCCGACCTCAGTAGCGCAGTGGTAGCGACCATGCTTCTTGTGCTAAAGGTCTCGGATTCGAATCCCGGCCAGGGCATGGAAATTTGTATTTGTCCTTTTCACCTCATCCTCATTTAAAATAATAAAAAATAAATAAAAATTAAAAAAAAAGCATCAAAGGCTTGTGCCCAACATAAAAAGTAGCAGTACGGTAGTGAAAACTACGGCTCGGTGAGACTACTGTGGGACGTTTATGGGCTGAACATGATGATTAAATATGACACAAAAAATTAAAATGTAATGAAAATGACATTTTATAATGATATTAACTTTAACCTAAAAATGTTTATTGTAAGTATGATTTACAAAGCTTAATCAAAATTGTCAAAAGCTCGAACTAAACCATAAAAGCTACTATATTGCAAAGTCTAGTTCCGCCTAAAGCTTTGGAATAGCCTATAACTAAATCTAAATATATTTCTAATTTTTATTTCTAATTTAATGTATTTCCCTAATTTTTGACTTAACAGCAAAATCGTATATTATAAAAATAATTTATAATAAGAAAACAAATATATTATATGTATGTATATTTTCATTCACATCCTAAAAGTAAATATTTGAAATATCTCATTTATTACGGACAAAAACAAGAACATATATGATAAAAGTTGTTTTTAATAAGAAAACAAATCTTTTTTGTTCTATATTCTTTTGCTATTGGATAAATACGGAAGGTTACTCTTTTTGAAATATCTCACTTATTATTTACTTGAATTGAACTGATAAGAAAACATTTCTTTTCTATTCAATGCAATTTTTAATAAGATAATTATTTAGGGAGGTCTAGAGGAGTGTTACCTATAAAGTTGAAATATCTTATAGATCATTTGCTGATAAGTAAATGATTTAATTATCAGCAAAAATGTATGTAGAAAAATTGTTAAAAACGAAAACTTGATTCTTCTCGGTTCAGCTTACATTTTAATAAGATATATTTGGGGAACTCTAGGGAGAGCTACCAAAACTTGAAATATCTGACTTTTTATTTCTTTAACAATTTGTATGTAAGAAAATTTATTTAAAATGAACAAATTTTTCTTTTGTGTTCAAGTTTATAATAAGATGAATGTCTGAAACGAGCAATTTTGCAGTCAAAATATAAGGTATTTGCCTTTTTATGGTTTTGTAAATATGACCAAAAAAGCCTTATAACATCATGTGTTAGTCAGTCTGTCTAACTGTCTGGCTGTCTGTTCGGTAGAAATTGTAGCCAAACGACTGAATATAGGAAGTTGAAATATAACATGCTTGTACAACCATTTGACCCATATGTAGGAAAACTATAGAGATCAAAAAACACGTAGCTAGAAAAATTTCAAAATATATATAATTGACGAAAAAATAAATATTTTAAAAAAATATTAAGTGGGGTGTCTAATGAAGCTTCTTATTGCATAGATAATTTAGCTGAATTTCGTTTTTTTTAAATGTAATATTTTAATGGTATTTTTACCAAAAATGTGTCAAAAAACTTTTGTTCTCCACCGTATTTCCCAGGTGGGTTAATCAAAAAATCTGAATAATTCTCAATATTATACATAGCTGGAAACTGGAATAATTCAACAGAAATTTTTGATATATTATTATTTCGAAAAATATCGTTTTTTTTTTTTTTTTTTTTTAAATATATTTGTTACGGCCAAAGCCCAAAATCGGCTAATACATTTTAGCTAATACATAATGTCAATGCAAAATTAATGTCTTGCTTAACAATACTTTCAGAAGAGCAGTAACGCAGAGATGATGCAGAGTAATATACTTTTAGTTTTTTGTCACATTCTAGTGTGTGCAAGTGTTATTTTCCCATGATATCTAAGGTGATTTAACAGATGACTGCCTTAGAATGTACTTGATAAACTGTCAACATTCAGAGTTTTTGCTCATTTCAACTTTTGAATGGGGACATGACGTCTTACAACGACAAAAACATTAATAAAGAAGAAAACTTTTACTATTTTTCACTTCATATACTCCAAACTTAAGAAACCAACACTATTAAATATAATATAACGAATAAAACAAATTGTGAACAACACATGGTTTTCCCAATACATTATACAGTGAATTAAAGGACGTTAAGTTTATAACGGAATAGTATACAAGACAGTTGTCATAATAATCAGAGTTTCTAAGTGAACTCAATTGATCGATCTGCTAATGTCAATCTATTGTATGGTAGATCAAGACAGCATCACAAAGTGTTGCCAACACCTACAGTATAATTTTCCTAGTTGAAATAGAAGTTTCTTTGAACTGATTTAACAGACTAAATAAGACTGACTCGATTAATTGTTCTTAATGACTCGCTAAGTTTTACTGCCTGTAATACTGCCTTTTCAGTCTCCGGTCGCTCGTTTTATACAGCGGAGTTTAAAACGTTCCATAGATTTCTAGAACTTTCGTGTAACTCAATGTTCAAAGTTCTCTGTCCGATTCAGGGCTAGTATATTCTTCGACAGGAACACTAAATACAATAGTGGTAGATAAAACATGAACGATATATTTATCAGTAATTATTTCTCTCCAGAACAACTTTAATTTATAAATCAAACTGTTGTAGGCATAATAAGTATTTGTTGGGCCCTGCACATCTGTTGATTATCTTCGGATATCCTCCAATTTTCTGCGGATACGGATAATTTATTGAATAGACTGTGCGGATGCGGATTTTAGATGTGCGGTTACAAATTTAATGCGGATATAGAACACTTATCCACTAAACCGCTTCTTTACGATTTGTATACTTCAAATCGCGGTAGAAACAATAACTAATAACCAGTAACCATTGTTCAAAAAAGCTTGCACACACACAAGTATTAACACGTGAAGCGCATTTATTTTTGCACAATTCCTGGAAGGAGTGACAAGTGACATGACTTATTAAGCTGGTTAATTTAGGAAAAAATGCGGGAAAACGTCTTCAGTGGTTTGGATATGTCAGACGGGCAGCACCTAGTACCGTTCCTTTCGTTGCGCACAATTTTATGACAGATGTCAAGCGCCCTTGCGGTAGACCAAGACAACGATGGCAAGATACAGTCGACGATGACATGAGGGTTGCCCATTTACGCCCAAAAGAAGCTTTTGATCGGCAAAAGTGGCGTTCAAAAATCCAAAAAGCAGATCCCGCACCAATGGGAAAACGCTAAGAAGAAGAAGAAAAAGTAGATAGGCGCACGCCCAGGTCCCGCTGGGCGACTGGAAGACTCAGGAGCTAGAGCCCTTCCCCCAGGACTCAGAAGAGGCGTATTTTTAGTGTTTTTACTTGAACACACTTGAATTCTAAAGCTTGATTTTTTTTTTGTCTCGCTTGTATTTTGGATGCGAGGACCATTTTTTACGTCAACACTTGCATTTTGGAAGTGAGGTCCCTGTCCCTATAACACAGTTTTGTCTTCTAAGCTCTCCCCAAGAAAAAATCCTGT
Source organism: Liopterus haemorrhoidalis (assembly GCA_963971575.1). Lineage (NCBI taxonomy): Eukaryota > Metazoa > Arthropoda > Insecta > Coleoptera > Dytiscidae > Liopterus > Liopterus haemorrhoidalis. Next base: position 22,126,353 of record OZ020613.1, on the reverse strand, counting down.
GTACACGCCTGATTACCCAATTCTTTTTAATTTATATTATTAATTTAGGTTGTATAAAATGTTGTATAGAACATGTTTGTAAGGGATTCTTTTCAATCTCATGCTACCATTTTCAACATTCGGCTAACGCCTCGTGCGAAAATTCGCACTCGATAGAGAAGACCACCTTTACACACTAATTGCACAAATAACTATGTTAGATCGTTATAACCAAATGTTCTGGTCACCACCTTGTATATCTCTTCCTTATTCTATCTAGTATTCGGACTTTAATCCTTTCTTCTTAATTAATAATAATCCTATCCCAAAATATATTTAATTCTAACTGAATTTTAATCCCTCAAGTTCGAAAACCACAAGAGTTACTATACAAACTAAACCACTAGCCCCTTAAGTGAAATATCAACTTTTAATCTGAAACTTCAAACTTGTAACCCGTTTACTCCTGTTCCCTCGGGACACGGGTCGGGAAGTGTTAGGGTGGGGTGGAGGGCGGTAAGGGACCTGGTAGACATCTAGAAGTGGCAGTAAAGTCACTAGTGTAAATCTTGGAAATGTGTACTTAATGTGTAGGTAACCGTGACCGTCGGGAAGTCTGTGTGATAACTCTGGGAGTATGTGCAACTCATCTGTGAATGCTGAGTCACTGGTGCATTAGTGCAGTGATAGTCAATCTTATGTCAACCATAGAACGCCTCTCTTAATCTATCAATGAAATAAAAACATTCGCCACCAAAAAAAGACATTATCTTCAGACAATAATTAACATTAGAAAAAGGCAAATTTAAAACAGTGAAATTATTCCATCCAGGTGTGCACCAGTAATTTTTCTTGAGGAGTTGGGGGCTCAGAAGACAAATTTGTTTTAAAAGGGTAAGAATTCGGAAACTACTCGGTATACTAACTCGTACACAATGCAAGTCATCCAACAAAGTCAGTAGCAACTTAATATTTACATGTTTTAAATTACAGTGGTGATAAAAATTCTTGTATCATCCTGCAAATTTTACGTTTCTCAAATATTTTTGTTGTTTACCAGAATTTTAAACATTTCTTTGTATCTTCTTCTTCTACTTCTACTTTAGGCACTGAGAGTCGGGTTGATTTTTGGTGTCACTCACATCAGTCCTCCTTCTTGATCTGTGTAAAACAGGGGTACTCAACCTTTTCATACCTACCTCCCACTTTAGCATCTCTATTGGTAGAAAAATTTTCATGCAGGTGGGCGCTGTATAATAATAATAACTTACCAAATACTTTCGCAAAATTTAGCTGCAAAAATCTTTATAAAACAACTTACTGCATCATCTCTTATTATTAAAATTATTAAACACAACAAATATACATGGACCAAAACGTGGCAACGTTGGATGTCACAAAGTACCCTGTGTAACACAGTACCCACACTTCCCTTACCCGTAAAGTGAACTAAACTTATGCGCGGGCGATAAAAATTGTATATTTTGAGAAATTTAACTATAAACAGTAAAGAATAATGCTATGAATTTTTTTTTAAATAATACTTTTAAAAAATTCCATTTTAATGTTTTTAAAAGGTCAATTAAATTAAAAAAAAAAAAAAACGGAAAGTAGCCAGCATTGGGCAAAACCCTTACCGCCCACTAGGGGGCAGTGGACTAGACATGAGATGAGGATGAGAAAGGACATAATGGTTAGGATGGCACGGGAAGGAAGATTAGATAACCGTCGACCTGAGGAAAGACCTCACAAAAAATAGAGATCAGCTAACCAAAAATCGAACAACATTTGGTATACAGGATACGTGAAAAGACTTAATTGTCAGGTCTTTCACGTGTCTTTCATTCCTATACTAGCTGCGCGCGCATTAATAGATGTCTAAAATACATATATACGATTTACATTCTTAATTTTTTTTTTTTTTATTAAAAAATGGTAATCGTAGGAAGAACAAAATGTGCAACACGCGCAAAATGTATATTCCGCACTTGAATAAAACTTCAATCTCGTGTGGAGTATATGGTATTACACGCTAGTTGTACAATATACTATTCCAGAAAGTTATGGCATAATTATATAATAATTAGCCGACTAATAGCTTCCGATACCTTAATTATGCAAATGTCTAGTTTTAAGAAAGGACTCGGTTTCGACATTTACAAGTGTCTTGAGCAATATCGTAGTAATTGTGCGTCGATTGATAATGCAGAATAATAGAGACAATCTTCAACATCAAGAACGGAAGAAATTTTGAATATAATAATGACATTATTCTATCAATAGGCTACTGTGGCCCTTACAAACAGTTTACAAGTTGGTTTTTAACAACTTCGTAGTAGTTATGACTCACCTCAAATAATAAATACATATCTTGAGATTAGAACAGCGATTATCTGATTACGAAGCACAATCGTTACCGTTTGAGCTATTTTTGAATTAAGAATTGTAGAATAATAACAAGTTCATTATAATCGAAAAAAATCGTCCACTAAGCCTTGAATTTTATTTAAAAAAAAGTTGTATTGGCAATATTTGTGCTGTTTGAGTCTTTCACCTTAACCTAACCTGACAAAATGTTGCAAAGTACTAATTATCGAAAACTATCAAGTTAAGGAAGACACTTTCAGCATTTACTTTAATTGATTGTGACCATAATATGTATGTAGTTTTCAATTACATCACAAATATATTTTTATTATACATAGAAAAACCCTGTGTTATTCTTGGCATAACGTTCGAGGTACGGAGAGAGGGTAGAGACGTATTGGCGGTCAAACAAGCTGAATGGGAGGGAAACGATATGCTCGCTCTCCGAAAAGTCAGTACTGAAATATACGTGGCGTGCAACTGATTTGTGTTAACCGGTCCCAGAATATAAAATCGAAGTATTCTTTGCCTAATTTTTAGAGGTTTCCTTTCATCTAGGTCTAAGACTAAACATTTTATTACGTAATAAATATTTTAATAATGCATTTATAAATGTAGTATTTTATATGTTAATATTTTGTTTAAAATAAATAAATATTTGCTCTAATATAATGACAGTTTCCTATTATACCAAAATTTCCAGGTACCACCAACAAGTCATAGGGACAAACGTATGAATATGTGGGATTATATCTACCTGAGCCAGTCTTTTTCCATGGACAATTATATCATGTTTGTCAAGATCAAAGTAACGGGAAAATATTAGTATTAAAATCGCTAGAAGTGCAAAGCAAGGCAGGCTACTGAAAAGTTTACAGATATTGTGGTTTTTAAAGAAATATTTATAAAGGCTTAAGTAAAGTAAAGGATTGACTAGAATATATGGTTCTAGATATTAGCTGTGCTAATTTAATTAGTTCAATAAAATTATTAAATTACTTTTGCAGATATTCTAGGACGGGTTAGCTAGTTTTAACTGTAACCTCAAATCTGATATTAAATATCGAGAATAAAATGCTGCTGTACAGTGATATTGCGAATATATTTTTTATAAAATAAATTCCATGGCTTTTTGATGACTTTTTTTCGATCAAATTGTATAGTCACCAAGAAAAACAATGAATATGGTATTTTCTAAGACTTTTTACTAACTTTTATTAAATTCGAATATTATACCTTAAGGGAACGTACAACCGTATAGTTTCTTATATAAGACTAACAATCTGAAATAAAGTTAGTAACAATCTATACATCGAATTTTCAGCGAATTTTTATCTATCTAATAGAATATTTTTAATTGTAAAAAGAACTGTCATGTAATTGTAAATAAACAAATTGCATTGATAATAGACGCCATCTTGTAAACGCCATTCGACGCATATTTGTGTACCATGCGGAAAATTGTAGCTAAAGTTTCATTCTACAAATGTATTTCATGATATTTTGTCCTATTGTGAACTAATTATAGTTATTGTATTTGGTAATCTACTTTTTCCGCCACCTCCAATCTGCTATGGTCCTAAATATAGGTACTGCGGATAAAAATGATTTATTAAGTTCAAATAATATTTGTACCAAGTGAGATTTCATTATCTTTAACTATAATATTTTTCGACAAGATTCTAAACTATAAACAATCATGTCGAAAAAAATATTGATGTATTATTTGAACATTTTTACACAAAACTGTATAAATATAAAACTTATTTGAAACCCACAAATATATTTAAAATTTACAGAAAATTACAGAATAATGTAGAGTAATACCTATTATTAGGTTATTGAGCAATAACATTGTTACAATAATTTTCTCTTCAATCAAAAATAGCCTCTTAGTTAGATAAAATTTCTCTGCAAAATTTGATGTATAGATTGTCACTAATTTTATTTCAGATTGTTAGTTTTGTATAAGAAACTAATAATCTCTGGGGGTTGTACGTAGCGTCAAATTGACAACTACTCCCTAAACACACATAAAAAAACTTTATTATTCTAATGTGATATAGGCCCTTTTGCGGAAGAAAAATCGAATTTCTCATGTTATGCTTGTATGGTCCACATTTCATGTTACAACCTGTATAATTTTGTATATTGCTGGTTTAATTCATGAGTAACCAAAGTTAATTTCATGGTTGTTTGTGCAGCCCTTGATGCGTCCCTGTGTTCAGCAACCCATCCACACCCTATCCCATTTAGCAGGGTGTTCAACCCCACAGAGTTTCAAGGTATACAATTCCCTAAAGCAGCGTTCAAATAACTCAAAACTCAAGACATTTGCAAGATAAATTGAAGAATGTAGGATTGGGACCGGAAAAAAATTGTTCAACTTGTTCTCCAGGTTAAAAACCCTCTGGCACTTTTAACCCAGAGGCGGATTTTTTTATCATTTTAAAAATATTTTTAGAAATTGACGATTTAACGAATTCTACATCTTATCGGATTTTTCTTTGACCCTCCGGTCACGTGGATGTTCGCCGAAAAATTGAAGATATATTTTTTAAGGGAGATAAGTGGATCTTATTCTTAGAGGTGGAATTACTGTCATGTCACAAATCATAAGTAAATTGGGAAAGTTTCCGTTTTATGCGACTTTCATTTAAAAATGTCGTTTTTAAATGTTTCCTCTTACTTTTGAATTTTAAATTCAAGCTTAATTTTATGAAATGCTGCCGTAGTTCTGTGGTAAAACGATTGATCATGGAACAAATAGACGCGGGATCAATTCTCGCTACTAATAATTTTCAGGGATACCTACTTGCAGGAGCGTATCCAGAAATTTGTCAAGGAGGGCTAATTTTTAAATAAGTTGTGAATGATATCCCACCACCCCAGGATGTTTGTGAAATAGGATAAAAAAAATAAATTTCTTTCATAATAAACTATTTATTGTCAAAGATTAACAGAAAATCAGTCGCTGAACAGAAAATCAGTATTTGTATACCAACCGGAACAAGGGCTAAAAACCGGTACTGTCCCGGTCATACCGGAACGTATGGTAGCCCTATTTAAATTATAAAACACTAACATTGACTAAATATCATAATACGATATAAAAAATAATTGTATCACAATTTTCCATTTTTGTAAATGAAAACTACATATTTAAAAATAGTTGGGGGGGGTGCAGTCCCCTAGCCTCCCCCCTCCCTTAAATACGCCCCTGCCAACTTGAGACAATTTGAAATAATGGTAGACCACCGATGGATGAGAGAATCAAGTAATTGGGTATGATTAGCCCAAAACGCTAACCATACCCAATTAGCCCAAAACAATGGTTGCAGTAGAGTAGTAATCAGCTCCTCGCTTAGTAAGTGTGGGATCGAAAGATTGATACCCAGTAAGGCGAAAGATTTTTCCAAAAAATTCTTGGCCGTTGCAGCCGTAGGTCCACTCAGCCTTTCGTATGAGAAGCTTTACAAAGAGCATACAATAAATGAATAATAAATAAAAATAAAATACAATGAGTAAGTGAAATACAGTAAATAAATAAAATAAAATACAATGATCAAATGAATACAGTAAATAAATAAAATGAAAACATGAATAAATAAAATATGATGAGCAAATAAAGTAAGATACTAAGGGATATTGTTAATGCTATAATTCTAAGTCTAGATTCTGCAGCCATTGAAGAGCTGCGGGATTTAAATTGTTCAGATCATTATATCTCCAGGAAATTTTCTTATTGGGCATTCGATAACAATATGAGCCATAGTCTGGAGGGGTTCACCACAGTCACAAGCTGGGGACGTAGCCATGCCCCATTTGTACAACAAGTCATTGCACCTCCCATGACCCGTCCTAATACGGTTTAGCGGTCGCCAAACATGTCTTGGAAGTTCGAATCCTGGTAACTTAGTCGTTGCGTCAACTATAAGACTTTTATTTTTTGCCTTAGATGCAATCCACGACCTATTCCATTCACCTGATACGTTTATAGGCTTGTTCTAGACGGTTATCGATCCAAATTGGGTTTCTGGATTTTCCTTAAATAAATACCTGTATCTCTGAATTAATATTCGGGACTATGGTGTGTGCTTCGGAGGGCAAAAGTAGTCGTTAAAAAATTGAACCAGCTGGATATTATCACGTTAATTCGAGCTACGGTTGCATATAGAAAACTTCGCGTATTATAGTGTGTATTTCTCACAATATCAGAATATATACGTACTGAAAAGGCGAGCAATCTAGAAATGCGGTTATAATTTTACTTATTTTCGAATTTTCGGGGGTGGGGAATTATCCTCCTAATCCCCCCTGCGTACGCCAGTGCATATGAACAATGTTTTTAGTTTTTCCATGCTTGGCAAATCAAATATTTTAACCCAGTTGAACTCAGCCTATAGAAACGCAATAGTATAACACAACTAAAGAGTTGACCAAATCAGATATGTTTTAAATATAATCATAAATTGTATTCGATTTACAAGACAACCTGCTACCTGAGATTTTGGTAAGTCACTTCCATTTAATTTAAGTATCCATATGTAGGTAGATAAGTACCCGCGATAAGTACTTAATGCATTTTTCTATTTTAAATGGTTTCTCAATAGGTCTACATTAAAATTTTTGTGTTGGTGTTTTTTTAATTGGTAATAAACGAGGTAATAAATTACTGCAAGCTGAGCTGATTCAAAACTTTGGGTTAAATGGAGGGGGGGAGTAAGGGATTTGCCCTACTACTCAATATTGTCACGAGCCGACACTGCTCCAAAGTATTAGGTCGTCAAAGATGAAATTTGTTGAAAAAAAGGAAAAGTTTTGCCATTTAAGCGGCAGGTTGTTCAGACTGGTATAAAACCCTGGCGGACGAGAGTCAATGAATTCCTGGAAGGCCAGTTTTACAGCATATTCGGAATTAAACTGTTTTCCAACTAAAAAGGTGTCCAAATTGCAGAAGAAGTGGTAGTCAATGGGGACTAAGTCTTGTGAGTATGGAGGATGATGACGAAGTTCCACCTCCAATTCCTGTAGTTTTGCCACAGTCATTGTGCAGTGTGTGGTCTAGCGTTACCATGCAATAAGATACCATGAAGTCGATCTGTTGACCAATCTAAGCTGTTTTTCTTTAGGTTTTTGCATCATTTCGGCCAATTGGTTGCAGTATGTTTCTGCTGTGATCGATGAGCCAGGTTTTTTCTTTTTTTTGGTTTTGTTTTTTTTATGTTACCTGAACGAAATTTGGCGAACCAATTTAATATTGTCTGCTGCGTTGTAACACTAGAGCCAAATACATTATAAATGTTTCGTGCGGTCTGCGGTGCCGTAGTTCCACGTAAAAATTCATACTTCATAATAATGCGGATTTCCGACCGTGCCATTTTCAACAAAATTAATTTTTAAAAAAAGTTTTTAATTTTTTGGGTCATACAATGATTTCTTTAAACAGGCGAGATAAGTAACTTTCCAACAAAAAAAAAAAAAAAAAAAAAACAGAACGGTAAATATTAAGCTAATGTCAAATAATAAGCTCTTAAAGTTGACAATATTATTAACTACAAATTTCATTCTTGACGACCTTATAATTAAGAGTGGGAAATATCTACAATCCACAATTTCAATTAATATATAACGTTGTTACGAATACGGTCCTGTCAAAAATACCGTAGCCTACGACGAACCTTAAACATTGAGTTGCTCGAAAGTTCTAGAAATCTTTGGTACGTTTTAGGATCGACTCCATCCTGCAACCGGCGGCAGTAGTATTCAGACAGTTAAGCTCAGTGAGTCTTTAAGAACAGTTGGTCAAGTCAGTCTTATTCAAGCGGCTGAATCGATTCTGCGGCACAGTTATGGCCGTCAATAAGTCAGTTGCATGCATTCAATATGAGCATAGTTATATTTTAGGAGTTAGACAAGTGATTAATCGGGAGTGGCGATACTGAGTTAAATTCAGTACGGTGACTGAGTGATTTAGTTAATCGCCTACCTGTACTAGTCTGGATTGCATGATGATACCTGGAACAATTAACTGTAGATCAAGTGTAGTGGACTAGTGGTAATTATTGCTTAAGTGTTATAGTTGTCAATTTATTAGTGTATATATCCAATATTTAAGAAGTTTAAAGATTTAAAATTAAATATTTAATTTATGTTATGCTAATTCGTGTTATGTTTTTTTAGTAAGTACGTTACAATATGTACCTTTATGTTGCCGGACTGCAAAAAAGTGTTCCATATTTTACCGATCTGTGAAATATTATATAATTTTTTACTGGTCTGCAATGTAAAAACATTTAAGAAACACTGGTTTAATGAGATTGTTTATATTATAGTGCTGTAAGCTTTTAACACTACCACCATTTCAAAACTAAATAATAAGCATCACTTAAATCCCCTAGCACGTATTTTCAATTCGTTAAATTAATTCAAGTGTCGAGGTAAAGAAAATTCCACAATATATCCTCACATTGAACAGTGAAAAACATTCTCTTTCACGTCCTGTACTGAACAACTCGGGCAAACATGAACAAAACAACCAACTCGACTCGAACTCCGCTCGGAAGACATGCAACAAGACACGTGAACGAATGCAAAACATCAATTCTCAATCGATTCCACTACATATGTGGATCGGGGAACGGGGTTCGGCAATCGGCAATTGAAAACGGAGATTAGAAACGATGTACTAAAACCTTATTGCTTCATAATTACATATTCAGTTCAAGATTGGATATTTAAGCAATGGAAATTAATCTTATTATCCTGTCAAAAAACTGATGTGGAGTATGAATTTTCACACATTTCAGTGTTTTATAGGTAGTAAATAAGTGAAAGAGGCCAACAGAATAATGGATATCGAGGACAAAAAAATCTATTCAAAAACAGTTTCATTTAATTTTTGTGAACTACATTTAACTAATTTGCGATTATTTCGTTACAATAAAATTTAAATTACAAAACCTCAGCGATTTTTTTTGCGAATTGCTTTTATCTAATATTGCAATTCTTGACAAATCTGTAAGTTTCAGATGATCGTATCTAAGGAGTTGTTTAATGTGTTGCTATGGACAGTTTCTTACAGATTCTGTCTGTAAGCTTATGAGCAAAGGTCTGCGGAGAATTGCACCATAAGTCCCCATTAAATTAACAAGAAAAAATAAATTTCATCAATGATAAATGACTTCGTCTATTTTTTTCAATTTCAGAAACGTATACCTATTTCAAAATACGTATACGTAAACGTATACGTATATCTTACTATTAACAATGTGTTATTTGATTTATATGTAGTACTTCATTTCTATAAATGATTTATTCATCTTTGGTACTTTAGGAACTAAAAACTAAAATAATTAAAACAATAGGTCGTAGCATGACGTATTGTCACGTGGGTGGTTTGATTGAAAGGCAATTCGTGGTTTCAACAATACAATTTATTAAATATATATCACATTTACAATGATTTACTATTGTCAATGTAATTGTATGAATCTCTCTATGGAGTTGGGGAAGTCCTCAGTCCACCCCGTGTTGGCCTTGATCGGCTTCGACCTAACTCCGAGACGGGGGCTACCCATCAAGGAGTCGAGGAGCCTGGAATAGCCTTCTCCCACTCACATGGTACTGCTTGCTTGGCGTACCAGCTGTACGAGTATCTGGCGTCGGTGTCTCGGTCGTCACCGTGTAGACTGGTACGTGTAGAGGAATTGGCTAAGTTCCTCTGCCCCGACACAGTGCGACGTTCGTGTATTTGTACTTAAGGTTGACCTAGTCCCAATATTCATTTGTCATGACAAATATTTCTTTATAACGAAAATGCGGCGTATGCATTTCGTAATCAGGTTATATATGCTAGACGCTGACAAATAGTTTTTTAATCAAACAGCTGAGCGTCACAATGTCTAGATGTCGCAATCCTCACCTAGGATTACCGTTGTGACAGTATCATAGTTGGTGGAGCTTTCAAGCATGAACGCAACACAACTTGCATTATATAACGAAGTGTACTTGTTTTGCTCGCGGACATAGATTATTCTGACATTAATGTGCATTACTCAGAATATTTCATATTTTTAGTTTACTTCCCCCCTGGGTTATTGGATGTTTAAATAAAAATCAAGAATAAAATTCAGCATAAAAGTCAGGATAGTTAATTTTATAAAACCGAAACATTACAAATTCAACAAATAGTTTTATCTGTTTTCTAATATTTTAGTTCATATAATTAGCGGACATTTGAACCAATATATCTTTAAAAATAATATATTTTAAAAACGACTAGAAATAGAGACCTGCGATTTGAATTTTTTGATTTGTTATAGTATATTTGTTATTTATAAATCATGTCAAAATAAAGACTTAAAAAATTACCTTTCTTTCCTTATAATCTACGTCTTAAGAGCTTTCTTGTGATAATAAATAATAAAATAAAAAAAATAAAAATAAACATTTTTTTCAAACTATCGATATTTTTTGAAAAACTAATCTAATGAAAAATTCCTGTTCTAATCAATGTACATTACTAAGAATTTTTTCAGATTTTTAGATTAACCGCTTTGGGAAATAGGGTGGGAAACAAAAAATTTTGACACATTTTTGGCGACAAAAATTGGTTTTTTTAAAATAAAAATTTGTTATTTTATCCACGTAAAATGCTTTTACTTGTACTACTCAAAATGTTTAAAAAATATCTATTGATTCGTTGAATATATATTTGTTTATATTTATCCTTTTGAACTCCACTCTTTGTATAGTTGAGTCAAAAAGTTGTACAAGCATGCCCAATTTCAAGTTTTTAGGTCCAGCCGTTTGGCCACATTTTCTACCGAACATACAGACGGATATATACATGAGTGATGGTATAAGGGTTTTGTGAACACATCTACAAAACCTAGATCTACTGAAGAATCAAAGCATTTATATAGTGTTCCTAATATTGTAAGTGAAAAAAAAGCCCAGAGGCCTAAAGCAAAGCCAAACAGGTCAACAGAAGCCACAAAACTAAGTTTATCAATTTAGTGTGGGAAGAAAATCCGTTTGAGATGGAGAGATAACATCAAGAAAAATCTTGAAGTCTTAGGAGTGGCCAATTGGGATCCATTCGTGCCTGATCGGTCCAAATAGAAGCGAATTGTCTAGGCAGCCAAAATCAACAAAGGATTAATTAGTTAGTTATGGTATAAAAAAATATAGACATGTTTTGTAGCATTCCAGTACGCAGATTTTGCTACAAATATTTTTAAACCATTTACAAATTAGTAGCTGAAATAAATAAATTGATGAATATATAAAATCCACGATTTAGCAAATATAAAAATCAATATTTATAAAAATTGTGACTAATTAGAATTATTTTTTTCAGGTAAACAATTTCTGGCAATTTGTTTTCAATTTGTGATATCGTTACATGAGGTATGTTTTTTATTCATTACATTTTACATATGTACTTTTATAATGGTGTTGTGTCGATTTAGCTTTGTTTAGATCCATTTGTTTCGAAACCGTATATGATATATCAACATGGAGATAGTAGACAAGATATATTATCTGGGAATGACTGTTAATAAGAACAATAACTGCTCTTAAAAAATCAAGAAGATCATCCAGGCAAATAAAGCATATCTTCTCATACGCATAATTAAATCTAAAAAATTTAGTGTATATATATATAGGCCTATATATATATATATATATATATATATATATATATATATATATATATATATATATATATATATAAATAAAACTTCTTTGTTGATCGTCAAATTATAAAATATATATTATGAATTAATAAAATGGAGACGTTTCGGCCACGAAAATGTGGTCATCATCAGTCTGAGGAGGTGTGTGAATAGTTTACACCAGTTAGAACAGAACATTCTGTTCTAACTGGTGTAAACTATTCACACACCTCCTCAGACTGATGATGACCACATTTTCGTGGCCGAAACGTCTCCATTTTATTAATTCATAATATATATTTTATAATTTGACGATCAACAAAGAAGTTTTATTTATACATACTCACGTCAAGATCCAATTAATATATATATATATATATATATATATATATATATATATATATATATATATCTTAAAGCCAAATTATATATATATATAGACGTTTCGACTGGTCTAGTCATCCTCATTTAGTCTAGAAACTAAATAATAAATTGTTGACGAGTATACAAGAACTTTTATTTTCCTCCTACATATTTTCGTCAAGAACAACAACCTAACTATATATATATATACTTTTCATGGCTGTAGAGTCCTATACGCGACACAAAAGTTTTCCGTACACACAACACAAATACTCTCTAGATGACACAGACATACCATTAAGTCGCTCTTTCCATCTAGCACGAGCAATCTCAGCTAGTATTATTTTCTGCTGTTCAACTTGACTCACTGCACAAGACACAGAGTTATGCCCAGGGATGGGGAGTCGACAGAAAAATTATCGACTCCCGACTCTCGACTCCAGAGTCGGTATTTTTGAAAATCGACTCCGACTCCGACTCCGACTCCCGACTCCTTTCACTCGTAAATTGTAAACTCTATTCCAAATGTTTAAGCGGAACTAAATGGAATTTTTATTTTCTCAAATTATCACGAATTTACTTTTTAACTATCAAAGTGGTCTTTTGTTAAACAAAATGATACAAAGCTTCATTCAATCCTTAAAAGTTAGTAGATTTCGATATCTAATTCCGCTTAAACCAAGCAAACAGACTATACTTACATTAAATATCTTGGCTTGGGGCGAGCTGTTTTTATAAAATGTCATTTTCATTTCATCTTGACTATTGAGTCATTTTTAATACAAATTTTCAAATATATTAGTTTTAAAAAAAAATTGTTTTGTATTTTATATAAAGTCTGTTCCTTTGGTTTAGGCGGAACTAGATTTTCAATACTAGTTACTTTTACCGTTTGATTGAAGCTTTTGATCATTTTGTTCAGGAAAAGCCAACTTCAATATATAAAAGAATAGCTAATGACAAGTTACAAAAATGAAAATTCCAGTTAGTTCCGCTTAATCGTTTGGAACAGATTGTACTTTGACATATAGATTTTAGCTGCCAACATGAAACATAAAATAATCACAAAGCCCGTTACAACTTGAGAAAATAAAAATCCAGTTTAGTTTCGTTTTAACATAATAAACAAAGTATACAAAAAAAGAAAAATTAGATATTACTAAAAATTAACTAAATTTTTAACTGAAAAGCATGAAAGAAACCGGAATTGAATATTTTTAATTTCATTTTCGTTCATGAACAGAGAAAAATGTCGTTCCTGTTCCCATTCTTTAACAAATTCTGGTAGTATGGTATTTTGCTTTCGCTTTCGGATTGTTCTCATCCTTGATAAATATGTAGTCAAAGAGTCGGGAGTCGATAACTTTTTCCGACTCCCGACTCCGACTCCGACTCCTCCAGAAAGCTTCGACTCCTCGACTCTCGACTCCCGACTCCGACTCCGACTCCCCATCCCTGGTTATTCCACCTGGTGCGGTCAGTAGATATCTTCTTCCAAGATGAGAAAATAACATGTTTCGGGTGAGCTCTTGACCATATTTTTATATCTTCTTTACGGTGCTCCAGGATTTACACGGTCTTGTGATAATTTTGAATACAGTACTTAGGTATACGGTTATCTGGCATTCTAATGTTAGTAGAACCACAATAATTGATTACTTTTTTCGAACCACGTTCCACTGATTAGATGGTATCTATCAGAGTCATCGGCCCAGTTTTGTATATTAACACATCTATAATTATAATATAGGAACTACCTCCACCTAATAAATACTACACTGCTTATAACTATGGGATCGTACTATAGTTGAACCTGAGTTTGATGTCTCCACAGAGAAGTTTTGTCTTAAAAGAGGCCCGGCGAGTGCTTTGGGGTCTCTAGGCAAAAAAATTATGCTCCCTGTAAATTGTATTCTATTGAAATATAAGAAAAAATAGTAAAATAGAATACAGGTCATTATTATTATAATTTTTTTCAAATATTTAATGTTTAATTTTATAATATTACATAAATGCTATACGTAGAACCTTCGAGAGACAAGCAAGCCGGTACAAATCACCGAGGCCCAGATATACTGCAGACCCCAGACTGGATTGTTCTTTTTACAAATCTATATACAATTTTATTTTTGATTTTGTTACATAATTTCTGTAACCTTCTTATCGGCAATCGTAATACTTAGTACCTAATAATACTTGATATATCAGTGTTTATAGGTCCGGGCCCTAGAACCAATTTGACTGCACATTTTGTTCATGTATTTAACTATTATCGGTTATCAGCATATTTAGCCTCTTTGTGGTGTTTCTGTTGGTAGCTTGCATACCGAGAGTGAACATTTTATTCCAGAAAAAATAATAAACTTTTTCTTACCTATCATCATAGTTTTTACGGATATTTTCAAGTTTTCCCGGGGGGGGGGAAGCTCCGAAATAATTGATTCCCCACGAACAAGACCCAATTTCGGCGCCCTTGGCTAGGCATAACATCATAAAAGACAACATCAAAACATAATTTCGTGGTCTTCTGACGCTTTAACCTCGTCGTTTGCGCCCCTGAACGATTATCTAGACTCACCTAATAGTTAAACCGGCCCTGGTTTTGAAGAAAAATCCAAAGATGAATTTGCAGTTTTAATTTTGTTTAATTACAAAATATATGTCGAGCAAATTAATCTCATGTTTAGAATTACATGTCAAATTAACTAATATAATTTATTTTCTAAAATTCATTTTTAAAAAACGTATTCAGTAATTCGCTTCTGATCTAATTTTAAACTTTTTTTCATACAAATTAAAATTAATTAATGGCGGCCAGCAGTAAATTCCTGTCAGGATAATTAATTTTCTAAAACCGCAGAATGTGTGAAACATTACAAATTCAACAATTGGCCACCAGAGGGATGAGACTGTCTCTCAGAGTAGTAAATAGTGGATCGTTTTCTATGTTTTCTAATATTTTAGCTCATATAATTAGCAGACATTTTAATCAATATTTGTTGAAAAATAACCTAAATAGAGGTCTGCGATTTGAATTTTTTGATTTGTTATAGTATTCTTAGTATGGAAAACTATATAGGAGGCGCTCGGAATACGTCTGGGGACTCTATATACATTTCCAAAAAACGGAATACATGGTCATCATCATCATGTGTTCCATTCTTTTCTATTGGTGGGTTTTATCATTCAGTCGTGTTCTGCATGCCTTTTAATATCGTCCGTCCATCTTGTCTGAGGCCTTCCGATTGGGCGTTTATGCAGGTCGTCCAGCACGTTGCACCCTGGACTTTTTGTTGGGGGGAGCTTGGAGGACAAAATTTTCTTAAAAGGGTAAAAAAATACAAAACAGTCAAAACATGCGTAGAATTTCGATGTTTGGGAACAATTATATCAGATTCAGACTGACTTAGCTGACAATTCTTTAAATTTACATTAATTGCATTTTTGAGTACATTTATTTGTTATTTAAATATATGTATATATATATATATATAATTTAATATATTTAATTTGTTATTTAAATATATATATTAAATATAGTATATATATATACATAGCGAGTGGTTTACGGCTGGCGCCGTTTCTCGCTTCGACGACTTTTCGCCAGGCGACTCTGTCCATCCAGTTGCCATCTTGGAGACCTCTTGCCTCCATCGCCTTCCGCACATCCTGAGCTCAAGTCCTTGCTGGTCGCCCTGGTCTTCGTCTGCGCGCAGGAATCCATTCCCTAATCTTCTTGGGCCATCGGTCAACAGGCATACGCTGGAGGTGCCCATACGTGGAGTTTTCAACGTTCATAGTTGCTCTTATGGTATCATTACAAACGTGCTCGGGTTCGGCGATACCGCAACTCCTTCTCCAAAAGTCCATTTCCACGGCGCTCAGTCGGGCTTTATTTCTTTGTGTGAGCTCCCATGTTTCTGAACCATAGATACAGATACTTTTGACAATAGTTTTGAAGATAACCGTTTTCGTTCTTTTGGTTATATTGTCGTTCCGCAATACCGGGTTTATTTGCCTTATTACACACGTCCCTTGTCCTATTTTATTGTTGATATCATCTTCACTCTTCCCTCTATTTGGGGGGTAACACCTAGGTATTTAAATGACTGGCAGTTTCTGATGATTTCATCATCTATTTTGAGGTCTCTTCCCTTCTCACCAATAACGAGGTATTCAGTTTTCTGTGCATTCATTTCTAAATCCCATTTCTTATATTTCTTCCTTAGTTTCCTCACCATATAGCTGGAATCATCTTCGTCTTCAGCTATCAGAACCTGGTCATCTGCAAATAATAGGGTATACAGTGGATTGCCTCCAATATCTATACCCAAATTACTGCATTTGCGCCTCCATGCCTTCAAGGCCCCTTCAATATATATCTTGAAGAAGGTGGGAGCTAGAGTGCAGCCTTGTCTGAGCCCTTTCGTTACAGGGAACTCGGGAGAGAGTATCTTCCCTAGCTTGACAGAGCTAGAACATTTTTCATAGAGGTTACGAACAGCATTCACATAAGTCTCACTAACACCAATTTTTCTCATGCTTCCCCATAGTTTACCTAGTGGGACTGTGTCGCACACCTTACGAAGATCTACAAAGGTGAGATAAGTAGGTTGATTCCTCGCCATTCTTTTTTCAACTAACTGCCTTAGGAAAAATATACCGTCCACGCAAGACCTTCCCACTCTAAATCCATTTTGATCTTCTGCAATCTGAAGATTTGCCTCTGTTCTCGTTTTCAGCACTTTTCCATACAACCTGGCCATAGAACTGATGACGCTTAATCCGCAGTAATTCTTAAATTCAATTAATATTATATTTAAATATAATTTTCTAATTTTGTGGCTTTAAGAAAATTAAAGATTGTTCTTTAATTGCACTTGGTCGTTGCACAGGGCTTCGCACAGATTGTTGGGCATCACATACTTTCTTCTTTCTTCGTCATATTGGGGACACTCGGTGATGACCTGTTTTACAGAGGTTTTTATGTGGCAGGTAGTGTATCTATCGGATGTTGTGCTGTCAAATAAGAATGTGTATTAGCTGACAGTGCCCTATTCTAAACTAGGTTATAAGTATCTGGTCTTTCCTAGATACTGACATTTTCTATGGTTTAATAGTGTAACTCGAAACTAGCCGGTTATCGTGGCTTAGCGCTTAGTGTAGCGAAGCACTGACTGGGGACTCGGGTTTGAATCCCGGTTATGGCATGGATATTTGTGTTGTCCAAAAATTTAAAAAATGCATCTACTAGATAATGGGCTTAGTAGCTAAGTCCAAAAATACCATTAAAAAAATCGATATTACCTAGCAACGCTTTGCGTTTATAGATGACTTTGTGTTTTATATTGAGTTTTAGCTTATATCTAGTTTAAGACTTTAACGGAACCGAGCATTTAAGTAATAGATGTCTTTTTAAAAATTATTTTTAATTTTTTACGTAGAATATCTTTGTTTGCAGCCAGTATGGAGGGACATTCGCAGAAATTGGGCCTAACGAAATTAGCATAGATTTCAAACACTTACTGCAACGCGTACAATATTCGGAGACTCATGGCATTAGTTTCAAGTAATAGACCATAGATGTACGTATGATACTTAGTGCGACCTTGAGTTTGGGATGGCGCCAGCACGTGTAAGCATGCGAGGAAACAATAACGATATTCCGCGACACTTCGGCAATCATAACTCAGCAGTCGGAGAGGCTGTATGGGTCTGACAGTTCAAACGGTTCATAATAACGAGTTCTACAATACTAGTTTTCAAAAACAGCGAACATATATCGGTAACAGTGCAAAAATGAAAAAAGTGACAAAAAAATAGACTTATCTTCGAAAGGTTGCAAAAAGCAAAAAATGTAAAACGATATAAGATTTGGGTGATAGAAGAAATGCAAAATACCGGACAAAATGGGGTCTTTGAGGGGCCAGGTGAACACGGCGCTGAAGAGAACAATTTTCACAATAAAGCAGGCGGTACCATCGTAAAAACAAATTAGATTTATCGAAATAAATAAAATTCATTACTAACCGTTGTTTCCTTCCTAAACACAAACGACTCTGTCACAAAAAAATACTAGTGGCGGCTGATGCAGGGAGGGCAACGGGGCAATGCTCTCTCAATTATTTACTTTTGAAAAAGAAGAAAATCTTTAGTAACATGTATTATTTACATTTAACCTATTTTAAATTAATATTTAGTTATATAGAAAAGTTTATAACTTAAATTCTCTTCACGCCGTGTTTCGCTTCCTAAAACAAATGTTTTTAGAATGAACATACGCCAGGCAGGGTAAAAGAGCAAATGTCCTATATCTTTATACGAGTATAGGTGCGGGGTACAAGCAGGGGTGAAGGACAGGCAATAATATGTACCCTGTAGCAGCCATTGCAAGGGGGACAAAACATATTTTGTTCGTAATTTTAATTATCAGTCGGAGTGCTTTATTTTAACATTGGTTTGTAGTTTTGTGTTATTAGAAGGTTATGTATGTTCGATGTTTTAATAATTACATTATTAAAATAGTGCTTTATTAGTGTATTTGATAATAATTTACTCGCTACATTTTGTTAAGTTTATGTGATTGTGTTTTATGTAAGTGGCGAATATTGGGGAAAAAAATAATAATAAATAAATAAATAAATTTTAAAAATTAATTAGGATGCAAATAGCGTGAATTCAATTTTAGAATTGGTATCCAAAAATAATTTAACCTATGATATAAAAATTAGACTTAAAACTTTTAGACCACCAAGACCGAAATTAATTTTAACTGGTAGCAGAGCGTGGTTGCGAGTTGGATTAGTTGTAACAAATAAAAAATGGATGTTACCCGTGTTCAGATTGGGCTACTAGAAGGGAAGTCGAATTGGACGACTTGGAAATACAAGTTATGTATTTTATTGAGAAGCATACCTGGCGGAATTGATATTATTGAAGGTAAATTAACACCACCTTTAAATTTAACATCAACCGCAACTCCAGAGCTAAGTTCTAAATATGAAAAAGAATTAGCAGAATTTAATAAAGCCGACAGCAGTGTGTTATTAGTACTTACAATAAATATGACACAAGATACACTTCAAAAGGTGATGAGATTTGAAACTGCTCGTGAGGTATGGTTGGAGTTACATAGGTTGTTTGATGGTCAAGTGGAGGATAAAGCCTATGATTTGTGTATGCAATTCTTTAGTTATCAGAGGAAGGATGAAGATGATATGGCAAGTCATACTTCAAAACTGAAGAATATTTGGAATGAATTACAATTAGAAATTTCTAAAGATAAACTGGTTACTGGTACTAACTGTAAATGTGATTTACCGGAATTGTTATTGATTTGCAAATTATTAGAAACGTTGCCAGAGCAGTATTTTTCTTTTAAGTCTAGTTGGATGATGATGTCCAAATCTGATCGTACTATTGATAATCTTACTACTCAGTTATGTGTTTACGAAAAATCGTTATTATCTAAAAATGAAACTATTAAAGAAGCACTAACAGTAAAATCTTTGAAGAATGACAATAGTACAGGAGCTTTAAGAGCAGAAAGAACTAATTCAAACTATTTTAACAACAAAAACAGATACAAAACAAAAAGACAGTTTAAATGTAACTATTGTAAAGAAATTGGACATATAATTAGATATTGTGCAAAATGGAAGGCAGATGGAAGGCCTAATATGGAAAATAGTAAATATGATGAAAATAATAAAATTAGTCATAATAAGACTAATAATATAAGTTTAATAGCTGAATCAAATAATGTGTTGTCAGCTGAATGTGATCCGAAAAGTTGGTTTGTGGACAATGGGGCTACTAATCACATTACGAATAGAAAAGACTTTTTTGAACATTTTGAAATTTTTGAAGAGTCACACACAGTAACTACAGCTAATGGAGAGATGATAAAAGCAATAGGGAAAGGTACAATTATAATAAAAACTAATGTAAATGGTCATTATGAAAAAATAACATTAACAGATGTATGGTATGTGCCAAAAATAAAGAAAAACTTATTCTCTATCTTAGCTGCTCAAGATAAACATATGAAAAGTAAGTTTATTTCAAAACCCGAACTATGTTATCTCCAAATTAATGGTAGGACTATATTAGTAGGTAAAAGGAATCGAAATGGCGGTCTTTATAAATTAGATATAGAAACTGTTAAACCTAACAATCAAATTCACATCAATACAGTTTCTAATGAGAATCTTTTGCAACTTTACCATGAAAGATTAGGACATCAGAACAAAAGACACGTAAAATCACTATTATCTCGTGAATTAGGTATCAATGTGAATCTAGATAGTGAATTGTGTGAAGGATGTATTTATGGAAAAGCCCACAGATTTAAATTTGGATTAAGGGAACGAGCTAAAATGCCTGGTGAAATATTGCATTCAGATGTATGTGGTCCTTTTGCAACTTCACAAGGAGGTCATCGTTATTTTGTTTTGTTTAAGGATGACTATAGCCGTTTCCGCTATGTTTTCTTTTTAAAAGAAAAATCGGAAGTTGCAGAGAAGCTAAAAATTGTATTAGCAGAAATTAAAAATATTGGACGTTTTGTAAAAGTATTTTTAACGGATAATGGCAGAGAATTTGACAATCAACAGGTGAAACAAATTCTAAATCAGAATGGAATTAAACATAGACTGATTATGCCTTATACTCCCGAACAAAATGGTTGTTCAGAAAGGGACAATAGAACAATTGTAGAAATAGCTAGGGCTTTAATGCATACTCAAGAAGATTTCCCACAAAGTTTATGGGCTGAGATGATAAATACTGCAGCCTATATACTAAACAAATCTGGTGTATCTGGTGTTGAAGGAAAATCACCTTATGAAGTCTGGATGAATAAGAAGCCAAATCTTAAAAATTTAAGAATAATTGGAAGTGTTTGTTATGCTCATATTCCTAAGCAATGTAGAAAGAAAATGGATAAAAAAGCTAATAAAGGAATATTAATTGGATATGAAAATGACGATGGTTATCGTATATGGCTTAAAGAACGCAAAATGGTCATAAGATCAAGGGATGTAATTTTTGATGAAAAACCTTTATTAACTCTGGATCGTATAAAATTACCAATATCGTTGCCTCGAGAAGAAGTAAGCGATAGTGATGAAAATAAAATAAATGATGATTTTAATGATAAAACAGATTTTAATGATGAAATGAATTTTAATGAAGAAACAGTTCTTAATGATGAAATAGAGGGAGAAGATCATAAAATGGAACTAAGAAACAGAGGTGATTTAAAGAAACCTTCCAGATTTCAAGACTATATTATGTTTGCATGTGAAGATAAAGAACCAAGTACTTATCAAGAAGCCATCAGAAGTAATGAAAATGAAAATTGGTTAATTGCGATGGAAAAAGAAATAAACTCTCTTAAAGAAAATCAAACTTGGGATATGGTAGGATTACCGAAAGGTAAAAAGGCAATCCCTTGTAAATGGGTATATAAAGTAAAAAGAAATCCAGATGGTTCTATAGAAAAATATAAAGCAAGGTTGGTTATAAAAGGCTACATGCAAAAGAAAGGTGTAGATTATGACCAAACATTCAGTGCAGTAGCTAAATTTAGTACAATTAGAGCTTTATTAAGTATTGCAGCTAGTAAAAAGATGCAATTAACTCAATTTGACGTATGTACAGCATTTTTATATGGTGATTTAGAAGAAGACGTGTATATGAAACAGCCTGAAGGTTATGAAGATGGCACTGATAAAGTATGTCAACTTCGAAAAAGCCTATATGGTTTGAAACAAGCACCAAGATGCTGGAACAAGAAAATTAGTGATTTTCTTATTAAATCTGGGTTTAAAATAAGTGAGGCAGATTCTTGCTTATTTTATAAAAAGCGAGGAAAAGATTTACTTTTATTGGCTTTATATGTAGATGATGGACTTTTGGCTTCAAATAACCCACATATGAAATTGGAATTTTTGAAGAATTTAGAAAGAGAATTTAAAGTGACTTCTAAACCTGCTGATTATTTTTTAGGGTTCCAAATCAACAGAAAAGATGATGGGTCAATCTTTATAAATCAATCTTTTTACACAAAGAAACTTTTAGAACGTTTTGGAATGAATAACTGCAAAGATGTGGGAACACCAATCATTAAAGAAAATATTAAATCAGGGAAGGAAACTAATGATGTAAAGAATTTAATAGATTTTCCTTACAGGGAAGCCGTTGGAGGATTGATGTACTTAATGACTGGTACACGACCTGACATAGCGTATGCTGTCAGTGTAGTTTCGAGAAACTTAGAAAACCCCAGTTGTGAAGATAAGATTAAAGTAAAAAGAATATTTCGTTACTTAAAAGGAACCTTAGACTGTGGAATTATTTTTAAACCTGATTATAAAATAGGATGTTTAGAAGCATTCAGTGATGCAGATCATGGTGGTGACGAAAGTACAGGTCGTTCCACGTCTGGTGTATTTTGTATGTATGCAGGTGGTGCTGTCTCATGGTTAAGCCAAAGGCAAACTTCGGTTGCAATTTCTAGCACAGAAGCAGAAATAGTTGCTGCAAGTGAGGCTGCCAAAGAATTAATTTGGTTGAAACGTTTGTACGATGAAATTGTTGGGCTAACAGATATTCCAACATTGATGGTAGACAATGAAGCAGCTATCAGATTGGCACAGAATCCTGAGTATCACAGAAGGACCAAACACATAAAAACAAGACATTTTTTTGTCCGAGAATTGGTATTAAATGGTGATATATTAATCAAGAAAATACATACTGAAAAACAAATTGCCGATATAATGACAAAGCCTTTGTTCAAACCAAGACATTCAATCTTAGTTGAAGCAATGGGTTTGACAAAATTATTTAATGAGGGAAGGTGTTGAAGTTATATTTACTTCTACATTAAAATAATTTTATATACGTTTCCATAGTAATGTCACAAGAAAGATTTGTGTTGTGTTGTCAAAATATATTTTACGTCATGTTATTAATTAAATAATAAATACAGTTTAGCACAATATTAAGTTGTTTATTTTGTCTTTTTATTTGTGAAACTTTGACATTAACGAGTACCTAAGAAAATAAAATTAAAAAAATAAAGATATTTCAAGGAAATTCGAATCAAAAACATTTTTGATAAGTTTTTGCCGCCCAAAAGCTTTTTGCCTCACCAGAAAATAATGTCACGAGCCGCCACTGAACAATGCTGATGTATTCTTCGCAGCGAATGTGTAGCCGACACTACCCTGATCGGTTTTTAATTATATTTTCAATTTTTAAATTTTTATTGAATTGTCATAAATAAAGACTGAAGAAATATTGTAACATTTCTCAGCCTAAAATAGGTGCATAGAGGGCTATTTTTTTTAATTCTCCCCCTCACTTCTTAAGCGAAGTTGGAATATCTACTCTCCCCGTCATCATTTGGAGTAATTGACGAGCGTTCCGGTAATATTTTTTAGCAATACACTACTGTCCGAATGCACAACTGGAACTTAATCTTAACTATTTTTTCTTAGCGTTAAAAGAAACAAGTTTAGTGTTGATCGTTGGCGTTGACTAAAATCCGAAATAAGATCTTAACCGGATATCGGCATTAGTGAGTGACAGAAAGCCGGAAGGGGTTAATACTCGATAATCTACTCTTTTCCAAAACATCTCACATTGCAAACGCATGCGCTCAATCCAGTTTAAATATTGAAAATATCCTGTTGAAATATTCACTAAATCGACCGGTTCTACAACCCTCAATGTTCTTCGTACGACAGATACAACCACGAACAGAAAATCATTGTTATTTAATTGTTAGGCTAAGAGGTGGCAGCACTGTCAACACGTATTCCATCTGAATTAAACAACAATGGACAAGACGATGAGAATTATTAAGGGAAATTGTGAACTACTGTTTTGGTAATGGCAAAGTTAGGTTAGGAACGACTTGGGATTCCTTGAATCTTACCCTCACTACATGGGTTGGGTTAGAACTGTTATCATTTGCTACAACTCAGGTGGATATTCCGACGGATTGTTTTAGTTAAATGTGGATAGTTTCTAACCAGAATATCATAAATTCAACACTCAAAATCATGAAAATTTAATATTGCTATACTTTCCTGCATAAGATGTTAAAAAAATAATAATTTAAAAGCGTATAGTACTGCCCGACAGGTGGAAAAAAAAACTTAATCCCTAAAAGTCAACCAGATTCACAGTGCCAAAGAAAAAGAAGATAATGGATATTAATACTAGATGTTTATAATACAGTAGCGAAGCAAGGACGCGGCTATAAAGTCACGGGCGCAAACGTTTTAAGTGGGCGTTGCGAAGACATGTGTAAAAATATTATTGGAACACCATTTTCCTATTTAGGGTTTTGTAGGTATGACCAAACAAGCTTTATACCATTACTCATTTGTCCGTCTATCTGTCTGTATGCTACCATGAGTTCAAAAAGAAATTACATAAGGGTTGGCTGTCGAAAAATAAAATAATGTCTATTGCAAGCTTTATATAACAATTGACTAATGTATAGGCACAGCCTTTGTAATCATTAAAATTGGAAATTATTATTATTATTTTTTTTAAATTATATTCTTTTATTGGCCATTAGTCTATACAACCATATTAGCCAGCTAAATACAAATTTATACATTATATACCAGCGATTCCCAAACTGTGCGCCGCTGATGGGTTACAGGGGCGCCGCGAAAATATTACAATATATGGTCACTTTGGAGTTTAGGTCTAAAATTTTGACATTTGCAGCAAAAAAGTTCAATAAAAAAACAGTTCACCATAAGGCTCTGATCCGATGAAATGTTAGCCTGCCCCCCTTTTTAAATATCTTTAAAAACTAATACTTCTTATCTATATCAGTAATTCCCAAACTGTGCACCGCGGAAATATTCCAATATTCCTCCAATTACGTTAGTTAGACCAATGTTTTGACTTGGGGCGCCGCAGAAAATTTCTGATACATTAAAGGCGCCGGGAAGCGAAAAGTTTGGGAACCACTGTTATATACAATAAATACAAATTTATACATTATATACAATATATTTTTTGATTTCACAGGTACAGAAAAATAAACGGAAAAAAACTAACGGAACTGTTCAAAATGACCACCGTTTTCCTGCAAACACAAAGTTACTCGTCTTCATACTATTAAAAGCAAAAAATCTCCTTCAAGGAAAGCAATATCTGGAAATTGTAGTCGAAATTCCTTTAAACATGACACCGCACTGTAAATCAATTCGCTATTAACTCGAACACCATTTCGAAAATATGATTCAATCATAATTTTTTTGTGTTCTATTGTAAAAACCATTATAATTATAGCTTAATTGAATTTTCAATAGAAACTTATGACAACAACAGTGATGACAGTTAATTAATTGCCAGTTAAAGCTTGCAGTACACAATATTTTATTTTTCCACAGCCAATCCTTATGTAATTTCTATTTGAACAAATGATATATTTTGTAATACATTACTATAGCCTGTTTTTTTGGTTTAAGCGGAACTATATTTTACATTTTAGTAACTTTCACCGATTGAGTGAGGCTTTTGATCATATTGTTTAACAAAAGCACACTTCAATCCTTCAAAAGAGAGCCCATTGCAATTTAGTAAAATAAAAATTCTAGTTAGTTCCGCTTAAACGTTTGGAATAGCCTATAGATCTGATGACTCTGGTGACCTTTGTGGTGTAAACTGACTTTGACGTATCTTAAGATTCGTTCGGCATAAGCTAATAATCTACACATTCTGCATAATTTACATAAGAAACATTCGGCATAAGTTTTCTGCGTGCTTCGTGCCGCACGAAGATCGTTCGACAAATACCGTGCAGTGCAGTTTGTGCTGCACAATCGTCCCAAGCTCAGAGCGTGTGTGCGGCAATCTATGCAATAGTGTTTTTCGCTGTAAAAATACAAGTTATTATTTTTTCTACAAAGCAAAATGAACTAAAACACATCATTGTTTATGCCTGCAGCATTTGCAAAATAAATAGTACAGGCATCATGAGCATTAATTCCTTCTCTAAAGAAATTGATTCTTGTTCTTTATAATAATGTTTTATTTGACAATCGTGCATATTCAAAAGACTCTAAACATTTTCTGGATACATGCGAAAATGTACTTTAAGTTGATTTGTAGTCATGTTTGGAACAGTACTCTCTGCATATTCAAACACTTTTGCCAAAATATTTTATTGTTTTTCATCTCAATTGTTTTTCTCATCAAATAAAATTTGTTTTATATTACTTAAAATATATACATATAATTCATTTGTTTACAAAAAAGAATAGGTTAGAATTACGAGAATAACTGCACATAACAAAGCGTTCGTCTTTGACTTTCTTGCACAGTGTACACAGAGGCCACGTGACAAAAAAACTTGCATGCTACAGAGTGAACACTGCACAGTTATGCCGAACGTACCTTTAAAACTGTAAAACTATGAGTTTTGTTGATCTCACTTTGTTAATGACCATGTTTCGGGGCCATACATAAATATGGGACGTAAGCTTGGTTTAACCTAATTTTGGTGCTCCAAGACAAGAGTTTGAATCAATAGATAAAATAAAGTTGAGGTATAATAAAATAATTTAATTTGTAATGATCAAAGAGCAGTGAAAAAATGTTGATTATAATTATTCTTTGCCTTGGAGCAATGAGACTTGAAGTGTTTTTTTGAAAAATAAAAATATATCCAGTTTGTTATTTATCATTTATTTTATAATTCTTGAGTTTCTTAGTTATGCTTTTCGACGGGCCAGAGAAAAATAAATAATTATGATTTCTAAATATACATTTGAATGTTTTGCTTAAGATCACGAAAAAGAGGTCTAAGTAGGGATTTGTAGAGCAATATGGCGCATTTAACTGTGAGTTTTGATTTTCTGTTAATTAATGGCAATAATTAATGTAACCTCGTGTAAGCTAATTGCGGATTTTATTTATATGTTGCCTCCAGGTATCGAGGTGAATTCCTAAAATTTAACCATCTCATTTTTTAGATTCCATTCGAGTAATTGGTTAATTATAATGTTCTGCGGAGTTCTCACTCCTCTGAGACTAAATATCTTTGTTTCACATTTTCCAGTATTCAACAGAATGTTCTATGTGTTCAGCCATTTAGATATTGAGTCTGAAGCTGTCAAGATCTTCTATAGCTATTTCTAGTTCAGAATGCTATGTTAGCAGGGCCGTACTAGGCAGTATATCACTAACGAATATATTAAATAGAAAAAGGCATAAAATATTTCCTTTGCAGGACTCCTGCCTTGATATGTCTAAAGGCGCCTACAGACGGTTTGCCAGCGTTCGCCAACGCTAGTTCTGACGCTGGCCGTAACATGTAGCACTGGCGGACACTTGTATTTGTGTACCATACAGACGATGTGTCAGTGCTGGTCAAGCACAAAAATAGCGAACATGGGCCAAGTCTTGTAAAAAGGCGTCTGAGAGTGAAAATGAGGTTATGGTCGCAGCTTTGACCTTGCTTTTGATATTTAAATTAGATCAATTTAAACAAAAAAATAATACTTTTTACTTTAAGTAGACTTCATGATTACGGAACAATGGTTATAACCTTCCTTTTAAGCACAACACTGTCGACAGATATGATGACAAGTGTGTGCGCGTCGTGTGTACGGTGGTAACATGCATGTACAAGTCTGCACCTATGCACCGATGTAATGTAACTCCTTTGACTTGTAATAGAATACCGCCCCGCAAACGAAGGTCGGCCAGCGCCAAGCCCAGCCTACGCTGGCTATGACTTGTGACTTGTTGCCCTTACACACGATCCGCGGAGCTAGACTGGTGTAAACATTGGTCGTGACTTGCAACGCCGTCTGTAGGCGCTTTTAAGGGCGATGTTTCGTAATTAATTTTTATTGAAAATTTTCTTCTTTATAGAAATGAAAACAGAATTGAGGTTATGTATGATAGCAAATTTAAAAGTAATAATTTGAATTTTAATCCTTCTAACCAACCTTGTATCAAATGCTTGAGCGATATCCAATAATAAGACGTGTATTATTTGTTTTCAAAACCTGTTTCGTTAAGTTCAGTTATCCTCAAAAGCTGCTGTAGAGAGCGGTGTATTTTTAAAAAAGTGTGAATTTTCACACATTTCATTATGATGATTATTTGGGATGCCAAAACAAATTTTACATTAAAATATTTTTTTTTGTTAATTTTAATTCGAACGCCTAATACCATTATTTAGGTTTCTAAATGTGTGCAGTATTTTTTTTTTTTTTTATAGTAAGGTTCATTAAGAATTTTAAAAATTGCGCCTATGGCTTCCATTGGTTGTTATAAGTTCCGCCGCTCTGATTTCGTGTACACTGAAACAGAATTAAATTTTAATTTAAACAACCAGTGTAGCGTGTTACAAAGCTATAACTTCTGTACATTATTAGCCAAAAATCACAAAAAATGCGTTTTTTTCCAAAAACGTAATCTGATCAAAAATTCATGTTGTACTATTCCGGTTCACACCAATGTACATTACTTAGAATTTTTTCAGATTTTTAGTTTAAACCATCTGGGCTACAGGGTGTGGGACAAAAAAAAATTTACACAATTTTGGCAAAAATCGCTTCAAAATAATTTATTTTGCAAAAATAAAAATTTGATCCTTAATCCACGTACCAAGGGCTTTCATTGGATACCCTACTCAGAATTATAAAAAAAAATTTTTTTTTTGATGAGCTCATACTTTTAGGGGGATGTTTTTATATGTTTTAGTATTTTTCCTATGTGCGGGTCAAAGAGTTGTATAAGCGTGTCAAATTTCAACTCTCTAGGTTTAGCCGTTTGGCTACAATTTTTACCAAACACACAGATAGACAGACAGACAGAGAGACAGACAGACAGACGACAAAATGACGGTATAAGGGTTTTTTGGTCATACCTACAAAACCCTAAAAAGGTATTTTAATTTTCGTAGTACATAATTTAGAAACAGTTTTATTCGTGCTAAACTTAACTGTCGATAATATTATATTATATCTTATCTAACAGAAAATCGCGTTATAAACTACAGCGATCTCATTTCCCTTGACAGCATTATCCATATCTTCTTTTTAGGCGTCAAATTCATTCAAATTACGCTTTGAAACTATTTTAACTCTCCATCTATCTTGTTGTTTTATCACTGTATATGTTCTACATTTTCATACGAACAAAATCCATTTTCTCTTCTCTTTATATAACCTCATTTATCAAGTCCCTTTGACTCTAAAACTATCTAAGTTATCTAGCCGCACTACTCATTTAACTGTCACAACTTTTGCATGTGTTCATGAAAGAACATACGTGCTACTTGCAACAAATGTAAAGTGATATTTATATTTTACATTATTCTTTGTTAAATTAAATTTATAACACTGACGTACTTTACTTAATATATATAATACATTTTAAACTTTAAACAATCATTTTCAATTTTATCTTCTTGTACAAGTACGATTGTTTAACCACAGGTTACTGTCTAACCGTCTTTTAAGAATTCAGCATAGTATTTTATTACAAAGTAAAGTATTGTCTATCTCACTTAGTTGGTGTCAGAAGTTGTATTCAACCCTGGAAATTTCAGGAATTTCAAAAATTGGGTGTTTTAATTTGTGTATGACTACTATGAGTTGTTGCCTATCTCGCTTAATTGTTGTCAGAAATGAAATGAAGACCTGAGATTTACAACTCGTTGTCTTGACTATGAAATATACCGTTTTTTGTAGGTATGACCATTGTGGTGCCCGCTCCCAGCCTAAGTAAGGTAGGGTGGCCAGAACAGTCACACAAATGGTCTTCGCGGCGGAGACTTCGAAGGACCTAGAGGAAAGGGGAGGGAATATAAACTCTTCTGGTCCTAGGGGCTGCTCTAGGAAACTAACACAAGGGAAATGGTAGCCCTAGCTGTGGTGTAGACGGGTGAAATCCTGGGCCCACAAGTAATGGCTATGGAGGAACCAAACCTAGAAAATCCCACGATGTCTCTGAAAACCCTAGCCAAGAGACAAACAATGCGGAAAACGTTGCTCAACACATAAATAAAATACAGTACTACAAAAATAATATTATATAAAACTGATAATATAACAAAAATTATAAACAATGAAATTGAGTAAATGTAAAATTAGAATTTGGACTTACAGTAGATGTTTTCCTAATAAATATGTAGAATATTTATTTCCAACTTTACATCTGTGGCACTGGTGTCCCAAAAAACAGGTTTCTGGGTCCTCGGATGGTTCCTTGGCAGGTGTAGGCACACACAAAATTTAAATGATGACACCAAGAGGGTGTAAAATCGCTTAAACCGCGATAGAGACGCGTAATTTAACTTAGAAACTGTAAATAATATTTCGGCAGGAGAACTATTCACTGAGCAGGTCAGTATCGAAATGTACAGGTGAAATAATAATGTTGAATCCGGCAGGTAGCGGCACTCAACATTTTTTAAAAACACAATAAGTTTTTATGGTTTTAAATTAAATTAAATAATTTTAATTTAATAATAATAGCAAAAACCACCAAAAAACCCTTATAATGTCACTCTTGTGTCTGTCTGTTTGTCTGTACAGTTGAAATTGTAGCCAAACAGCTTAACATAGAAAGTTGAAATTTGGTGTGCTTATACAACTCTTTGACCTACATATAGGAAAAATAGTAAGGGTTAAAAAAAAACACATCCCGAGATATATATAAACAATTATGTATTTAATAAAAAAATTAATATTATTTTAAAATTTTGAGTGGCATACCACCTGAAATTTTTGTTTTTGAAAAATCAATTCTTTTTATCGGATTTTTGCCAAAATTATGTCAAAAAACTATTTTCGCCTCGCTCCCTTCAGGTTTTTACATCAACCCAGAGGGGTTGATGTAAAAACCTGAAAAACATCGTCATAAAGAACCGGATTTTGATGGGAAACGGAATAGTTCAAGAGGAATTTTTGATCAGATAGTTTATCGAAAAATGTCAATGTTTTGTCATCGATAAAAAATATATTTAAAAAAAAATTATTGTGTGTTATCAAAAGAAAGCTCTTACGACGAAGAGTAAGGAACGAAAATTAGTTTTTTTTTTAACACGATTTTAGCCAAAAGTTCTTGTTCCGCCCCCTTTTAACCAAAGGGGTTAAACTAAAAATCTGAAAAAATATAGGTAATGTACATTGATCTAAGCCGGAAACTTATGAAAGGAAATTTTGATCTGATTGCGTTTTTGAAAAATATTACAGTTTTTGTGTTTTTGACAAAATTAATTATTTTTTTAATTCATGTCTAAATTATAGCTTATAATGTTATAGATTTTTTGTATTTATGACTGAAATAGTGTTCGTCTTTTTATGAAATTAAAAATATAATAAAATTTTTTTAACAGCTGAGGACTGAGTTTTGTACACCACACCAATACATTGTTAATAGAAGAAATATTCGTAGACATCCAGTATTATGTTGGCTTATTACACTTACTAAATCCCTACAAAACCCTGAAATGTGTAAAATTCACTCCCAATTTTTATTTTTTGTTTGATTTATTTTTTTTTCATAAATTTTACAGGATACGAGGGAGGGTTGAGAAACTTGGTTTAATATTAAGGACAGCAGTTTTAGTTTCATAGGGCACTTTAATTTTCAACATAGTCCCCTCGAAGCTTAACGCATTTCCGCCAACGTTTCTCCAAGTTTCTAATAGTGATGGCGCGTAAGCGATTATAGTGTCACGTTCACGCACGCGGGTCACCAACAGATCACGTGGTGATTATTTTCACGGAGGATCAAAATGTGGTTTACGAAACTCTATAATACAAAAAATATTAAATGAACTCAAAATGTTAATTTCGAAATCCTATAATACGATTTATCTAGAAATTAGCATGTAATATATCACCTCTAACGTGTAGTAGATTACTATATTTTTAAAAACACATCTAATGAACAAATTAACTGAAAGCTGACGAGTTCTAGGGATAATATATGCAATTTGTATTTTTGAAATTTTATCCTTTTTATCTGTAAAAACAAAAATTAAATTTAACCTTTTTGCCATGTAAAAAATAATAATCCTGAGTCAAGCACGCTTCTTGGGAGACAGGGTCTTCAGCCCCCCCCCCCTCCCCCAGCAATAAAAAGCACTTTAATTTTCACTCTTCCATTTGAATTTTAGAGCTAATGAGCTTTTTTGTCATATCTTGTATTTTGCTAGCGAGGACCTCTTTTTTAGGTCATCACTTGCATTTGGAAAGTAATGACATTTTTTTTAGATTTTTGTTCATCATTTGCATTTTGGAAGCGAGAACCTTGTTTTTTGTTCATTACTTGAATTTGAAAGATAAAGTACTTTTTGGTTTTTGGACGTTTTTGGTCCGGTAACAATGTAGGTCCCGGTTCATTCCTGCTCTTATAAAACAATATTTTCTCCTTAGCCCCCTCCAAGAATAAACCATGGGTGCACGCCTGTCGTGAGTCACGTGTTTTTTAGGTTCATACCCGCTGAAGCACGATGTAATTTTTAATTTTTTTATAGCCTTTGCTACTTCAGCAACTAACCAGAATAGTTTTATTTTTTCTGAATAGCTCTGAACTGGATTCGAACCTGAGATCTTAGCAACGCAGGGCACGTGTGTTACCACTACGCTACACCGGTCGACATGTACAATTTAGTACTCCCGTTCATGTCTGCTCACGGCCAGAAGTGTTATTTTTGTTCACGTTCACGCGGGTCGCGTTGTGGCCCAACGGGATCCGTACAGTTCATGGTCCACGCGTATAGATAGTTTGTAATTCCCGTCCGGAAGTGAATTTCTTTGAAGTCCTCAAATTAGTTATTTACGGCTTCTATTCACTATTCATTCGACCCAAATTTTTTCTAACCAGGAAAATTTTTAGCCTCGGGAACATATGGAAATCTTAAGGTGCTAAACCAGACAAATACGGTGGAGGTGGAGGAATTGCAAACTTCGATTCGACCAATTTTGCTGAGCAACAACGCTTGAATATTCCAGTGTTTCCTTTGCCATTCCTGGACGTTTTTCTGCGATCGCTACCTTTAGAAAGTGCTCCGTAGTACTGGCCAGTAACGCTTTTTCCCTTTTCAAGGTAATCTATCTGGATAATTCCTTTCGCATCTCAAAATACTGACGCCATCAACTTTCCACCTGATGGTACAGTCTTTGCCTTTTACGGCGGCGTTTCACCTCGTTTAGTCCACTTTCTGGAATGCATTTTTGATTCAGGCGTATAATGGTGAATCCAAATTCATTGGATTCTTCTTAAACACTTCAAACTGTCGACTGGCTTCCGCACACGAACACGTTTCTGCAGTAAGCAAACACGGCTTTGCTATGCATTCATAGCCAGTAAAAATAACATTTATACTTCGTAATGGACATTTAACTGCATAAATGTTTAGTGAAGAAAAGAGGCTATTTATTTATACCACTCTTTGTATCATTTATTGATATACACCTCTTGATATAACATCTCTGAAGTTAAAAAACTTTTGAAGTTTTAAAAGAGTCGATCCCCTTAAAATGTTCCTGTTTAAATCCGTGGAGTATTTTCATCGTGTGCCTGTGTTGAATGTGATGCTCGCGAAAGCGGTCTATTCTCACTATCGTAATTTGTAAGCTCGAGTAAATAATGGGGCGGTCCGGTCCTGTAATGAATGTCCGGATACACGTTCTAGATTTATGTCCGTACTCCTTCGTTACGCAAATAATATTAACTTCATTACCGACTTAAATAACATTTAATTTATTTGTTTATTAAAGGATTTCAAATACAATGCTTATGATCATTTTTAATTCATTTTTAATTGGAATACTATAATAAGAGCGTTGAAATTTGAGTAGCAGGGGGGGTCATTCCATGTCAAGTGGTCTGGACTAAAGTCCCTAGATAAAGAAAGTAGAGCTTCGTGAGTGTGGCTGGCCCTAAAGGGTTGCCAACACGACTTGTTACGTTACAATGATGAAAACAGTGTAGATAAAATTAAAATACGAGGGTAATTTCATAAATAATGCACAGGTTAGGTAACAATGTCAATTGTAGTTGGAGGGTCGAGGAAGAAACGTGTGTTTTGTTTTCATTTATAACGT
The DNA here is from genome assembly GCA_963971575.1 of Liopterus haemorrhoidalis. Classification (NCBI taxonomy): domain Eukaryota; kingdom Metazoa; phylum Arthropoda; class Insecta; order Coleoptera; family Dytiscidae; genus Liopterus; species Liopterus haemorrhoidalis. The sequence goes on along the minus strand of OZ020613.1, from coordinate 22,091,849 downwards.
ACTCTGTTTTTAACAAACGCGAGCTAAAAATGGAGCCTGCAGGAGTCCCGGGTACTGTGACTGTTGACGATTAGAGGTCGTAAGGATCGAAACTTAGCAAAAACTCGACAGAAATTCACACAACCTTAAGTAAAATTTGCGTTGACTAAACAGTGGACCGTAGTACAGTTTCTCGTTGGGCTAATCATTTTCGTGGTGGTCATGTGTGCATAAACGATGATCGAAGACCAGGAAGGCAACGCTCCCCTTCACATCGGGAATGTCTTAACCGAAAAACTGCGTGAATATAGTTAGGAAGTGTTACCTCACGCTTCCAAGAGTCTGGACATGAGTCCACAAGATTTCGACATTCCCAAAGCTGAAAAAAATTATTTGTGGACATCGTTATCGGTCTCTGGAAGAGCTTAAAGCTGCCGTTGTCCGAGCTATTCGACAGATGAACAGAGATGGTGATTTAGATGGATTAATAAAGCTTCCCAAATGTTGGTTATTGAGAAGCAAGGAAATTATATTGATGGACTGTCAAGAAATACTGTAATAAAAATAAACATGTAAAAAATTTAAGTTAAGTCTGAATTTTCACACATTTCAGGGTTTTCTAGGTATTTAATAAGTGTAAGAAGCCAACATAATACTGGATGTCTAGGTATATTTATCACATCAAAATCAGTTTTTTTGATAATCACTTTTATTCGTTATTTGAGAACTAAGAGCTTCCATTTAATTTTTTTAAACAAAAATAAATAATTTGCCAAATATCTCAGCGTTTCTTTCTTCATTTGCTGCGTATTCAAGACGTCATTAGATTAATAAGAAATATTTTACAGTGTAGAGTGTAGTGTGGTGTGGTGTGAGTAACTCAGTTCGCAACTATTAAAAAAATGTATTATATTTTTAATATTTTTAATTCCAAAAAAATACACGCACTATCTTAGCTATAAATACAAAAAAAAATCCATAACATTATTAGCCACAATTTAACCATGAATTAAAAAATTAATTCATTTTGTCAAAAACACAAAAACTGCCATATTTCTCAAAAATACAATCAAAAATTCCTCTCGTAAGCTTTCGGCTCAAATCTATATACATTACCTATAATTTTTGAGATTTTTAGTTTAACCCCTTTGGGAAAAAGGGTGCAGGACAAGAACTTTTCCACATTTTTGGCTAAATTCGTGTTAAAAAAAACGAATTTTGAAAAACTAATTAAGGTTTCTTAATCTACGTTTTAAGCTTTCTTGTGGTACCATACAATAAATTTAAAAAATATATTACTACTATTTTTTTTATCAACGACACAAAACAATCATTTTTCGCAAAACTTATCTGATCAAAAATTCCTGTTGAACTATTCTGGTTCCCATCAATGTTCATTACGGAGATTTTTTTCAGATTTTTAGATCAATCCCTTTGGGAGATAGGGTGGGGGACAAAAGTTTTTTGACACATTTTAGGCACAAATCCAATAAAAAAAAATTATGTTTCAAAAATAAAAATTTGTTTGTTGATCCACGCTTTAAGAGTTTTCATTTGGCATGCCATTCAAAATTTTTTAAAAATATTTATTTTTTATTAAATACATATTTGTTTATATTTATCCCGCGCTGTACTTTTTTCGAACTCTCTATAGTTTTCCTATATGTGGGTCAAAAAGTTGTACAAGTATGCCAAATTTCAACTTTCTATATTCAGCCGTTTAGCTACAATTTCTACCGTACAGACAGACAGACCGTCAGACACATGAGTGACGTTATAAGGGTTTTTTGGTGGTCATACCTACAAATCCCTAAAAAACAAAAAAATGTGTGTATTACTTATTAAATGACCCTAGTTAAATATGACACATGCCCACAAATATTAAATTTAAAAATAGATTGCATCATAAAACCAATCATATGATACAATTTTATATCTTTTGTGCATAAATTAATACCATTTACTTATACTTTGATAATATGTTATTAATTTATAGGTAGTTAAATAGAATTTTGAGGCTGACAGCTTGTCTGACAATAATATTCAGTATTTTGATTTGTTTGACAGAAGAAAGTAATCTAACCTTTTATATTTCAAATGAGTCTATAGATCGGCCAATCTAAAGTAATAAAATTTCTTCTCAAACAAAGGAACAGGTGTTCCCAATCAAACACTGGGGCACAAATTTTACAATAATATTTTTCTCCATTTTCTTTATCTAGACACTTTATAATCTGAAGGTTCACGCTCGTCCGATCTCCGATTTAACTGAAATTTTGGCTGTTTGTAGGTCAAAGTAAGAGATGATCTTGTGTCATTTTAGACCCTTATATCAAATATTCAGTAAAATATTGTCTTTTGTTTTAAGGTCTGCTCGGTAACAAGTTCGGATGGTCGGAAAATATATTAAGTTTCATTGTCTGGAACTTGACAACCAAAGCAGCTGTTGATCTGCAAATGAATATTCAAATGTATCTCTTCCCTATGTACTAGCGATTTGTTCCCATTCAACGGGTTCAGAAATAGCTGTAAGATTTCTGGACGGCGGCGTCTTATTGCCAAAAGTTGTTTTAAAAGTTGTTTTATTCAAACGAACAGAAAATTTGGATGCAAGGTAAACCGTATACGCAAAGTAGCGAAACGCAAAGACTTAATGTAGTTAACTGGGCATCATTTCGCCAAGTGTTGCTGAAGGCATTTTTAAGAGCACAATACATTGTTTTTCATCATGACATGTTAAATATTTGTCAGAGTCGTCAACTGACAGCGTGATTATCTGACGACATGGTTAACAACGCTTTATGCAACTTGGCTTTAGTATTAGAAGATTATTCCAACTGTTATGGGTAATTATCAATTTATAGTTAAAATGTTAATACTAGAGCTCCATATTTTCATTATAAAATGGCTTTAGTAAACAATGACCTTACAAACAAAATTTGGACATATTAAAAAGTTCTATTCGGGTTGCCATTAAAGAAATTGGAGAATTGCATGTAGTATTTCGTGAGTTTAAAAGAAGATTAGAATTGTGGTAATCGATCGTGGACTGGTTGAGATATATTGAATTGCAAAGATTAGACATTTGATTCTAAGTTGTTAATCTATATATTAATTTAATTGAACCAAGTTTATTTTTTAACGCCTTGTATATTTTAAATCTTAATTTTAATAAACATTCTTTTTATAATAATCAGATAAAATTTCTTATATCTTGCAGTTTTTTGTCCATTATCTTTACAAGTCTACAAACGTCCCACAAGAGTCTTACAAGCCTTTGTTTTCACTACCGTGCTGCTACTTTGTATTTGGCATGGGCCTCTCACTCGGAAGGGTGAAATTTAAGGTCTACTCCCACGGTGGCCCAATAGGAATTGAGAGCATTGATAAATTTAAAAAAAAGGATAAACGCAAATATCCATGTCCTGACTGAAATTCGAACCCGGAACCTTTAGCACGGAAGCAGGGACGTTATACCTATGCTACCGAGGTCAGCTTATACATTATACCTATTTTAAACACAACCTGGGCACACGCTGTATTTAAAGGAATTTGCAACAATTTGGATTATGGCTGGCTAAAAGGGTGGACATTACCACCCTTTTTGCATAGTGGAGGCCACATTTAATTGTAGATATGTTTCATTGGTAAGATTGAATTGGATCTGGAGCCCCATATTCAAATAACACTTCAGGATGGAAGGGGGGGGGGGAGTTGAAATTCAGGACATCTTAAGGACAGGAGAGAATTTCAAATAATCACTTGAGAACCGCCTAAAAATGTCATGTAAGTCTTGGGACGGGTACGAAATGCGGACTGTATGGTTCAGGTGTCCAAATTTTCAAAGAACCAAGGCGTGAACATATTTAAATAGAAATTGAAGGTGTCTGCGATTATTGGCAAATTGCCATTACTAACTTTTTCTATAAAATCTATTCTATTATTAGTAATTTTTTACCTGTGCACACTTAATATACTCTAACCGGATATACGATCATCCGTCATAGTTAACCTCATAATAATAATTGAAATAATAGTGTTTATAAGTCCGGGACAGACCCGATTTGACTGCACACTTTGTTTATGTATTTAGCAGTCATCAGTTATCAGTATTTGAGCTCCTTTGTGGCGTCTATCGCTAGCTTCCACGATGAAAATGTTCAAGTCACATAAACAGATCTTATATATTATATTACAGAAAAATACAATTTTTTAAACATGTACAATTTATAAGCGAAGTTTTTTTATCTATCAGCGGGCTCGTAATTATCTTTTGCCGGGGGTTGGGTCAGTATTATTGTCTTCCCGGGCCCGGAATTATTGAATAACTGAGGCCCGGGCCCCCTTCTGGCGAACCCTGCTTACTCTTTCCGAGGCCCGAGATGTGTCAGAGTCTCGAGACCCCTTAATACAAACTTAAAATGAGAAAAGGCACATGAACTAAAATATGTTCAATATTTGATAACAAATATACAATAGACATAATAAAAATAGTTATAATATAAAATAGACAAATATAAAAATAAATACATTTGAGAACAATAAAAGCATAACGGGTTGGAATAAAATGGTGGGGGACAAGTGTTCCATTTTGCACCTTACTGCGGACGCCCATGGTAGCAACTGCCGATATTTTCTAGCTATTTTTTTGTTTGCAGATGCAGTGGGAGTGGGTTGTAGATGGGATAAAATTTCGCGCAGAATTGTCGAACTGTGTTTTGGATAAATTTTCATGATAACACGAATACGCAAATGACATTCGTTCGAGCCTACTCATAAGCAATCATTCCTTTGAATGAAGTCCTCTCAAGGGATACCACCAATTGCACATTTGTGGCGGCTCGAAGATTACAAAAATACATCCAATTGCCTTTTCACATCTGTTGGAATCTAATAGCGGTATTATCAGAAAAAAAACGGGAAATATTTAGGACTGAGCGTGCAGAGGGACAAACCACATAAAAGCAGAACTGTCTCGCTAAAAACGGGAAGCCTAGGGTTCAATTCTTGAAATCAAGCGGTACTTTTTGTGTATTACCAAATTCGAATAGGCACTTTCGTACGCTAACACTTCTCTGCGTTAACCGGCATTCTTGAAAGGTACACGAAACATGCGAATTACGAGTATATCCAGATATTTTCAAACGGCAAGTGTAACAGTAATATACATGGCGACTTTATAACCACTACCAAAGCGTCACGTGATTTATGTAAAAGAAGAGAAATTATATAAATGTAAAGAGAAAAATATCAAAAATATAAAAGCTTTGATTACCTTACAACCAAATAATTAATTATCAGCGTTAATCTGAAATATAATTAAAATTTGAATTTTTTAATAATTTATTCTTATTTAATAATTTTAAATTAGAATAATTCTCTAGTGGTAGAAATGAAAGGTTTTTTTTGCTGGTCACTGTGGTATAGTGGTTAGTGAAGCGATGCACTGACTTATAGGACATGGGGGTTCGGGTTCGTATCCTGGTTATGGCATGAATATTATTATTATTAATTAGCCTTGTCCAAAATTGTACTATAGTCAAATTCTGTAAAATTTTCAATGATAAAATGCATCTACTGGATAATAGCCTTAGTAACTAAATCAAAAAATAATATTATTATTATTATTTTTTTAACATCGTGACTATTTTAAGTGCAAATGCCAATTTACGTTATTAAAAATATGTTGCAATTTCTGCCTTCAAGATATACTTTATTCCGTACAGTGTTTCAATTTTATGTTAATTTTGTAGTTTATTAAGGCCCGGTATTTCCACCTTCCTGTTATCTATAAGAATAACTATCAATGGGATAATATTATTCATTTGATAGTCGCTAGGATAAATTGCTTTCTGTATTTCCAACTCAAGTTTTCCCGTGGATAGCTATTCTGATTGATAATAATATTTTCGAATGTTTTTTTATGTTGGTATTAGTAGCGCTATCTTAAACAAAGAGAGACGTATACGCGACTCGCACGAATAAAAGGGAGATAGATACAACTGTCAAAATAAATGACAACTGTCAAAATTTTGTACAGAAAAATGTGAGATAAATGCCCAAGAAGCGCAAATTTCAATATTTCCCAAACAAAGAAACTTGTAAATCTTGTGTTAAAATGTAAAAATGTTATAGAAAATAAAGCTACTGACGCTGTAAATCTAAAAGATAAACAAGGGGCCTGGGATAAAAAATTGTATTATGTTCAATTCATCCTGCATACAGAATAGAAATGCAAAAACACTGAAAATTAAATACGACCGTTTATTTCTCATTCCAATGGTTCATATGAATTGGTCTAACACGAACTATATATGGACGTTCTAAATACTCTACAATTTCTTCATCATCGTCTGCTTGCAAATCTTCTGAATCAGCATCCATGATTTCTTTCTTTAAAAATAAATTTAAATTATCGAAAAATAATCGGCAATATATTTTTATTTCAGTATAAATTAAAGTAGATTACTAAATTATTTTAAATTTATTTTGATATAGGTAATTACACAATAAAATAGTACACATAATAGAAACAGGTGTATGTAATATGTATATAAAGTGTAGGTATGTCTAATATGTACATAGTACCTGTTATAATATATATTTTACGTATATATGCTTATATTATGTACATATATTTATCAATAAAATGTTTTTTGACACTTATCTGTCAAGATCTGTCATTTTTATCCAATGGATAGTATTTATCAGTACCTACACGTTGTGAATAACTTATCCTATAGATAACTTAGTTACTCTATAGATAAATAATTGGAAATACGCAAAAAATCGTTTATTCCCTTGATAACAACTTATCCCATAGATAGTCAATTTTATCTATAGTTCGAAATACTGGGCCTAAATAAGACAAAGAAAAATTTAAATCTTTATTTTACAATTTACTACCCTGTATAACTAAAATAACGAATATCATCAGAGTAAATAAATAAATATTTATTTATTATATTTTATTTTTATTTAATGTATTTTTTTTTTTTTAAACTAAACTTTCAATGGTTGCACAATCGCTATTAATCGCTACTAACGCTACTTGATAGGGAACCTTAAATAATTTTATAAATGTTTTTCTGTTGAATAAACACATCTTTTTTTTCAAATACTCTTCTCTTAGTAAAAATATGACTTTTGGTTTACTCTGTTGCATTAATTAAATCTAAATGATCTAAATCTAATTAAATCTAAATCTAAATAAATGTACTAAATCTGCCATTATTCTATAAAAAAATTATATTTTTCATTAACTTTTTTCATAATTCGTTTTTGTTTTGTTTTTTGTATAAAAGTCATTTTTGTTTAAAGAGGTGTCAAACTAATATGCACACCAAAACAATTTCTACTGCCTACTAGCCACTCGATGTAGATACTCATGAAAATGCGTGCCCGACCGTTCGAGAATGCCGATAGGGGACGCTGGCAGAACATGAAGAGTTGCGTACACGAATCAGTTAAAGAATTGGACCCCTGGTCGCTTTACATAGTGATGGACGCCACAGACGTAGCGCAACTAAAAATTTAGCGCGAGCAGATAAAAAACTAATTTTGGGGTGGATCCGGCTCGCGGTCCTTATGTTGGACACCACTGGAATGTGGTGTAGAAAGTATCATTAGAAAAGATCTGTACCAACCGTATAACGAAATTAACATAGCCTAGTATATAAAAATAAACCGATTACGGATAACTCAGATAGAAAGAATGTGGCGACAATAAAATAATTTAGGGCAGGACGAAGTGTGTCATTTGAGTTTGATAGTCAGGTATATATACCTTTGTATACCTACCTTGATAACAGAGTCTCCGGCTTCTATAAATATAAAATGTGGCAGTTTGTTCTCGAGTATATAGACATAGAACCCGCGGCCCACCGAGACCCACGGGGGCTGTAAAATATTAACTTCAACTCCTCGGAATTGCCTATGAATATGGCAGAATATCAAATTTAATTTACGTCGATGTTAGAGGAGGCGTTGTGCTCGCCTACACGACTCTACTGTTTTGATATACATTCAGGAGAAAGGAAACAGGGAGGAAAACATTCCCATAAAATATGACATAAGACACCAAATTCAAATCAGCCAATAGAAGAAGAGCGAGCACATAATCAACTAGAAGTTTCTAAATTCAATTCAGCCAATTGAAACAAAGTTAACTGAGCCAATAGGAATAGAATAAACTAATACCGAATCAGATCATTCGAAATTCAAATCAGCCAATAGGAACTGAGTATGCTTAAAACTAATCAAAATTCTTTAAATTTAAATAAGCCAGCAGGAAGAAAGTAAGCATGTCTGGGGTTTCGTAGGCATAAACAAGAAACTCTAGACACTGCTATATCCTTTGACCGATATGAACAATATTTTGCAGATTTATTTTCTAAGAATCTAAAAATATAATTATTTATAGAAACATCTATGGTTTCGTAGGCATAAACAAGAAACTCTAGACACTCCTATATCCTATGATCGATATGAAAAATATTTTGCAGATTTATTTTCTAAAAATCTGCGGATAAAATAACATATAGAAATGTCTAAGATTTCGTAGGCATAAACAAGAAACTCTAGACACTCCTATATCCTTTGACTAATAACAACAATATTTTGCAGATTTATTCTCTAAGAATTTACGAATATAATTGCGTACAGAAATGTCTGGGGTTCCGTAGGCATAAACAAGAAACTCTAGACACTGCTATATCCTTTCACCGATATGAACAATATTTTGCAGATTTATTTTCTAAGAATCTAAAAATATAATTATTTACAGAAACATCTAGGGTTTCGTAGGCATAAACAAGAAACTCTAGACAATGCTATATCCTTTGACCGATACGAACAACAATTTGCAGATTTACTTTCTAAGAATCTACAAACATACTTATTTACAGAAACGTCTAGGGTTTAAGACTCTAGACACTGCTATATCCTTTGATATGAACAATTTGCAGATTTATTTTCTGAGAAGCAGACATATATAATTAGAAAGTGTCTGTATGTAGTGTCGGTAACATTGTGACGTCAATTTTTCCAGCCAATAGGAAATACAGTGAACCTATATCCAATCAGAAGACTTTAATTTAAATCATCCAATAAGAACAGTGTAAGCATATAACCAATCAGCAGGCTTTAAATTCAAATTTGCCAATACGGTCAGAGTAATCATATAACAAATCAGAATACTCTAAATTTAAATCAGCCAATAGAATCAGAGCAAATCACACAGCCAATCAGCAGGCCTAGATTCAAATTTGCCAATAGGAAGAGAATAATCATATAACTAATCAGAAAACTCTACATTCAAACTAGCCAATAGAAACAGAGTATGCATATAACCAATCAGTAGACTTTAAATTCAAATTAACCAATAGGAACAGAGTAATCATGTAACCATTCAGAAAATTCGATTTTCAAATCAGCGAATAGGAACAGAGAAAACTATTATCCAATCAGAATTAAACATCCATCTATATTCTAATTGGTTAGAATATCGATGAGTGTTTTATTTCCTTTCCTAATCTACTTTAATATTATATACTCTTTTTTAAATCCAAATGTTAAATTTTCAAGCAATATTTAATCCAGTGAAATCCGGATTAGATAGCGAAATTGTCTGCCTTAAACGAAAGAATTCAATAACGGCAGACAAAGGAAGTAGGGAAAAGGATTGCCGAATCCCTTATGTGAAAACCGTCTCTAGGACAACCAGAAAAGGTACACAAAGATTATCCCATAGAGATAAAAATCCTGGGAGAAGATACAAAACATTTTAAATTATTTAAAGTATCCCCAACACTTCTATTTCCTCAAATTTAGGCCCAGGACAGTAAAAGATAGTCTTAAATATTTTAGAAGATATGTTTAATTTTTATGTGTAATTGTTGTCTCTGTATTTTTGTATGTTGATGATACAAGCGGTGTAATACAAAGAAGACATCTTTGTAATAACGGGTTCTTGTTTGCGCCGGAAATAGAAATAAATCCGACAGTTCTGCCAGATAAATCGGAATTTACAAGATCGATACTGAATTGCATCTTGCTATGTCATCATATTGTGTTTTGATGCACACGAGATACGTGGAATTTCTCAGGAATTGCTCAAAAGATAGATCACAATAAAACACTTTAACGTTTAGAACATTAGGGATATTTAAAATTGAATTATTTGGATAATTTTGACAAGAATTCAAACGATGAAGTATGTGACTCGCAATTAGTACAAAAATGTACAGATTAAAATTACATTTTAGTATCGTAAAGTTGTTGTTATCCGAAAACAAGATGAAATTGACAATTTCTGGTTACTTTATGGACAGATCTCCATGAGAAATAAAACAAATAACATAACTTAATTTTAAAAAAATGTCTTAGGGGAGAGTTGCCGTAAGTGGACTGTCGCCTAGGTTTGACCACTATTGTAACTTAACTTGTATAAGGATCTTGCGCCATATTTTAGGCAGTTTAGGTTACAAAGACGTCTAGTTAACTAATGTAATCACTTTTTTGTAAAGTACCTCGTAGATGCAGTTAGTGACCTGTTATTGGTTTTCGTCAGTTATCAATTAAATATTTTAATATAAAACTGACAGTCATTAGGCTGTCCCAAAGTAAGTAGTAAAATATTTCGTCATATCCTTAGAAAGTTGTATGACTAAAATTTACTAAGATAATTTGAAGAATTGATAATAGTTCAAAATTAGGGTTAGGTGAAATATTTTCAATCATTTAAAATAGTTGCCTAGTTTGAACCACAAGCAGTCGCCTGGATTTGACTGGTCCAATTCAGGCGAGAGTCGAAAAGAAGCATATGGCAGGAAGGACACTGTGGGAATAGCTGAGAGTGCCTTCCGTGCCTTTGGTATTTGGCCTGTAAACAGGAATATCTTTAAACACTACCAGTTTGTACCATCCAATGTCTTACAACTTCTCAAAGTCCTGCTGAAATAGGCTTAAAAATAGGCTTCCAAATACTACAAATAGGCTTGAGACACCAATATCTGCGTATTTTAATGGCAGTGAAAGCAGTAATATCGATGCTGCCATTTAAGGATATTCTTCACGAAAAATCACCTGTACCAAAACACAGAGCCGCAGTAAGAAAAACTTGCGCTTAAGGAAACTGCGTTTTGGCGCCCTTGGCAAATAATTCCAAGTGATGATAAAAAAAAAAGGTCCTCACCTCGAAAATTCTAAGTGAAGAGCAAAAAAAAAGGTCCTCACTTTCGCAATGTGGCGCCCTTTTCCTTAGTGCGCTGGGGGCCATCGCCCCCTCCGCCCCCCCTTACTGCGGCTCTGCTAAAACATAACCCAAAACCAGGTCCATCATCTCCTCGAATTAGTAGAATAGTCCAGAAGGCAGTTTAATAACAAATAGTCCTCATAAATCCGAATACAGCGAGCTAAAGACAAAAAATTCAAGAAAATAAAACCACCAAATTTTAAACAAGAAAAGAGATGAAGAATAAAAACAAGCACTACATGGTTCGGTATTTTATGAGAAGAAACCAAGGATGATACAGTGCATGAAATTTCACATTTGGGCCCACACACAGTGTGCTGGAGTGAATGTAAAAATCAAAAAGTATTTTTGTTTAAATTGTGCTTAAGAAAACTACTTAAGAAAACGTGGTCCATCTTAGAAAACTAATGGTCCATTCTGGGAAGCCAGTTATTCACGTTTTAAATCCCGAGTATTTCAAGTAGAAGAGCAAAAAAAAAAGAACCACTTTCTACTGCGCCCACCCTATCCAGTATTTAGCGTCTGGTTGCGGTTCACACCCGGGTTGGCGCGTTACTGCCGAGAAGGCACTAATGAGCTAAATATAAATTATTAGACTTTTTTTAGGTCATCACTTGTATTTCAGAATTGTGCGGACCTGTTTTTTTAGGTTGTCAGTTGTATTTCAGAAATGAGAACATTATTCATGATTTAAATAATTTTATCTGCCGAGCCCCTCCCAAAAAAAAATCCTGGGTGCGCCAATGCTCTCTGATCATTCTGTTGATGTTTTATGTTTTTTAAAAAATTATTTTACAAATCAACAAAACGTATAATATTATATATTATATGTATATATATTATATATATTCATCTTTTGTTCATTTGGTTAAAAAATAATAATTTTGTTTTGTTTTTCATTAACCCAATATGTTATTATAAAAAGAATATTTGATATTTTAAAAATTTTTAAATAAAGAAATAATTATTATGTTTTTTGTTTTTCTTTTATTATATAATAAAATAATTAAATTTCCCGGTTCCCGGGAAAATCCGTGATTTTATAAACTTTCTTCGGGAACATCCTATGTACGATAAACATATCGATGGCATTGAGAAAATCAAAATTAAATTTTTAAGATATTTTGCTAAAAGAAACAACATTATATTTCATTCATCCATTTACATTTCTTTCTTAAATAATATTAATTATGAAACTCTTAAAACAAGACGTATAAAAAATGATATGATATTAGTATTTAAAATAATACATAATGTCATAGATAGTCAACTTTTTATTACAGAAATTAACTTCAATGTGCCACAAAAAAATAATAGAAAACAAATCACGTTTTACGTTCAAAACTGCAGCACTAATTTTAGTTTAAACTCCTCCCTTAATAGATGTATGTCAACATACAACAGTTCTTTCAATTCCATTGATTTGTTTAATGTTTCGCTGTCCAACTTTTAAAAACACATGAATTTAACAATAATTAACACTTGATCGTCTAATTCTCATATCTTTTAATTACAATATTCTTACTTCTTACTTGTGATTTACTTGTAATTATTTATATCTATTTACTATATTTCTAGGAATGTATATATTTACCACCTATTATTAATGCTCTGTATATATTTTTTTATATTTCAACATGCATTGTAACATTATATGTATATACGTAGATATCTGCTACACACTGTGGCTGTTGATATCTTATATGGAAATTAAAAATAAATAAAATAAATAAATAAACAGCACCCACTAGTGCTACCACATGTACCTACTTGCAAAATTTGACTTTCACCACTTCGGCTTTACCCCCTCCTATATTTATGTATTAAGTTTATTCTATACTTGTGTGAAATCTAATTTCTCTGGTAAATCTGTAAATCGTCCGGTTTGATTGTTCGGATTTAGTTCTTTTGTATGCCGAGATAATCCGTGTGATTTATATTTCAACCACTTTTGGATATTAGTTTTGTAACCTGTCCCAAAGTAGCAATAAATTACAAGTTTTTGCACTAATTCTGGAATTCTAAATGAATGCCAGACACACTGAATACTAAAATAGCCAATCAAAAGTACAAAAAACTAATTCTAATCACAAAAAAAATCTACTTTAAAAATGTAAAAAAAGGTAATTTGTTTTTTTCATGAAACAAAGAATTATATAATTTATAAATGCTAAATTTTTCTACTTATTCTAGTGTAATGAAATGTAAATTACCAAATAATGAATTTCCGCAATTGTACATATGAAATTATTGTATTTTTCGGTTTAGGGATGTAAATATTGATCCCAGGTATCGATAATTCATATCGTTATCGGAAATAATTCGTCGATAACATGGTATTGATTACTTTAGTTAAAATAAAAAATGTGCAATCAGCGCTGGGGTACCGAAGGTATAAATTTTTTTATTGATATCGGTATCATTTCGTAATATCGGTACCGGAAAAGAGTAGCTATATTTCGTGGTTTCCATTAATGTACTAGTAAAAAATTGATGTGAAGTGTGAATTTTCACACATTTCAGGATTTTGTAGATATTTAATAAGTGTAAGAAGCCAACAGAATGCTGGATGTCCAGAACAATATTCCTTCTTTAATCACATCAAAATCAACCGTTTTTCGATAGTCATTTTTATTCGTTATTAGAGTAACAAAATTTTTCATTTTCTTATTTTTTTTCTTCAAATTTCAGCGATTATTTCTGCATTTGCTTCTTATTTATGTGTTAATTAAATTATATTGATAATTGACTTAATTTTTACAATTTCAGAAACATATTTCTCACTATTAACAACGTTATTTGATCTATAATATAATACGCCAACCTGTGTCCTTGGCTGCGTGGGTGCGTGGAAGTTGTCTGAAACAATTGAGCGAGGTACCGAAATGTAACGATTATTATATATTAATTTATGTATTGGACAGTAGTGTGCTGTGAATTTTTGTTTTGAGCGTTGACAATAAATTAGTAAAAATGACAGTTGTGTTTTTCATTAAAAAATCACTTCACAATTATTAATTTAGTTGTGAAATACACGGATCGGTTTTTTTACGAAACAAAACACAGAAAAACGTTATCCTTCCTTGATATTCGACATTTTTGATTAAAATTATTATTAGCAGAAAAATAATTATTTTAAAAAATATTTGGTTTTGATGAAAGTAAGTAAGAAAAATGTGATTTTTTTCTTTATTATTATTTTTTCAATGCTTTATTATTTTTTTATTTCTACGCAGTGCCGGCTGTGGGTTTTGCGGGGCCCCGGGAAAATAATTCATTTGGTATCAAAAACTTGCTCTAGCTACTAATAATTGTTAGAAATATCCCCCTTCAAGCGCGGGGCCTGGGGAAAAATCTCCGAAGTCCCGACCTCTGAGCCGGCCCTGTTTCTACGATTTCTTGGACAAGATTTACAATATCCCAAACTCTATACAAACTCTATACACATGGCAGCACATAACGACTACACTAAAGAATTATCAGTGGCTCTAAAACAATGGTTTCTGTTTATTTATCACATTAAAATATCATTTACATAAGATATATATATTATATAAGAAAATGGAAAATTAATTTTAATAAATATATTTTAAATTTAACGTCAAAAATCATTTTTAGTTTTAACATTATAAATATAATGCACTGAGTGAAGATGAATCGTTTTCCCATCTTAAAAAGTTAATGAATAAATAATTCGGTAATTAAGAGTTGATTCAATTTGAATTGGATGAAGTTAGGCGTTTTGATAGAGAAAGAAGTCTGCGGTGTCGAGCAAGTTCCACATTAAGGTAATGATTTATTTGCCAACACAGTTGGCAACGGGTCCACTAGTATATAAATATTTCACTACTATAAATGATTTATTCCTCTGGATACATTAAATACAAAAAACTAAAATAATATAAAGAATAAATTGAATCATGACGTATATTAGTGAGTGGAGCTTACACACATGATATCTATTCTCAGCTGTTAAAATGTTTTTATTATATTTGTAATTTTAAAAGAAGACATACACTATTATTGTATTTGTAATTTTAAAAGAAGACATACAGCATTAGTAGCCAAAATTTAGCCTTGAATTAAAAATAATGAATTTGGTCAAAAACACAAACACTGCAATATTTTCCTATAATGCAATCTGATCAAAAATTCCTTTCGTATGTTTCCGGTTCAGGTCAATATTCATTACTTAGAATCCCGCACCCTTTAGGTGTGGGACATTATTTTTTTAGCATAATTTTGAAAAAAAAAGAATTTTTAACAAACTACTTTTCGTTCTTATATTTACTTATATAAGTATTGAGTTTTTTTTTTTTTTTTTGATACATCACAATAAATTCTTAAATTATAATTATTTTATTCAACTACACAAAAAATTCTATATTTTTCAAAAAACTAATCTGATTAAAAATTCCTGTGAACCATTCTGATTCCCATCAATGTTTATTATTGAGTTTTTTTTTTTTTCCATTTTTAAATCAACCCCTCTGTGAAACGGAGTCGGGAAAACAGGTTTTTGGCGAAAGTCCCATAAAAAACCTATTTTAAAAAAATAGTTTTCATTTGATACTCAACTCAAAATTTATATAAACATATGTATTTTTTCATTAAATACATATTTGTTTATATTTATAGATAGACAGACACACACGTGAGTGACCTTATAAAGATTTTTTGGTGGTCATACCAAGAAAATCCTAAAAATGACGTGTATAAAAAATTCTTTAATATCGAAGCAAATATGCTTGGACCAGCTTGAGCTTAATTAAAAATCAACAAACAAGTATTTCTGGATATTTTTCATGAAAATAATAATTTATTCTAGGACTTGTCAAATTAAAATATTGGGTAGGATTACAACTAGCAAACCTGTCACAAAATATCTGCGAAAGTGATTTATAAATTTTATTGATCAATATCACACAGTTAATATCTAGTACCATATAAGAAAAACGTTTGATTTTTGAGCCCCGCCTAAGAAAGAATTCTGAATCTTCATTCTTCAGTAACATGTCCTGCACTGCGATTTTAAATCTAATGTTTTCTCATTTCTCTGATCTGATTCAGATAGAAATAGTCCATGTCCATTTCTAGCACGTAAAATTAAATTAATAAAAATCAGTGGTGGTTTTCAAGAGAAAGCAAGGGAAGCCCCGTCTCCTCAAACAAAAATCAGGAATCAACACACAAATTTTATATTAATTTTGAACAAATATTCTTTTATTTATTTATCTTAAATCAAATATTCGTATTCGTATAATTTATGGTACTAATATAAATGAACTATTGAAATCTGTATTACGTAATAAAAAGTTTAGTCCTAGAAGTGTAGAAGCATCTAAAACAGTGTTTCTCAACCTTTTCTGGCATGGGACCCCCCGAAATTATGTAAATATTGCCTGCGGCCCCCATCTATATATGTATATATATATATATATATATATTGTGTATCAAGATAGAGGAAACACAATTTTTCTCGAAATAGCGACGTGTGAGCAAGTTGGGATAACTTTGAATTAAAATTTAAGAAAAAAATTGAATGGTAGTATTGAAATTTTCCGTAATAAACTAGAAGTACAAGATATCAAGGACAATTCTGAATTTTTAAATGGGAATGTATGTCATATTGGGTATCTTTGGATAGAGATTTTGAAAAGAAACAACTTTTACTTAAACATTTGTTTACCTAATATCTTTTACGGTTGACAAAAATTGTGATATGTTTATATGACGATTATATTCCCTATTAACAACTTGAAAGTAAAGTATTTCCATTTAAAAGTGTTCATACTACCTACCATTTTAATTTAAACACATTGGCGTCCTAACTCTTGAGTTATCTGTAGCTCGGAGAGTAATAATAAAAAATTTTAAAATATTGCACTTTCAAGTCGTACCTATGCGAACCATTGTCATAGAAACGCATCAACCAACACATACACTTTGTTTGACCTTGATATAGTTAACTTATAGTCTTTGTTTAAGCGGAACTAGATTTTCAAATATAGCAATTTTAATCGATTCAATGAAGCTTTTGATCATTTTGTTTAATAAAAGCCCATTTTACTCATTACAAAGTTAACTAGTGACAACTTTAGAAAATTAAAAATCCATTTAGTTCCGCTTAAACGTTTGAAATAGTTGTCAAAATAAGTATATTAGATATAATAATAAATAAAATATTCTATTATATTTTCATGTGTCGATCTTGTATGACTTCGCGGCCCCCCGGTTGAGAAACTCTGATTTAAAAGTTAGGCAAATAAGGCATCAATTTTTTATCCAGGGACCGTTAAGCAAATATCAGATGCAAAATACTATTATCGAAAGAAAAGTATTGACACCTTACTAGCATAGATGGCATCTTTTCATCCCTAGTTTGGTTGTGTTTTAAGCCACTTAAATATCTAATGAACATGGATGAACGAATATGTTTCATAGGTATGAACGTATTAAAGAACGTAATAAATATGCATAGAATTAAGTACCAATGCCGTGCCAATAAAGAGAATCATGGTCAAAATGGTAACATTGACAGCGTCAAGCTACTATCACTTTAATTTCCAGTAATTATCAATAAAGATCGAAGCCTTGTCATTAATTGAGTTTAGTGGCAATTGTAGACAGTATAGAAGTGTAGACAAGTTGTACAGCCAATCTCAAACACCTCAACAATGTCATGTGTTTGCCTCAATGTGCGTTATATGAGCACACAGTTAAAAAAAAAAAAAAAAAATAGTTCTTTGGTATTCTATTATTGATTTATGTTTTTGTTAAGTGATGTCCGTAATTATTTTATCAATAAAAGCCATTATTGTCCTGAAACGTTGCATAAGACAGTTAATATATATTACATAGCTGACAGACAATTTCATTGATTTTTATTTCAAAAGAAAATAGAATTTTTTTAACAAATCTTCAGTACGGAAAACAAAAATATATCAAATAATGATTTAGGAATAATGTCGAAGAAGCACTTACTTGAAAACTTACTGCAAGTGTTCCACGAAATTCTGACTAAAGCTGGGTCCAGATTAGTAAGACGATCATGTAATGTACCACGTAACGTAATGCTTGCTTGAAATATACCTGTAGCGGTCGTATTACAATCATCCTCTGAACAGTCCGAGAGTGAACCCTGCTACGTCACCAAAAAAATTAAATTTCAGTTAGAGGGTATTTTAAATACACAGTGTAACTCATTTTATGCAAAGATTCGTAGAAAAAATGTCTCCGGTATTAATGGGTTAAGATATTGTCACAAAGGTAATCAGGAGGTAGGTCAGGATTGCGACATCTAGACATTGTGACGGTTAGCTATTTGAAAAATTACATTTTTTAAATACCAGTAGTACAAATATAAGGACGTCGCACGGTATCGGGGCAGAGGAACTTAGCTAACTCCTCTACACGTACCAGTTCACACGGTGACGACCGAGACACCGACGCCAGATACTCGTGCAGCTGGTGAACCAAGCAAGCAGTACAATGTGAGCGGGAGTAGGCTTCTCCAGGCTCCTTGACTCCCTGATGGGTAGCCCCCGCCTCGAAGATAGGTCCAAGCCGATCCTGGCCAACACGGGGTGGACCAAAGACATTGACAACAGTAAAACATTGTAAATTGGATATATAATTAATAAATTTGTATTGTTAAAACCAGGAGTTGTCTTTCAATCAAACCACCCACGTGACAATATGTTAGGTTAGGATAAACTTTCACATTTTAAAACTTACGTCATTTTACGTAGCTGCCGCCAGTAATGTTCTGCTTAATTACGATACGACATACGTTTATTTTTCACTCTTGAGTGCATGAACATGAACATTGTCAAACATAAAGTTTGTTGTTTATATCATTTTATATTTTGACCATATATTATCAGTGCCGCAACAATATAAATTGGCGCCTGGTGCGTATAATTATTTGCCCCCCCCCCCACCTTCTCTAATTACATACGCAATTTTGAAATTTTTATGGTAGGGTGATTGCATCAGTAAGGGAACGTTTAAGATATTTACTTACGTTGTTTTCTTCACCAAAATGTTATTTAAGATATTTACTTACCATATTTTATCGAGAATCATTAAAATCTTATTCTTTTATTTTGATGCAAGTGGAAATAAAAGAATAACTTGATTATAACTTTATTATTTAAAAAAATAAAATACATAACTTTATTCATAAAAATCACAAAATCACCAGTAAAGGAACACTCCTAATAAAAGAACTCTCTTATTACCAGTAAAGGAACATACAAAAATATATATTATAAAGTAATTTTTTTTTAAAATAAATTAATAAAAAAAAAATGAAAAAAAAATTCGTTGGTATTATTTTTTGGTTTAGTTTTAATCTTTTTCTTTGGTTTATTTTAAATGGCAATATTAACGATTCTATTAACAAATTATGGTACAAATCTTTTAATAAACTCAAATTTCATGATAATCAACTAATATAAAAAGGAACTAAATAGTAGACATTATTGCAAGAGAATGTCTTGTCAAGAAAGTAAAATCACAACAAACGTCTCGCAACGATTCGTATCTCCAATTGATTTGAGATAATATAGTATCAATTATCATGTAACACTTCTTTATAAAAATATATTTGGATGTTGCTAGGTGCGTTTCGTCTTTTCATCAAACATACGCCTAACTTTACGTTTACGTTTCATCGAAAAATCACTTTTAATACCTATTTTATCTGACGTAACTTTTGCTTTAGCAGATATATCTTCCAGGTTCTCATTTCTGTATTCTTTCACAGTCGACATCAAACCATTCAATATTCTAGTTGCAGCATGAATTGACTTTTTCATTTTGTAAAGGCAAATTAACTCAATTTTGCGTTGACTAGAGTTTATTAATATAAAAAATAATAATTAAATTTAGCCATTTGGTGCCCATATGAGTCCGCCGCCTGGTGCGGCGGCACCGTTCGCACCACCCTTGTTGCGGCACTGTCTATTATAAAAATTAACGAAAATAAAAAATAGTGGGTATTATTGACGTCATTTGCGCACATATTACTCCAATGACAGCTACGTCACTAAAGAGCGGCGTTTGAAATTGTTCAATGCTAAATAATTAATAACTTTGTTATGGAATAAGATATTTTTCTTTTTGCTTCCTAATATTTTCTAATTGCTATTCTTTGACGTACAAATACTAAATTTCATTCTCTCATTCTACAAGTCTATTGTTTCACATTTTTATAACCAAGTCACAATAGAGCCATGATGATTTATTAAAGAGAATTACATTTTAAATGTGATGGACTAAAAAATGGAATTCCATTAAAAAAGTGTTTTTTTAAAATAACTCGTCTATCTAATGTTAAGGCGGTGCACAACCCTATTGTTCTCAATAGTTGCTTATACTAAACTAATAATCGGAAATAAAATTAATAACAATCTATATATCAAAATTTGCAGCGAATTTTATCTATCTAATATGATATTTTAAATTGTTAGTTTTGTATAAGAAATTGGTTACCTCTGGGGGGTAAACGCAGCCTTAAGTTGTTTTTTCAATTTAATATTCTTAATATCAGAGTGGAATACTCGACCTTACCTAATTTATCCTTCGTATCTTTTTTAACAAAGAAGTTTGCAATGCTTAAACAGTTCTCAGAATCACCCTGTATATAGGCTATTTCAAACCTTTAGGCGAAACTAGATTTTGTATCTAGTTACTTTCATCGTTTGAATCGTTCTTTTTGGCCGTTTTGTTTAAGCTTTGTAAATCATACCTATAATAAACATTTTTAGGTTAAGGTTAATATTATTTTAAAATGTCATTTTCTTTATATTTTGATTTTTTGTGTCATTCTTAATACAAATTTCCCATTTATTTATTTTTTTGTCATTAAAATACGTAAAAAATATTTTATTTTTGACATGTCATTCGTTTTCATGGTTTCCACTGTGAGAATTTTAAATTTTCACATACCAAACGTAAAACAAGAAATAACCCAAGCAAGGTCCCTTCTCGTAACAACCTAAAAGAACGAAATTCCCATTTAGTTCCACCTAATCGTTTGGAATAGCCTGTATGTTATTAATTTTGGTATTTATAAAAAAAAAATGTATTATAATTAAAAATGTTTCGCGACTTTGAAAAGATTTAGAACTTCTGATTTGCATAATAACCATGAACCCCAGCATCAAGATCTTTCGTTTATAGTGTTGTCATAACAACTTTTTTTTGTAAGTTTCGTTGTAAAGGCGGTTTTTGTTTATTACGAATATTTTAACATAAAGTGGTTAAAGCCGTAACTCAATTTCCCTCTAAAATTTAAACTAAAACAGCCCTCTTATCTAGAATCACAATTTTCTGGCATCTTTTTAAAAAACCTCTTCCATCGTGTTTTGCGTTACACGTTAAATTAAATGAAAGCTCGTTTATTTATGACATGTAATCATACACGTGCCGTTTGCAGGATACTGTGCTTTGTGTTTGTTATCTGTCGCCCCCCTTGCGCCGCCTCTGACCCTGTCATGGAGCTTCGTGATGCTGATAACGTTCGTTTTCTGCCGCAACTTTCGTTAAAGCCATATTCGAATTTCTCTTTGTGGTTAAATAACTGTATGTATGCGTGTGGATATATACATATGTGTAGTCATGTGTGTATTGCTATAGATCTCTGGGTGTAGGATGTGTGCTTAGGTTTCTATCATAACAAAACACTAAATTAAATTTGATATCTTGGGGTACTCAGGGAATATTTCATATTAATTTTCATGGGGATAAGATTAACATTTTAAAATACGCTGTATTTAACTCTCTCTGTATTGAGATATCTTCCAACTGGCCAACTGATGCGCAATCTACTCTCACATTTCCTTTTCCTTTTTTTTTAAATTTATTTATACATACATCTCTTCTTAAGCAATGCACCAAAAAATTAAAGCTCCATTAAAAATAACTAATAAAACTTAATATATGAGAAAAATAACAAGTTATATCGGGGTTCCCGACGGGCTCGATTTCGACCTAGGGGTCAGTGGACTTGAAGCTGGGATCTACATATGCAAAAGGGACGAGTGGGGGTAGATAGATCATTTTTTCGTATTCAACAATTGAAATAGTATTAATTATTAATATTCAAATTAGAATTATAGCCAAATCTATAAAGGCAGATCACTCTTGGAAACAAGTCCCTAGGTATTGTAAAAGAAATACGTAATACCTAGGCCATAAATAACCAAATATCAGAAATATTCCGACGAATAAGACTGAACTGGGCTGCATTTGGGAAACTGGGAGATATTTAAAAAAAACCAGAGAATCCCATATCATTAAAAACACCTTTCGTGCTACATTCGTGCTACGATACTACATGAAGTATACGATTCATGCCTCCTGCCTGTTGCCACTTACGATCTGGAAACGATGACGTTGACAATCAAGAGTACTAACAGGCTGAGAACAACACAAAGGGCAATGAGCGTGCTATGCTTGGCGTAAGTTTACGGGACAGAATCAGAAATTCCGAAATTCGGAGATGCATAAAAATTCCAGACGTAATACATCGCACTGTGGGCCTCAAATAGAGCTGGACAGGACACGTAGACACAGGACTCAACTTGGTGGGTAAATAAAGAAAGGTAAGTAAAGGAAGACCTCAAAAACGCTGGCTTGAAGATATAAAGAACATCGCCGGGAATCACTGGTAAAGAATAACTCAAGATAAAAATGCGTGGAATAAGACGAGCGAGGCCTATATCCAATAGTGGATGGATACTGGCCAAGTAAGAAGAAGAAGCCAAATCTATATCCAACATTAAAGGACATGCAGCATTTTGGGACAATTTTGAAATACGAAATAAATATCCAAAATTGAAAACAATTGTGGAAATATTGTTGTTGTCAAGGGTCCCTGGTCCTTATTTTGTTGAAACCGGATTTAGCGACATTAATTTGTTAAGAAAAAGTAGAAACAGGCTAGATGTATCCAAAAGAGGTGATATAAGGATAAAATGGGGTAATTTTCAACAAGACATAAAAAAAAATGGTTATTCAACTGCCACATATGTCCCATGAAAATACTGAATTGTGATTTTAACTGTAATCATCGTCATTAATCAGCCTTTCTTGTCCACTGCTGAACGTAGGCCTCCCCAACTTATTTTCATTTGGAACGATCTTTAGCCTTAAATTTACAATTCTCTGCAACTCTCTTTACGTCGTTCGTCCACCTAGTTGGGGGTCTTCTTCTGCTTCTGTTGGTATCTCTGTGTCTCCAATCTAGGATCTTCTTTGTTCATCTGTCGTCCTGAAGTCTAGCCACATGTCCAGCCCAGTTTAATTTAAAACGAGCAATTCGATGACATACTTTTTTTGCCCTCGAATCATTCATTTTCGATTTTAGATTTATTTTTCGATCAGTTAGACTAATTCCTAGTATTGATCTCGCCATCAATCTTTGGACCACTCTTAATTTTTCACCTGACTTAACTGTTAATGTCAGAGTTTCTGCTACCTATAGTTAGAACAGGTAATACACAATGGTTGAAAACTTTTTTCGTCAGGCACTTTGGTAAGTTGCTAGTGAAAACGTCTCTTAACTTGCCAAAAGCCGCCCACCCTAGTCTGATGTGGCGTTTAATTTCACGAGTTTGGTTGTCTTGGCCAATGCTAATGTCATGCCCTAGATATTTGTAGCTGACTACCTTTTCTATTTGTTTGCTGCCGAGGTATTGTTTGTTACTCAATACTAGGTTCGTCATCAATTGCGTCTTAGAGATATTTTCTTTCAATTCGATTTCTTTCAGTTTCCCTTTTTAGTTCTTCCAGCATGTACACCATGTCTGCTGCATTGTCAGATAGTCTCACTTCGTCTATATTTGGACCGCGATTCGCCCAGTCACAGCTTTTAAACACCAACTCAAAAGCTACGTTGAATAATTTGGGGGAAATCGGTTCTCCTTGTCGAACACCACGTTCTATTCCAAATTTCTTCGTTTTCGCATTATAATAAATACTATCAGTCTATATTAGCGTTTCCGAACCTTTTTTTATGGCGGACCGGCAAGCGATGAGCAAAAAAAGGTATTCGTTCACCGCCAACAAAATGTAAGTGATGAGCAAAAAAAAGGTCTTCACCTCCAAAATGTAAGTAATGAGCAAATTGAAAAAAAGGTCCTCCCCTCTAAACTACAAACCCGAAGATTGTAAAACAAAATCTCTTGGACCGGCAAAAAAATCTCACGGACCGGCGGTTGGGAAACGCTGGTCTATAGTATACCGATAATCTATCCTGCTTTGTTTTATAGCTGTAATAGATACGAAGCAAAGGCTTAAAAAATTAAATAGTAGGTCTTAGTATTCAAACAACGAATAAAAATGATTTTCAAAAAACTTTTTATCAGAAAAATATTCTTAATCAATCCGGCATTCTGTTGGTTTCTTACACTGATTAATACCTACAAAAACCTAAAATGTCTAAAAATTCACAGAGGTATAAAGTTCTTTGCATTTATGTGTTTTGGAATTGATTTCTATGCTATTTTAAGACTTTCGCTTGGTTTTAATCATTTTTAAGAAATTAGCGACTCTGAGAGTCATAAAAACAAGTCTATGCTATCATAAACTTATGATGTCATGGACACGCTAGTATATATTTTTGTATAAATCGGACCAGCCGTTTTTAGAGTTTTGTAGGTATGACCAAAAAGCCCTTATACCGTCATTTTGTCGTCTTTCTGTCTGTCTGTCTGTTCGGTAAAAATTGTAGCTAAACGGTTTAACCTAGATAGTTGAAATTTGGCATGCTTATACAACTCTTTGATCCGTAAATAGGAAAAATACTAAAACATCTAAAAAACATATCCCCCTAAAAATATAAACAAATATGTATTAATTGAAAAAAATATATATTTTTTTTAAAATTCTGAGTATGGTATCAAATGAAAGTCCTTAGTACGTGGATTAACGATCAAAATAAATTATTTTGATGCTAACTTATATGCCAAAATTGTGCAAAAAAATTTTGTCCCACACCCTGTAGCCCAGATGGTTTAAACTAAAAATCTGAAAAAATTCTAAGTAATGTACATTGGTGTGAACCGGAATAGTACAACAGGAATTTTGATCAGATTATGTTTTCGGAACACATTTTTTGTGTTTTTGGGTTGACGATGTACAAAAGTTATAGTTATGTAACACACTATACTAGAAGGCGTATCGTGGTCTAATGGTTAGCTTGCTCGCTTGCTAAGCAGCAAACTAGGGTTTGCTCCCAGGCAGAGGAGACAATTTTATTTTTTGTTTTTTTTTTGCTCTTAGATTGACAGACAATAAATTATTTTTAAAATATCGTTCATTTTGCCGTGATTACTACAAAGCAAAATTTGTCCTACACACTCAGCAAATTAGTAAAAGTGCATAATAAGTGAAGGCATGCCTTCACTTATTATATACCTGCGAAACCCTGAAATGTGTGAAAAATCACACTTCACATCAATTTTTTAGTTTTTAGATCACCTGCATACATACACACAAACGAACTAGTTTGTGCCACAAAAATCATTCTGCCGGAAAAGCACAGAATAGAGGTTTTGGAGAAAGAGTTAAACAAGCTAAAACTATAAAAATAAAACTAATTTAATTGTAAAACAAGAAACTGTTTGTTAATTAAAAACATCATATTAAATAGATAAAAATTCGCTGTAAATTAGATTGTGTTTTTTATGAGATATTTGTAATCTGAGGTTACCCTAACCTTAATTATAAAATTCTTAGATGTTTTCCCATATGAATGAATTTGAATTATAACGTATTCTGGTTAATAACATAAGTCTGAACGTGGAAGCAGGCATATAATTGGCCACATACATCACTTTGCTTTTAGCGGTCGGATTTCTTCCATGCCCTTAAAGTTCTGGGCTGCTCTGGGCTGCCGAGGGTCTCCCACAGAATATAGATTAGAGCGGAGACAGCCAGGACATACATCACAAGGCTTACACCCTTAATTATACCGACATTTTATTAATTTCACTAGTAAAAATACTAAAAAAATTAACAGTGGAAAAAGTTTCTAAAAATTAAATTAAAAATTTGATGTGAAAAGTGAATTTTCACACAATCCAGGATTTTGTAGGTATCTAGTGAGTGAGAAGAAATTGTGGGTACATATTTAAAATCATAAAATTCGATAATGTTTCCATCTATCAACTGACAAGTGTATGTAATATCGGGAGATGCGCGCAGAATGCTAGTTGTACATACAAACACTGTAAGGCAGCGGTTTCCAAAGTGGGGGCGCGACCCCCTGGGGGGTCGTACAAGATTCACCAGGGGGTCGCGGGTTCATTGCAAATGTCATTTTTATTCCGATCGTTTTTTCAAAAAGATAAAATAACCTCGTTTATTAAAAAAATTGAATTATGGACTAAAAATTTTCAAGATGACAAATTTGATATGTTTTCGAATTTAAAAAATAATTGTTGCATTGACAAAATTAAAGAACATAAGTCTCTATTTATAGGACACTTACAAAATTTGGAGCAATATTTTAATCATTATTTTCAAGATCTGGAAGAAAATGCAAAATATGAATGGATATGGAATCCGTTTGCTATCGATTATAATGATAATTTTGAGCTAACAACTAATGAACAAGAAAAATTAATAGAACTTTCTTGTGATAGCTTGCTAAAAGATCGCTTCAATCCAAATAATCCGGAGAAATTCTGGCTGGAAGT
This sequence comes from Liopterus haemorrhoidalis, assembly GCA_963971575.1. Taxonomy (NCBI): domain Eukaryota; kingdom Metazoa; phylum Arthropoda; class Insecta; order Coleoptera; family Dytiscidae; genus Liopterus; species Liopterus haemorrhoidalis. The sequence goes on along the minus strand of OZ020613.1, from coordinate 22,064,906 downwards.
AAGCAAGGAATATCCTGCCTTATCAGCAAAAGCTATAAAAATTCTCTTACCATATGTCACATCATACATGTGCGAAATAGGATTTTCCATATTAACTGTTATTAAAACAAAATATCGCGCACGGTTAATAGTGGAAGACGAAATAAGAGTGGCTCTTTCTTCATATAAACCACGATTTAACGAATTATGTGCGAAGAAACAAGCCCATACTTCACATTAAAATTGATTTTTATTACATTTTTAATTTGTATTACATATCTAATATTAATATAATTTATTTTTATATTGTTTTCGTGATTTATGTTGTGAAAATAAATATTTAGGAATAACAGAAACTATTTATATTACATAATTTTGCTACTTTTGTGATTATTATTTCAATAAAGAAATTATTTACAAATTATTTATAAATTTCCTAAATAGGGAGGGAGGGGCGCCAGAGATGGGATTTTTTCTAAGAGGGTCGTTACTGAACAAAGTTTGGAAACCGCTGCTGTAAGGTAACCATAGAGATAATTAACATTGTCTCCATAAGTATTGTATGTTACTTGTCTATTACATTGGGCGATATCTTCTTCTTGGTCAAAATATTGCTTGTTTTCTATATGGTTCTCATATTGTGTGTACATCCGAGACAATTTTCTTAATACATTTTTATTAAAAACCTTTTTTTATGTATAAGCAATTGTATTTTGTGTGTTGACATTATGTGTAATATTTGAGCTCTTTATTTTCATAGTTTGGTGCCTAGTTTAAGATCTGTTATAGTTTTCATAGTTTAAGGTTAGGTACAGTTTTTTAGTTTTTATCTTAATGGTCCTGTTTTTATTGTTTAAATACAATACAAATTAGCTAAAATTGTTGATTATTGTTCATTTGTACACCAATCGTAACTGTGTTAAAAACAAGAATCAGCTTGCAGCAAAAAAGAAAAAAGAATAATAATAATAATTGTACTGTATCATTTCATGCGTACCTAAGTATTTTACTGTGTTTATATTTTATTCAAGTTCATTAAGACTTTTATTTGTTGAAAAGTTTATTATTATTTTTGTTATAACCTAATGCGTTTTCTAAAACATACAACAAAGTATATTTATAGAATGCACGTAAATTAAATAGGTATATATTAATATAATTGTGTTGTTAAATTTTATTCTAGAATATGTTGTCATATTTTTAGTTTTTGTCTTATTCCTATTTCCCCCAAATTCAAAAAAATAGAAACAAAAACAAAACAATGCAGATAGTACATGCAGAGCCGCAGTAAGGAAAACTTGCGCTAGGGGCAAAGCCGTGTTTTGGCGCCCTTGGCAAATTAATTTAAGTGATAAGCAAAAAAAGGTCCTCACGTCTCAAAATCCAAGTGATGAGTAAAAAAAAAGGTCCTCACCTTCGCAATGGCGCCCCTTAGTCAAGCCCGTCAGCGCTCTTTTCCTTAGGACGCCCATGGCCGTCGCCCCCTCCCCCTCCCCCTACATGCATATAAACTAATGTTTTGGCCAAGTCAAATATGGTGGCTGCCTCTTTCCCCCGCCATTTTCCTACATTTACCCGTTTCTCCTATTGCAGTCTGCTACATTTACCTCGCCTATAAACCCTGTTTGCATTCTCTCTATAACTCTATGAAAGTAACAGTCTGGCCAATGAGATGACAGGTGACAGTGCCGCCATTAGGATTCCACATAATCATGGTAGCACTATTAGTTTCAAATGGGAAAATAAGATTATCTTTGTAAAGATAGTAATTTGTTGTGAAAATATTCCCAAAAATTTACTTTTTCTAAGATTATTTTATGTTTCTATTTTAAACTAATATTAATTTCGAATCCTAATGGCGGCGCGGTTATCTGTAACCTCATTGACCAGACAATATAGTGGACCAGTTGCTACACAGTGTCTGTATTTGTACAGTAGTTCAGTCAGCCAAATAAGTACTGTTACTACAGTAATGCAAAAAATCTTTCATTTCCATGATCTTTTTTAATTTTAGATTAGATCCCCTGGATTACTGGGTGTGTAAAAATTGTAATGAAATAAATATATTTTAAAAGACTACTCTTCGTTTCTTAATCTACGCCTTACGATCTTTCTTTTGATACCACATAATGATTTTTTTTAAATAATTATTTTTGTCAACGACACAAATAAATAATTCAATATTTTTGTAAAAACTAATCTATTCAAAAATTCCTCTTTAATTATTTCGATTCACATCAATATACATTGTTGAGATTTTTTCCAGATTTCTGGGTTAGCCTAGAAATTAGCTATTTGCTAGATATCTTCTTACAAATACTCGCACTTTTATCTTGATAGTTTATGTAACAATCCAAGTCTTGCAGCGATAAAGAAGTACTGGCGTTACGTATGCCCTGAAGATGGTGGTTTTCGTGGAGATATTATAGATCAGCGGTGGGCAAACCGCGGATCTTGATCGTTTTACATGCGGCCCTCCATGAATTATTACATAAATATAAATAGTATATAGTATACTATCGTTGATTTCGGCGAAACAGTTGATCTGTTTATGAGTATTAGATTGTAGTAACTCACCGGTACTACTTTGTAATAGCTGGACCGATTATTATTATTAGTATTTCTTTTTTTTTTTTTTTAGTGCGGCCTGCGACCTTTTACTCGTATTATTTGCGTGAACTGGAGGGGGGGGGATGCCACCGCTGCTATAGATCAGATCTCCATATACACCTAAGTTGGATGAAGATGCCTCTTGCTTTGCAAATTCTACTATCTATATCTACATCCGCGCCACCCTCAATAGTCACATCACTCCCCAAGTAATGGAAATCATTTACACCCTCGATTTGATGGTTACCGAGCAGGAGAGGTCTATTGATTTCTATATTTATACGCATTTGTTTCGTCTTGGAGTTATTAATTTTGAATCCTAATTTTGCAGATTTTATCGCGAGGTCTTTCAGCTTTTGCTGCATGTCTCGATACTTATGCGACAGCTCACACTTGTCGTCTGCAAAATCCAGTAACTCCAGTCTGTCCGTTGGTGTTAGCCGATTCCAAATGATTGCTCTGGGTTTGTTGGCTGTTGATATTTTAGCAACGGAGTCGGAAACTATCAAAAAAAGAAGAGGTAACATTACACAACCTTATCTACCATTGCAGCAATTCTTAATAAGGGATATTATTTTGTCAGGTACTCCAATATTTTGCATTTCTGCCCAAATGCATTCTCTATCGACCGAATCGAAAGCTTTTTAGCGCAGTCATAGGTCATAAATATCTATAAACTGTGAAAAAAATGCTATTGAATTTAAGTGGCCAAATCTGCTCCACATGCCCCTATTTGGTTGAGTGAAAATACTTTCTTGGCAGCCCGAAAACTGACTTCACCCGGTCTAGCCCGGTTATTGCACTGGACAGTTATGTATATGACCAGTCCGCACTTGTTTCCATGGCAGTCCTTCACTTATCTCGTTATCCACAATAATTCAAACAAGATTGTCTGATTTTCGTGGACAGTCTAATACTACCTTTTTAGCGACATTAATTATAAAACACTCTTCTTAAACCCAAAATTTCCGTAAGTTTTCTCAAACAATTAACTTTAATCGACCCAAAATCTAATTCACTAATCGTAACTTTGTTTAACTAAATTAAACACGAATTAAGATCTAATTTCTGTAGGTTGTACAACATATAATAATTCCCATTACGGCATTCGGCATACTCCGGTAGTTTCCGGGTATTGTATATGCCTCCGGTTTGCTCCGGACTCTGCTTATTAGCGTGCCTTTTACTCCGCTCTGTTCTATACAAGAAGAACCTTAGACTTTGTAAGATTAATTTAAACTTTAAGATACAGAAGTAACTAGCAACATGTGTAGTGGAAAGGCCATTTTGATTTAATGAGACGTTTTACGTTTGTTATTTGGAAAAACTTTGTTTAATTATAACTCAGATGAAAGAAATATATTATACAGGGTTGGACATGAATTCAATTTATTTTCATTTGGTTAATAAACTCTTAGTTTTTGCCTTCTCAATATTTTGTCTCCAGTTTTGCCGATTTAGGACATAAATTTGCCAGTTCTTAACATTCTGTAGATTTTGTGGGCGTTCTGTGGGTTCTACGAAAAACATAAGATGCCAACCACTTTGGTCTACAGCTCAGTAGATATCACAGATTTAAGTGTACGCAGGTGACCTAACTATTATTTCGAATAAGACGTGGCGTACCTAATTGATCTTATTGAAGTTGAAGTTTGAAAATTAGGACTGAACATTAGTAATGAAAACATTTACCAAGTACAGTAAAACCTGGATAAAGTGACCACTGAAGAGACCAACTCAAAGTAGTCGCTTTAGACAGAATTTGTTCTTGAATGACATCCTTCCAGTAGAAATAACTAGAAAGCCTGATTATAGAATATATAATATGAAATAAAAAAAAAATTGAATTTTATTTTCAAAAACAAAAACTCAGAGAAGAAAAAACAATGCAACACATTCAATTTTTGTGAGAACCTCATTAATTCTGGATAGTAAGTGGTTCAATGGAATGAAGACATGTCAACATATAACTAGCATTTATACAGTAACTTAGAAATTGAATTAACAAATACCTGGAGTAAACTAAATGTTGTTGTTCGTTAATGTCGAGGGTATCGGGCATAAGATGTTTAAAAATTTAGTTTCAACGCTTTATCTACACAGCAAAATGGTTTTTTATATATTTTATCTTTACAATATGACCACTACAAATTGAAATACATTCTTTAAAATGGTTCATGAAAATAAAGGTAACACGCTAGAAGACCAACCATTTTTAAATGGTTGGTCTTCTAGCGTGTTATAATAAATATAAAGTTTTCAGATTAAATTGTTTTTATGTTTTTTTAATGGTCACTTAAAACGGTCAATGGTCACAACAGATAAATGGTCTCATTGCAAAAGGTATCATTTTCAGGCACATTTAAGAAATTGTCAAGTTAAGCAGCTAGTCACCATATATAGGTGGTCATATTAGCTGGTTTTACTTAATCTAATTGTTAGCAGTAGACGCAGTCATGAGAAGACGACCAACTTAATTAATGATAACACTTTTGAGGAAGTTTATACTATTAAATATTTGGGCAACAGGCAGTGGCAGATCACCACTTTGCACAGGTGGTCACATTAGTTCGTTTTACTGAATCTCATTGCTAGCAAATGCAATCATGGGAAGACGATCGACTTACAAATTAATGGTAATACCTTTTGAGAGAGTTTATACTTTCAAATACTTGGACACTGAGGGCCCTCAAAAATGAAACTGATCGTAAATAAAGTATTTAGAAGAAAATACTCAAAATTGGGCTGCACTTGGGGCTCTCCAAGTGCTTAAAGCACCACTGGTATCATGATAAATTAGATAAATCTAATACAGTAAAAAGTCTCGAACAGAATTCAACCTGCTAATGCATATTATTTAGTACACGGTCAAAACGAAACTCCTGTCTAGAAACACGAAGATTTGGCTTTACCAAAATATAATTTGTCTCATATGTATGGCTCCGCAACGTGGCTCTTAAAAAATAAAATGGATAATTTGCTATAATAAGAAAATAAATAAATGAAAGAGGACAGAATTGCAAAAAGAATTTGGGAAGGAAAATTGAGCACACGTCGACCAGTGAGAAGCCTTCGCAAGAGATGAAGATATCAGCTAACTGAAAATCTAAGGAGTATTGGTATACGGGATACGTGGATAGACCTAACAATTAGATAGAGGAATATGAGTGAAACCAAAAGTCAGCCCGACTCTGTTGTTGGTTGATATTATTTTAATCAAACGAAATTTCAAAGGCACGTTTGAGACACAAACAACTTTTCAGCTAATTATTGAAATATTTTTTAATTAAACTAGAGTTACAGATATATTTAATTTGACTCTACAGAAAGTTTTTATGAATTTCTTATTTTCGTTATGGTTCGTTACCTTATAAAAAAATACATATCACGCTACTGAAAAAGAAATGTGACATAAATATTGATTTACGTAAAAACAAAAATGATTTTTTGTCCGAAAAATCTTTAATTAATTTATTCGTGCGGTGTTAATGCAACTATTTTTCAGTTCTACTTGCAGTGACGTAACTATGACCCAGATACCACGGGAGAGGAGCAAGTCATTTAGGGGACCATCGAAACTCTAAATCAGTTTTTTTTTGGTCGCTTGGTTTCCCTATATAAAGTTCACAAACTAGGGGTAAAAAAAATCTACTAAGGGGGGGGGGGAGATAAGAAGTAACGCCACTGTCTACTTGACACTGATCCGCCAAAAATTCCTGTTGGTCATAACCGTGCTTCAACTATAAAACTAAACGACGTATTATGAAATCAGACGGTACACTTCTTATCGCAAATTATCGACGATACACTCTTAAACTTCTTGTAGGTTTGCTATCTTTTCATTTTGGTGATTTACCAGAAGATTGTTATAATATTTCATATACAATGCGATAATGGGTTTATGGCAGGAATCCCAAGACTTATTGCAGTAAAGAGAATATAGGAGGTATTAAGGGAATTTTAAATTTAAATCGAATAGATGTAATACTAGTTCAATTGAAGTTTCTTAAAAACCATTAAGGATATTTTCCAAATTTATAATCCTATTGGTTCTAAATTTTAAGGGTTGTTATACTTGTTTGTTAGTTAATTTTCAACGTTCATAGCGTGTATATATTTAACAACATGGCTATTTGGTGACCATTTGATTTTGAAGAAATTCCTAATTTCTGTAGTGAAAATAGTGAATCTGTGCAAAGTGATTTGGTGTGCGAAAATGTGGACGTTGACGTGGAATGCGAAAATGTGAACGAGGCTACTAAAGAAACATGTCATTTGTCAGAAGATTGCAAAGTTCTGATACTGAACGTTTATAAAAAGTTAGTTTCGGAAGATAATGACAAACCTATACTTAGTTCTACGGAATTAACTAGTGTTCCATACAGAATAATTCAATGATACGTTGAATTATTATAGTTCGTGGCAAAAATCAACAGCCAGAATGACCCGATTTACAAGTTTTCAAGAAAATAGAGAGTTTTATGTCTAAAACAATAATAAATCAAATATAGGACTTTTATAAGAAAAATATAGTGCCGACTGTGCATCTTTTAATAAAAAAGTTGAAATGAGACGGAATAGAATTTCCATACAAAGTTAGCCATATGTATAATTATTTAAAGTTGCTAGGATTTATTTTTGTTGCACAAAAATAATGATTTTTGTTTGTGAAAGTTTGAAGTATTTAATATAGACTATAAAGACTTTAAAACAAAACGATTTTTAAACATGTCTATATTTATAATTCAAATATAGCCAGTCCTAAACCTGATAAAAATGTGAAGGACTGTCATGTGCGTACCTACAGTTCATTCTAAATAGCGTATAAGAAAACACGTTTATTTAAAATAATTATTACGGTTCTGCCAACTGTCATTAATAAAACCATAAACGCAACAGGTATAATGGTTATACTGTCAGTCATTATTGGAATCAATAAGTGTGGGTGGCCATTCCATTTTGGAAATACTATAACTGCCTTTTCAACATTTAGGCAGTCAATACAATCTGCGTTAAGACTATTGACTAATGGTTAGCAAATTTTATTCTCCAATTAAGTATGTACTTTATTAGGAATAAGGAAGACTATTTCTTAATTGAATACAACCCTCTAAAACCATATACCTCATCTCCTACACAAAATTTGTCGGTAGTTAGTGACGTCATACTGTTTCGACACACCACCCTGACATGTAATTAATATCAGTAATACCTCGCACCACCTGTCTCTCTCTACCCCATGGTGTGAGTGTAAGACCCTTCTTGTCTCACCCCCGCCAGTAGGGCTTTTATTACTTGTTGAAGATTTACAGTTTATTATAAGAAAGGATTTGGAGAAAATTGCAGGTTAAGATTTAGGAATTGGGGATAATATTTTCAAATAAATTTTAAGGGAGGGTTTAAAAGTGGATTTAAGTTATGCTTTCACTCGAGTAGGCTGTAGGATGTTCTAGAGAAACAGTTTTTCTGAACAAGGACACAGGGTTTATTCAAGGGCTCTATTCTGTAACTTGTAGACAGTCATTTTCACCTGTCACCTATGCACTGTCCCGGTAGACGGTCCCCTATGTGATGTTTTTTGTTAGGGAGGTAGCATTGTAAGGGAGGTAATTTTGGTATTATTTCATAAATAAAATTAATGATGTTAAAGAAGTTAAGCTTAAACCGTCGTAAGGTTAAGCCATGTTTTAAGAGTACAGTTTAGACAGTCGTAAGATGCAGACAATGTTTAAGAGTTGGTTTTTAAGAGTCATGGGGTTAAGAAGTATTTGAGGGAGTGAGATTTTGTTTATCATGGGTTGGAGACAATTAGTGTGTTCGGTCGGTACAGTAAAAATGTAACCAAGTAATTCCATATGAACGTTAGTGTAGTGCCCAGCTAAAGACATATAAGAGATAAATGGTTTTAGAGGATATCAGTCAGGACTGTGGTATCCAGTGGATGAATTAGTGTCTGGTGAAAAGAGTCTCTCGAGTGTTAGTGTTGTGAATGTGTCTCTGATTTGGGTTTAGCTGTCGTCGTTAATTTGTAAGTGTATGTAAATAATGTAAATATTAAACCGTATTATAATTAAAGTAGGTTAGTAAAATGTAGACTTTAATTGAACAATCCTTCCAAGAATCATAGATTACTACAGAATCCAAGAAGAATACAAAGACTATGTACCTATATACACTGATGTCTCAAAATACGGTTTCTTTAGGAGACAAAGTAGGAACAGCGGTCATAGAAGAAGAAACCAGTCATCAATACAAACTCGACAGCCCAATTCTTCACAGCCGAGGCCATAGGAATCCTACGAAGTATAGAAACCATCGCTCAAAAAGATCAAAGAACCCCAAATGCATCATCTAATCAGACTCCCTGAGTGTTCTAACCACTATAGGCAAAATATATAATAGAAATAGAATCATCCAAGAAATACATGTAAAAATACACAGCCTACAAGAACAAAACACAATAATCAGCTTGGTCTGGGTACCTTCACATATAGACATAAAAGGTAACGAAAAAGCAGATACCACAGCAAAAGGAGCCACCAGAAAGGATCCAATGTATAACTCAACCGTACAAGACTATGACATGAAAAATTAAATAAAACGTAAAATCCGAGAACAAGCAGACAACATATGGCAAAATATACAACTTAATAAACTAAGAACAATAAAATCCAACACAAAAAAAATGCCATTTTCGGAAACAAGAAGAGAGCAAACTTCCACTACCAGACTACGAATTGGACACACAAGAATAACACACAACTACAAAATGAAGAAAGAAGATCACCCATTGTGTAATGACTGCAACACAATTATTACAGTACAACACCTTATTACAGAATGTACCAAATATGACACAATAAGACAGACACATCAAATACCTGACACCCTACAAGAAGCACTTAACGACAATAACAAAAAAAAAACTACATAAATTTCTAATAGACACAAAACTATACAGACAAATATACTCTACCACCAATATACATAATAGCCTAAAATAGCATAAAAAAAACCTTCTGATCTAAGCTGTCCTAAAGTCACTAAATTATACAAAGTAGCGCAGGCCTTTGAAGAAGCCGACAGACCCCAGGGTTTGATTGGCAACATTGCTTCCCCTATTAAGCAAACTAAAGCAGCAATTTTTACGTTCTTAAGTTTGCGTCTGCGCTGTCACATCTCTCTTTCTCGCTCTAATTTAATAACCTCCTTTGTCAGCGGTTTGATTATTTAAGGTTAAGTTTCATTTAAATTTATATATTATATCCATTTTATTTAATAAAAAAAATAATTGAAATTGTACCACAATTTTATTATAGCGCATCTATGATTAAAAAAATCGTGATTACAATGTTTAAAATAAAAATTTTGGTAGTACTAGTTTCTTATTTTTTTACTGTTGGAATCACTGAAAATCATTTGTGTTGGCGACATTTTTAGCCGCAGTATGGCCGCCGTTGCGCTACTTTGTATAATCTAGTGACTTTAAGCTGTCCTTCTTGAATTAGAGTTCGCGTTCAATTTTATCCATTTCTTATGTGATCTATATTTATTTTGTGTTAATTTTATCGTATTTTTATCATTTCCATAGTTGTTATTCTAATTTTGTTTTTTTTATATATATATAATTTTAGCACTATTGATTGATGATGACAATTTAAAATTTTCCACACTAGTTTTTACTTCACTTGTATTGAATATTTTTATGAAAATATTTGAAGCCGACTTTCTACATTTTATTAAAACGTATAGGGCAATTGCGATTTATCACCTTAAAGAACATACAATTCATTAGTTTCAAAACATAAATCATATAAAAATAACTGCAATCTATGCTGTATTTTTTTAGGTTTAGATCAAATGTTTAGTTTAACTTTATGCAAACATCTGTAGGGCAATTGTTAACATTTATTCAGTAAAGCAATAACCAAAATGGATGTTTAATTTCTAAAATTTCCACTTAAACTAATTTACAATTGTTCATTTCAGTATGAAACCATGTGTAGACAATTTCATTTTCCTTTGCGTGCATTTCCGCGGAAAATACCGAATTTTCTTTAGTATCTCATATTCAAAGGTGAGTTTCCTTTTGCAAAAGTATTTTCTCATTTCCATTTCCTATTTTCGCGGGGAGGAAAATCGAAGAATTTGTTTCTTTCAGTACAATTCAGAAAACATACCTGCGGTTTTCTACTGAAACATTGCCTTTGTTCTGTTTCCGGGGAAGTGGAACGCTCCGGGAAAATGGAGTTAACAAATGGCTAACACTCTAAACGAATTTATCATTGAAATGTACTTGTAATATAGCTGTCCAATTTTATCGACAATATTCCAAGACTATACTTTACGCTGTATATTTTAAATTGGCCGTGTTAACAAAACACATTTTGTAGAACAACAATCTGTTGTTCATTTTTAACCCGAAATATGGTAGTAGAAACCCAAAATATTTCTTATTATTTTGATTAATTTATGATATCTCCAAAGAGAGAAAATATAGAAGCGGTTTGAGTTTTTGAAATAGTTACAAGGGTCCTGAAAGTAAAGAAAGTTTGGCTGGTGATGAAAATCGCTGTCCACGCATTTTTTGTTTGATATTGGGGAACAAAAAAAAAAATCGTCAGGGGATAAATCAGGTGAATACGGGAAATGAGACGTTAATTCGATGTTTTTCTCCTTCAAATAATCAATTGTTTGACGTGCTGTGTGGGATCTTGCATTGTCATTGATGAAGAATGATGCGACGTTTTTGGTTGTTTTTCCTGATTTTTTCGATGACTTCTGGCAAACAAATTGTTGTATACCATTCAGCTTTAACTGTGCTCCAATCCTCTAAAGGAATGGTTGCGACATGTCCAGTAAAACCGAAGAAACAAACGATCATTTTTTAGAAGTGCTTCGTGAACGAACAACTTTTGTGGGTTTCGGTTCATCTTGGACGACCCAAACAGTGGATTGTTGCTTAGTTTCCGGTTCATATGAATAAATCCAAGTTTTGTCACCTGTAATGATGTTGTATACGGGTTTTGCAGTGCCTAGGTTGAATTTTTTTAGCATTCCTTTACACCATACAACACGAGCCTTTTTTGAGCTTCGGTCAAATTATGCGAAATCCATCGGGAACAGATCTCTTTCACAGCTAAACATTCATGCAAAATCGAATGTATTGCAATCTAGGATATGCCAAAGGATGCTTCTATCTCACGGTAAGTCAGATGCCGATCTTCTTTGATCAATTTGCGCACAACATCGATGTTTTTTTGAATCACAACCGATTTTAATCGACCTTCACGAGATTCATCACTGCCGGACGCACGACGAAATTCTGAAAACTAATTGTAAATAGTCTTTTCTGATGATGCTTCATAACCAAAAGTTGAACGAAGGGAATCTATTCATTGTTGTTGAGTTAGGTCTTTACTAAAATCGTAATAAATCTCCCAACGAAAACCTTCACAAGTAATAACCATTTTTTCACAAACAATTTTTTTTTAAATGCTCACTGTCATAAAACTACTCGGTCAATTTATAAGCTGCCACTGATTTCACAATAACAAATGTCAAATTTTACGTATATAGTAATGACATATTTCAATATTGTCATCTAGTGGTCGTTTATTAAAACATAAAAGGCAACCGTCGTATATTTAGGAATTGCGACAATATTCAGCAGCATTCAAACTGCACATTAAAACTTTCGTCGAAAATATAAATACTTGAGTGAGTTATCTGTAGAGCTAGGATATATGTCCTCTCGGACTTTATTGTAGCATTAAAAAACACTAAAAGCCTGTCATATATATCTTCGGTATATCTTTTACAATTTATTTGTGCAATACCTTGATGATATATATCTGAAAATCTTTCCAAGACCAACATGCGATCTGACAAAAACCGCATCAAAATCATTTAAACCATTCTCGAGTTTTAAAGTAATGTACATACATATATACGGATAGACGGAGAGACATTCCGTTTTATATATTTATAGATTATTAACTCGGTTAGTTGAATTAAATCCTTTAGCATTTATTCAGAGCCCATCTCTGTTGTGACCTAATTTATTTATTTAAAATAAAAAAGAATATATCGAGATTAAAAGCATGTTTTTTTTTGTATTAGATTAAAGGGTGACATTTACGAGCTCTCTCACTACTAATATCCTGGCCTTATTAAGTAAAACATCAATTTCTAGTTAACCTTATTTTCTCTAGAATCTTGTTTTAATAAGAAGTATAATAATTATTTCTGTAAAACGAAACTTAAAAGCTATCCACTAAAAAATTCATAAAGGACTTTTACGTTTTAGTTTTGTCATACTATACGTTTCTGCCACTGCGGTTAAACCGGTACGGTTTCACCGCAGCATGATGCGGTAGCTTCCAGTGAATGCGGTCGCACCGCACATTTTTCAATTAAATTTTTGTTGGTAGAAAAGAATAATGCGCACAACCATTGAAGTACAAATATAATATTAAAGATGGTTCGTTCATGAACGAACTGGCTCAGTAAGCCGGATCAATACTCGCACCGTAGTGAGCCGACTCACCAAATTGAAATAAACTAGATCACGGTTCACTGCACGATAGGAATTCGGTTGAACTTTTGCGCGATTGTGGGCTGTGACCGAATCCGGATCGGTATTCCTGTCGAGATTCGCTTATACGAGGGCTACCTTTTAAGTTTTTACAAAAACTAAGAAAGACATTTATTTTTGGATCAAACTGTTTGATTGCTTTTCAAAATATTCGCCTTTAAGCTTTATACAATTTTGCATGCGTTCAAACCAATTCTCGAAACATTTTTTCCACTGAAGTTGGTATCTTAAAACCATGGTTTTCGAAGGCTTCAACAGTTTCTTGAGGTGATGAAAATCGCTGTCCACGTACTTTTTGTTTGACATGGGGGGAACAAAAAAAAGTCGTTAGGGGATAAATCAGGTGAATACGGGCAACGAGACGTCAATTCAATGGTTTTCTCCTTCAAATAATCAATAGTTTGACGTGACTAAAAATCAGCCGCTTCTGAGTTCAGCCAGTTTGTGACTGTTTTCAATTTGTCATAATTTTCCAGTCTACCACCAAGTAAGTTTTGAGATGGAGTCTTGTACGGTGGATGCGGAAAAATATCCCAGAGAAATTCATTAAGTTAAGGTGTTGTCGGGCCAGAAAATCACTCCGCGAGATAGTAGTCTTCGGCGCCGATTTTGGATGGCTCACCGTAGACTCCATGTTCCCACAACCACAATTTGACAATGAATTTCTATTAAATGAACATATTGCACGGGGTGAATTCAAAAACGGAATCTTTTCTACAGAATTTATTATATAATATAAATTTACATCAGAATACAATTATTTGTCAGAATGGCTGCTGGTGTTGTCCGTTAGAAGCTGATGTAAGTCCCGTTCTTGCCCCGGCTTCTCCAGGATCGGTCGAACCACCCCAGGTATCCGCACGAGGCGAACACGTGGTGAATCCCTGTAGACGACACTCACATCTCGTGTAGGCGACTACAACAGCTGGGCTGGTCCTTAGGCAGCGTGCTCACAAGAATGACTACTGCTTGACTATCAAGAATGACTAACTTGAATGACTCTAAGACCATTTTATAATTGTTAACCAGGACACTATGAAGTCAGGTCCTACCTCAATTGTTTTGGAAACATTATTTATTTGTATAAATGTTGGCAGCAATTAAAGACCATAGTCAGCACAATTGAATAATGTTTATCAACACATTAGAATGTAGTTCAAAACTTATATTGACAAACACGCAACACTCTGCACATTCTTTAATTCCCAAAACCGTACGTCAGCAACCTTGACCTACACGGCTTAAAGGCCGCTCAAGAAACTGAGACATTAGAACACAATTATATCATAATTGTGACAATATTTTGAGTTACAAAACGAATTACTGGACGCACTTCACATGCAGTGGCATTTCTATGAGATAATTCATGATAAAAATCAATGTAACGCAAGCAATAAACGAAACGAGTAGGCGGTTAAATTTATTATGTGCCAGCCCAGACAACACTAAAGTCTGTCCCACATCTTGTAATCCAAAGAGACCTTTTTAAATATCTGAAAAAAATCAGATTAATGGACAATAACGTGAACCGAAATAGTTCGACAGAAATTCATCATATTAATTTGCGACTTGAGTGTGATCAAAAATAAAATGTGAACACATTGAAGCCTACTAAAAAAAAAAAATGGTACCGAGAGTTGATCTTCACGGATATTATACGCAAACGTTCTTTGCTTTGTAAATCATCCTCGTATTTTCAATTCTGAGATCAATTGTTAATGGTCCCTAATTAGATATATTTTTTTTCATAAAAAATTTAATTTGAACAATTTGAAGGGTTAAAAAGTTCGGATCTCACTGAATATCTTCGAAAGTTAAATAAAAAATAACGAAAAAACTTTGAATACAGATAGAAGGTTATTGGACATTTTCTTTTAATTTCAACGACAATGCTGCGTCGGCGAATAAGTGGCGCACGGAGGGAACTGGGTGCCACTGGTGAGGGTGCAATTGGGCGAGGGGGACAGATGGAAAAGGAACGGCTCTCTGTATTGATTCTATTTCAGAACCACTGGATAGGATTAATAATACGTCAATCAGAGAAACGACTGTTTGATTACGCCGCCGTTAACTTCGTTAAATATGCAAACACCATAGATGTACGCGTACACAGAGCAGACACAACAACAAAAAATACA
Source organism: Liopterus haemorrhoidalis (assembly GCA_963971575.1). Lineage (NCBI taxonomy): Eukaryota > Metazoa > Arthropoda > Insecta > Coleoptera > Dytiscidae > Liopterus > Liopterus haemorrhoidalis. The sequence continues at coordinate 22,049,582 of OZ020613.1, read as the reverse complement.
TTATCGTACTTAAATCGATCGTCGTTACGTCGACTACGAATCAGAAAAAAAAAAGTTCTCTCTTCTTCTCTATACATACATATAAAAAAGGCAACGTCTCTCTGTTTGTTGCATATCCGTATGTGCGCTTTTTACTCGAGACCTACTGATCTGATTTTCATGAGGTATTTTTCTATCTGTAGCTACATTATCTGGTCTGGTTTTCAACTGTTTTATTAAAATAGGTTCAGTAGTTCCAAAGTAATAATAATATTTGTGCGCACAGTTAAAGGGAAATTTATGATTTCCGTGCATATTTAACGCATTTTCTAGAAATTATTAGCGCCAACACAGGTTTCGTCTGCGGAAAAGTTGGTACACGATTTATACACTAATAATGATTGAAATAATTTTGAAAATCTGTTCAGTAGTCGGAGATATAATGATATTTGTGCGCGCAGTTAATACATAACCCATATTTTCGGTTTATGCTTAACGCATTACTGGAGAACTGATGATCTGATTTTCATGCGTTTTTTTTTTTTTATATCTGTAGCTACATCATTTGGCCAGGTATTAGGATGTTTTATTCAAATCGGTTCAGTAGTTCCTAAGTTGTATTGAAATTTGATCGCGCAGGTAAAACGAAATCCATGTTTTCCGTTCATATTTAACACATTTTCTTGAAATTATCAGCAACAACATCGGTTTCGTCAGCGGAAAAGTTGATACGTAATTTGAAATATCTTGGTTGATTCTGCGCAATTAAGAAATATTATGAAATAAGTCGGAAAAAAGAGGGTTCGGCACAAAATTGTTACTGCGGCTAAACTGTAAAATGTATATATAAAATGCACGACAGACTTTTAGGATTTAAATTGCTAAAAAAAGGTATGCGAGAACATATATACCTACCTAATCAATAAATTACTCACGATAAGCATTTATATGTTTCATTAAATTTGCAAAAACTTTTTTTCGGCAACATAATAAATGTTAAGGGTAACGAAATTAGAAAAATAAATATTAGTGCAAGTGCAAGTCAAAGTCACAGTTTTGAACACCAATAATTAAACACTAACAATAGTAAACAGAAAATTAACCACTACAATATTATTATTAAAGTCATACACTAAAACTTAAAACTAACTGCAAAATACATCTTAGAACTGGATGGGCTTTGTTAGGCGCAAATAGCCTTTGTTGCTGTGCGCCAAAAATTTCAACTAACTAACTAACTAATATCTTACAACTGACTAAACTCAGAACACTGAATAATAATGCACTCACTAAACGTTATTGTCTATTGTCTAAGGCTAGACAGGGACATATTGTTAGGTGCAATAAAAACGTTTGATTAAATGTCGCAAACATTTAATAATAAATTGCCGGTTTTATTGCATTTATACCGCTCCGCCTAACGGTCTCATCTTTATCTGTAAAAGTGCATTGTTACTTATGTCAGAGTGGGGAGCGGAGATAAATACAGCTCGCTGCCGAGCTGTTTTTGAATACGAGACATGCGGGACAATAAGTAGGTTTCCGGGACGATTTTAGGAACCGATATAAAAGCGAGACATGGAACGGTAACCCGGTACTAAAAAGCCTAATAAATCCTAAAAAAGCCAATATCTAAAAAATAAGTCCTAATATAAATCTTAATGAAACCTAAAAAATGCCTAATAAAAATCCAACATTTGTGGAAATTATTCAATGCCTTTATCGCATTTCTTGCACTCGGCCTAAGACTCCTCCTCTGTTTGTTTATGGCTATCGTTTTAGCTAGAGCGGCGTAGACGGAGTCGTGTAGATGCGGTGATAGCACTATTAGATACATTGCAAGTTTACGATTATCTATACCTAGGCTTACCATACGTTCCGGTTTGACTGGGATTGTCCCGGTTTGAAGGTATGGTCCCAGCGTCCCGGCCAGTTTGTCATTTTGTCCCGGATATTTCGTACAAATTAAAAAGTGCAAAATATACACGCAGTACAAAAAGTACAGCGTAGGAAAATGGCGATTAGACAACTATAGGCAATTCCAAACGTTTACACGGAACTAGATTTTGAATTCTAGTAATTTTTATATATTAACACGGACTTTTAGTCATTTTGTTTAAACTTTATAAATCATACTCACATTGCAAATTCTAGATTAAATTGATTGTCTTCATAAAATGTCCTTTCATTGCATTTGAAATTATTGCCATTCTTAATAAAAATTTGATTTTTGTTGTTTAAAAATTTTGTTTCACTGTTGGAATTTAAAATTTTCACATACCAAACGTGAAACATGAAATAACCCAAGCAAGGTCCCTTCTCGTAACAACCTAAAGAACGAAATTTCCATGTAGTTCCGCCTAAAAGTTTGGAATAGCCTATAATTAAAAATATCAAGGAATTTTTAAAGAAATTTATTTAGTGGTTAATATTAATATTTTTTGAATAATAAGTTATGTTCAATTAAGAGTAATTAAAAATTATTACTACGCAAATTTTGATTTTGGTTAACCGTAGACGGCGTTATTTTCTGTTTTTAGCAAAATCTCAAAATTGTCCCGGTTTAAGAAAAAAATATTATAGTAAGTCTACCTATACCTTATTTCATTTATATCGACAAAGTCGCCCGCTCATTTGTACGCCGACCAAATTACATGTAATTTTATAAACAAAGATAGATAAAAACCAAATTTATAAAGATGCAACAAGCAAAATAATGAAATTTTTGTTATGAAAATATTATAAAAATATACAGATGTGAAATATCTGAAAGGCGCCCTCGTTGCCCAGGCGCCTGGGGCGATCGCTCCATTGCTCCATGCCACCGCACGGCCCTGGTAACTATACATTTGCACGCCTAACACGATAAAAACACATAAATGCTTAGGCGCGGAAAAAGTACGTTCAATACCAACAGAAGGCACTTCAATCGTTTGTTAAAACACTGCTATAATAGCTTTGACAAATCACACGAATGCAAGAAATGCACTTTTCATATATATAAAACACACACTATTGTTTCTACGTTCTCAAAAACTAATATTTGTTTGTATTACAATTTATTATTTTATATGTTATAACCAAATTGTCATCATTATTTTTAAACACGAAACAAAAACCCTGACTTATTAATGAAGAAGTTTGCTGCACAACAGACAAAGACATAATGAGTATTTTTGGCGGCTATGGCCAGAAAAGAAAACTGCACCATAACTGAAGTAAAAGTCAACACTTTTAAAATGTATGAAATTTTTTGGCTAAATTAGATAATTTTAAATAATTTAAATAAATTTCAATTATAATTGATACACACTTAAATTATTGCACAAGTTTTATTTTTCATATTATAAACAATTGAGAATCAATTTTTACATACGGCCTAATGAATTTGGAACCATTTATACTTAAAATATTCGCATTTTTATGCTCTTTTTTATAATTTTTATTTTGACTATCGACCCACGACTTTTCCTATTTAAAATTGTTTTCCCTAAAGTCACTAGATTATACAAAGTAGCGCAACGGCGGCCATGCTGGGGTTAAAAATGTCGCCAACACAAATGATGTTCAGTGATTCCAACATTATAAAAATAAGAAACTAGTTTTTATTTTAAACATTGTAATCACGATCTTTTTAATCAAAGATGCACTATAACAAAATTGTAGTACAATTTCAATTATTTTTTTAATTTTTATTAAATAAAATAGATATAATATATAAATTTAAATTAAACTTAACCTTAAATATTCAAACCGCTGACAAAGAAGGTTATTAAATGAGAGCGAGAGAGGGAGATATGACAGCGCAAACGTAAACTTAAGAATGTAAAAATTGCTGCTTTAGTTTGCTTAATAGGGGAAGCAATATGGCCAATCAAACCCTGGGGTCTGTCGGCTTCTTTAAAAGCTTGCGCTACTTTGTATAATCCAGTGACTTTAGTTTTCCCATGTTAATTTCTTATAGACTCGCTTGAAACAAACACCGAGTATAATATAATCCAATACGATATAATAGCTTTACTCGCATGCGCAATATTGTTTTTATTGTTCACGGATAAGATAGTTACTGTTTCTGACAAGATATTAATTATTCGCGGCAACCTTCAAACAATTACGTAACCTGTTCACAGCAAGTAAATCGTGTTTGTAGATTACAGTAAAAACTCTAAGTCAGAACATGCGCGTTTCTAGTTTCGTTGAATTTAATTAATAAACTTAGTTCTCCCATTTAAATTTATTACACCGTGACTGAAATCTTATTAGTCAGCCAAAATTATCACGTTTTAAGTCAGGTATGCGCATTTAATATGTTCTTGAACATTCTCCTTAATTGTTGGTACCTTATTAGAAACTTCATCCATGGACAAAGCTAACGTATATTTTAAATAAATAAATAGATAAACTGGTATTATTTTGGTCGCCTCCTGTTTGGCACCTTCATAAAATTGACGCATATGGCCGGGACAACATTCGCCATAGCCTCGGTACGACATCAGACTTATGCAACTTCGATAAGATGGCCAGTTGGATAGTGAGTTTGAAATATATCCGCTGGCCGGACCTTTTTCTTAGGACCCATTCGAGCCCTAAAAAAAGATAAAGAGTATGTTAAAAGCAACACATCTATATTAGTTTTTATTCACGTCATTGAAATTGTTGTGTTTATAAAACATTTAAAAATATAAATATAAGGTTGATGATTGTGTATCCTCCGACAACTGAAAACATAAAAAGTACTAAATTTGCTGACGGGCCGGATTTAATGAGATTTGAAAAAGTTCTTACGGGCTGAATAAAATCAGGTTGTGGACCGTTGGTTGTACATGCCTGCTTTTTTTAGAACGTCGGTATCAGGCACGTAATCCTGCCATCTTCAGAATAGATCGTAAACATCGCTGATGAAATCTATCCGACATTCTGATGTGTCTATGATAGAGACACCAAGATTCGCTACTATACAGGACTACTGAGAAGACCATCAGTAAACCTTTATCTTGCTGTGATATTTTTTGGTGTTCGTTATTTAAGGCCCATGATTTTCCAAATAAAAAAATAATACTGATGATTATGTAAAGAGAACTTAAGCTCATATGCTCAATGCATTTATGCTATGATGAAAGTAAAAAATAATTTTTAACTGTGATTCAAACCAGGAAATCAATCTTCACCAAATAATAATTTGATGATTTAATGATTAACTACAATTTTCCAAACACTATGGCGCAGTTGCGTAAAGCGTTGTTAACCAAGTCATTGTCAGATATTTGACAATGTCGTGATGAAAAACAATTGATTGTGTATTTAGCGATGCTTTCAGCAACACTTGACAATATTATTCATATTTAACTACATTGTCAGACTTTATGTAACTGCGCTAAAATATTTGCAGGTCTCTGTAGGTTTTTTTAGCTTCGTGCGTAACTATGTTTTGAAACTAAGTAAGTTTTAATGATTGAAGAAGACATTGAGTTGTTTTGTTTTTGAACGGTTGTTTTTTAAATAATAACTCGTGCTTTATAAGACAATTTAGATTAAAATGTTAGTTTTATTTTGTGAGCTTGATTTTTGCTCTATTTTATTAGTTTTTCATGAAAACATTTGGTACATGTTCGTTTAATTAATACTTGTCAAATGCAAATTTACGTTATTTTATTGTATTATAATAGATACTGTTCTCAAATAAAGTTCGGAATTACATTTTAATTTTCTCTTGTCGTATACCATAAAAAATATTATATGAACTACAGCGGAAAAACGTTTTTCAAGAGCCGAGAAAAGACCTGCTTCGACTCAATTCTGCGTATCTTTTTTCGGCTTGGAAAAGATTCAGTTTCCCGTCTAGGTACACAAATATCTGTAAGGTAAATCGATTTCACGCAGCAAAAAACCGAATTACACGTACACCGCGCGGGAATTACCGAATTACGTGTGTGCAGTAACTTGACAAACTACTGTAATAACAAAAAGGATAAAAAATTTGCCTAATCAAGTTTAACAAATGTAAAAAAATATATGTGTGGAGTGTGAATTTTCACACATTTCAGGTTTTTGTTGGTATTTTTTATTAAAAAATTGTGTGTACATATTAAAAAGCATAAATTTCGATAACTTTTGAAACTTTATCAAAACTCAGTTATAGCTACCCAGCTCTACAGTCAGTCAGAGAAACATTGTTAGCACAATATTGAAAAAATTGCGATAACTTTCGAAATAATTATCACATAAAAAATTCCCGCCGTACTATTCCGGTTCACATATGCATTATTCAGATTTTTTTTAAATCCCCACCCGTGGGTTATAAGTTGTGGGGCAAGAGATTTTTAATATATTTTTGGCCAAAACAAAATCGTGTTAAAATACTGAAATTAAAAAATAACTACTTTGATTCTTTAATCTACGCCTTAAAAACAATTTTTTATACCACACAATAAATATATTTATCTATTTCTTTTTCTTTAAATATTTCTCGTCGAACAAATCTAATCAAAAATTCCCGTTGAACTATTTTGGTTCCATCAGTAAATAAAAAAAAAACTGTTTAGGGAAAATAAGTTAGGGGTTACAGTTTTTTGACATATTTTTGACGAAAACCACAAAAAAATGATTTTTCAAAAACAAAATTGTTGGTTTATCCACGATTTCATTTAAAACAACCACTCAAATTTTTTTTTAAAATATTTATTTTTGCGTTGAATACATATTTTTATATATTTTTCCTGCGATGTGTTTTCAATAGTATTTCTTTATGTGGGTCAAAAAGTTGTGCAAGCATGCCAAATTTCAACTTTCTATGTCCATCCGTTTGGCCACAATTTCTACCGTACAGACAAACAGACAGATAGACACATGAGTGATGTTATACCGGTATTTTGTTCTACCTACATAACCTTAAAATTGTGCTAAAAAATAGATATGGGTCTGGGTTTAATTAATATCCCAAAAAATGCCATGTCCGCCATTTATATCACGAATTATTCAACTCCCTTTAAGTTGAACTATTTTTGTTGGTAAGTTACAATAAACAGTGAATATTCTATTAATTCTCTATAGTTCTATTTGTCTATGAGCCTCGTCAATACTACGTTCTTTGTTATTTTGTCTGTTTACTTAAACATATATTTTTTTCTGTTTTTCTCTCTTTTATAAATACCTTCTTCGGAAAATACTTCAAAGAAAAATTGTTTTTCATTTGTATTAATCGGAAGTAATACATTTTTCTTTTCAATTTTCTCGAGATATGTTTTTGCATTTAGATTCAAATCAATATCGTTCTGATTGGAATTTTGTAAAGTATTAGTTAGGAAAATGGAAATATTTTAAGATATTTTAAAAAGAATTTTTTTACCCTCTGGGCTCAATTCAAATTCACGGACAGGTAGATGTATTCATAATTTGGAAAGTAATACCCTTCTACTTAAGCAGTGAGTATGGTGATTTCCCGCATATACCTGTTCAATCCGCGTTGCGTGTGTCACACAGTAATATGGACCTACATTTTAACGTTTCCGAACCACTTATTTTATTTTAAGCAAATACTTTGGTAGCGAGTCATCCGCTTGCCGAAGGAGAAGTACTGTGAAACGAAGAGTCCGGTCCCAATTTGATTAGCATTTTATTTATTTATAATTATTATTTTTTTTATAGTAAATTAAATACAACCTGTATTTCATGTAACGTTCTTGCAACGGTTCAATGTAAATAATTGTGTAATGCAATTTATTTGAGTAATTAATAGTTTGAATTTAATACTTAATTTTAATTTTATGTAGGATTTAATAATGAGTATATTTATCGACCGATTTGAAATATTTTAACAACCAGCTAGAAAAGTTAACAACCGGTTGGCGCTACAGTGGCGTGCGGTCTGGATATGTGGGGCATTCGCCGCATACCCACCTTGTATCGCACTATATTTATTATATTTTAATAAAATTTCAATATACAGTTAAACAAATAATTCCGTATTTAAGAAAATAAATGCGTTTTTTTTTTTTATTTTTTAATTAGATAGAGTAATTTGTACCATTTTATATTGTGTAAGTAGTTGCGTGCTGAAAATATGCATCTGAGTGCGAGTATTATTGTTTGCCTATTATATACAGCCATGTCTAGCGGTGTTTCCGTCGCTAGCCTTGCCTGTATTCATTTTATGTTATAGTGCCGGTCGTCCAAAATACCAGCGTTTAATGACATGTGGTCTGATAAGCTTGCAAGGTAAGCGCGCGCTGGACTGTCTCATACAGAATAGAATTAATTCTATTTATATGCATTAAAAGGGGGGGAGGAAGACGAAATTATTTTCAAGGGTAGGAATTGGAAATTACTCAGAAATAAGTGCTGATAAAATACACTTTATTTTTCAAAATGCAAGTCATGGCCTAAAAAAAGGTTCTCACTTGTAAAATACAAGTGATGTCAAAAAGAAGGTTCTCTCTCCTAAAATGCGACCTAACAAAAAAAAAAAAGGTTTTCAGATGTATATTGACAAAAACACGTAACGATCACGTGTTTTTCACGAGTTCTTTGGGCGGGCTCGTCACGTGTATTTTGACAACAAAAAAAAACTAGTTTTTGTAGCTTCTGGGGGGGGGGGGGTAATCAAGCCCGTGAACCCCTCCCCTGGGTGCGAAAGGAAGATAGTCTTAAAAAAGGAAGATAGTTTTAATTCTAAGGTGATAAATGAATTTTGAAAAAGAAAAGACTAGAAGTTACGTTTAAATAATTTTTTATATTAATTGATTTTTGTTTTCCTAGTAATTTATGAATCCTCAAAAAAGAAAAAGAAAAAGCGTCGCATTCAACCACTTCTTCTAATTACTTATCCCCTAGATTAAATCTTTCTTCATTAAGTGGAAAATTATAAATCATGGAATGAAACTCCTCAATTTTGTGTTGAAAACGAGTCACTACTAATAAATGTTTTACTGCTAGTTTGTTAACTACCTTTTTCAGTTTTATCTGTAAAATGGTAGCAAATATGGAATTGATTTCAATAAAGAAATCAGTAATATTATTATTTGAAGTATAAAAAATGGCGAAAATTTACAAAAATGTTTAAAGTTATTGTATAATAGTAAAATAATAAATAAAATGAATATATAACAGTTGTACCATCAGAATTATTTTCATAATAAAGATATTATTCATTACAATTCGTAGAATGTTTATGCCATACATAATTTTACAATATTATAAGTTTTATTTACTAAAAGGCTAATACAAAAAGAAGAAAGAAAATGGCAAGACCTAAGAGACAACAAACTACGGCGAATAAAAGAAGAAACCAAAATATGGAAATTCGAAGGGACAAGAAGACAGCAAATAGCAACGACCAGACTAAGAATTGGACATTCCAGACTGACAGACCAATACAGACTTGAAAGAAAAGACGCACCAAACTGTGACGAGTGTAACACAAGACTGACAATCGAACATATTATACTAGACTGCACAAAATACGAGACGATACGACAACGACACCATATACCTGACAACTTACAAGAAGCCCTCAGTGACAAGGCGGAAAACCTGGCAAATCTCCACAAATTTTTACTTGACACAAATTTATACTCTGATTATAATAATATTTCATGTAATAATATAAAAACAAAATATAATGTAAATTAATAATGTACGGGCACTAATCACCATAGCAGTGGATGTGCCTTTGTTTTTGTTTGTTAAATAAAAAAATAAAAAAAATAAAAATTAGTTTTATTATGAAGGTTAGACAGAATAAGAATAATATTGGAAAATTATGTGTGGGTAAATAGGAATCAAAATTAATAGGGGATACGCATAAAATTTGTATTTCCTTAAAACTACATTATTTTGATATGTTAATGTTAGTTATGTCACCTAACAAAACAAAAATCACATTTTAATTAACATTATAGCCAAATTTTTTAATTAAAATATTGTAAATTTGAAATATTCCGAGCACGGGGCGAAGGTTGCCGAGTAGAAACGACTGAGTATGACGTCAAACGATAGGGTTTTCACATCACAGATACAGACAGCTACAACATAATCTTCACACGTGTGTGTATTGTATTGTTCGAGAGTTTTGTATTTGTTTTTAAACAATTTTTCACGCATTTATTATTAAAATGGCAGATAAAGATTTTGTTAGGGCTCAGAGTGATAATTTACCCAACATGCGTGATGCATTTATGCTCACAAACATAAAATTTACTATTTTCTGAAATATCGGTTTTATTTCGCCCCATAGCTTCCAGCCACAAATTTCGCCTTTTCTGTTGTTTTTCGCCATCAAGTAATGATATAAATTGTTTTTTTGGATTTCTAGTTGAACTAATTGTGCACATCGGTACTGAACAATATTTTCGATTATGTTTCGAAATACTGGGGCCTGGATCTTCCATATTTTATATATTTTAATATAAAATTTAATTCGGTAAACATGTATAAATTGTTTTTATAGAATTAAACTTTATTTTAATTAAAATCACTCTCCTTTACATAACCTATAAAAGTTACACAAACAAATAATTCACAACAGACTATGTTCGCTGCATAAACAACCGTTCGCTGGATTGGCTAGTAGTCTCATGCGTCAGTTAGAAAGGATTATGACGTCACACGTCGTTTTCGCGCGCTACATACATTTTTGATTTTTTAAAGCCTTCAAATTAAAAAAAAAAAAATTAAAAACTGTTTTTTATGTTTATATACAACAAGAGGAATATAATAAAAAAATAAAAAAAAATCATGCCTATCCCCTATTGTAAAAGACTTGGTTCTTGGCTGTGGTTTGGTGTATATGCAATGCATCAGATCCAATCAAGAGCTGAATCCAGTTGACCATGCAAGTTTTATACTTTAGTTTACATATGGAATTCTGTTTTAAAATGTTTTGTCTTCATTTCATATTCACGTAATTAATTTATAATTTTAAATCTCATTCTTCATTGATAGATTTTTCTTTTATACAGTAAATTGACTTGTTTGACTTTTAAATTACCATCATTAGAGAAGCTGGCAAAATCAGTCCAAATTATTTTCCTAGTTTTTAATCTAAACTAGGTGGTGGCAGCCTTCCCCCCTGTTTTTACAGTTTGGTAAATTCACCCCCCTGGCTGTTACATTTTTAGAGCCAGCGGTGGGATTTTTCAATAAGGTATTTCAGTAGTCCTGCCTGTTACAATTTGGTAGCAGCAGTGCGATTTTAAAAATAGTTATTTGAGTAGTTTTGACTGCTACTATTTGGTGGCAGCAGTGGGATTTTCAATAAGGTATTTCAGTAGTCCTGTCTGTTACAAAAAAAAAAAAAAACAATTGAAATAAATTTCAATTTAGTAAAATGTCGGTATAAAGCGTATATCCGTTCAAAAATTAATCGCACGCCACTGCTGTACTATACGACGTTTATCTAACACAGCGGTGGGCAAACCGCGGCCCTTGATAGTGTTACATACGGCCCTTCATGAGTTATTAGTTATTAACAGTCTGTTTAAGAGTATTAGGTTTAACACAAGTGATGCCCTAAAATAAAGGTCTTCATTTTTAAAATCCAAGTAATGAGCTAAAAAAAAGTCTTCACTACTAAAATCCAGTGATGATCGAAAAAAGGACCACACTCAATATTTATTATACCATTATTCCAATAAATTCCTTTCTGGGTCCCTGCTGCGGTATTGACTAGAGCGATTATACGATTATTATTATTTTTTATTTTCTATTGTTTCGTCTTTTTTTTTTTAGTGCGGCCCTTTTATTCGTACTATTTGCGCAAACTAGCCCTTTTCAAAAAAAGTTTGCCCAACGCTGATCTAACACTAGCTGCGTTCAAGGGTGAAAAATTCCAGACAGCTAATAAGACGACGCAGGAACATATTATTCGTTCTGAAGGACAAACATCCAATCAGAATCTCAATTTCAATACAGTTTGTATTTCATTTATACATAGCTATTTCTTACAATAACAGTTAAATGTAAAACATTACGTAATGATTTTTTTTATAATTATCAAAGTTTGGTTTTAATTGTAATTTTATATAATTTAGTTTTTAATAATGAGTTTATCAACCAGCACAAAATTCATGAAAATTTAACAAAATGGCACGGGTGAGCCGATGCGAGTCAGCTCCACCATGCTACTGACATTAGCCAACATGTCTACTATGATAAATACAAAACCTCTTTACAGTAGCTCTTCAATTACGTTCAGAAAAAAATAACGATCAATTTTGAAATATTCTCACATTTTAAAATTGTTTGCCGGCACCGGGAGTTGAATGTGGTACTGTATGCATAGCCAGCAACGCACTAAAACAGCGCTACAGCCGTTCTCAATCCAAAATTAATTCTACATAAATATTCGAAAACTATTTAAATAGTTTCGTAAGGGTATAACACTATTCCCAATGCATTGGTCCGTTTCATTATTGAGCTGTTAATTCAAACCGGTACAGTTGCTTTTATCGATTCGAAAACGGTTCGGCGAATCGTAAAATCGCCCGTAAATGAACACCAATAAAAGTAGATTATTAAAACAGTATAGATTGAACACAAGTTAATATAGACGATTTTACCAAATATACAAGATACAGCGTTTCACATCATTACCAGGTTTATAGATTTTAAAATTCATAATACTGTCACCTGAAATCAGAAGCAATTAGGGTGGACAGGTCACGCTGATATGAGGGTTGCCTTTTATATTTCGGAATTTGAAATCAAAAACAATTATTTATCAACAAAAGTGGCTTTATTGTTTTTCAAAATATTCTCTATGAAGATCAATACACTTTTGCATGCGTTTGAGCCAATTTTCGAAGCACTTTTTCCACTCCGATTGGTGCCTACCTTCCAATAGTATATAGCAAATTATGTGGGATCCAACGAGAACAATTTTTTTTTACGGTCAAATATTCATGCAATAGTGAATGTATACTGGTGCCACTAATGCTCAAGGATATCTCAATCTCACGATAAGTCACATGACGATCTTGCAGTATCAGTTCACGCACAGCATAAATGTTTTCCGGAACAACAACCGATTTTAGACGACCTTCACAAAATTCGTTATTGGGCGAACTACGGCCACGATTGAAGTCTGCAAACCATCGATAAACAGTAGTCCTTGATGGTACTTCATCGCCGAAAGTCGAATTAAGTTCATCGATGCTCTGTTGTTGGGTTAACCCACAATTTGTAAAAGTCAAACTTTGCGATAGAAGCGTCAGTTGCCAGATAGCAACACTAGTTTAGCGAAATCCCGAAATATAAGAGGCAACCTTCTTATATGAGTGGACATGGATTTATTTTTCAAAGAAGAGCTTCATCTTATTTTGAAGGTTCATACAGTGTACTCTCTCTCTCAAGCGGACACCTTCCGACGCCGAATATATGTTCGACTAGCTGTAGTGCCCGTACTTCGTACGGTTTTTAAAATGTATATTTTTGCTGTAACATAAATGATAAGTGAGATATTTCAGTTTCAAGTAAAACACAAAATAATCGTATCTTTATTCTAAACCACTCTTTTGTATATAATTTTGATGTTAAGTAAATAATAAGTGAGATAATTCGTTTATAGGTAGCTCTCTACATAGCTCCCCAAATACATATAATTAAAAACTGCATTGAACATGGAGGAATAGTTTCTTTTCTCATATTAATTTCTGCTGTTAGGAAAACGTTAAATTAGATATAGGATATTCCAAACCTTAATCGGTAAAAGTTACTAGAATATAAAATCTAGTTTCGCTTAAACCATAGAAACAGGCTATACTTCAACCTTATAAGTAGCGGACCGGCGAAGCGTATTGGTAACACACGTGCCCTGCCTTGCTAAGGTCTCGGGTTCGAATACTGTCCAGGCGTTGAATTTTTATTATTAAAAATCATTATTGTCCTAGCTAATTGCCTTAGTAGCAAAGACCATAACCGTGAAATTAAAAAAAAAAGAACTCAAAAGTAGCACTCTCCTTGCCCCCTAAATAATCTTGTCTTTGTAAACTACATTGAAGAGAAAAAAAAATGTTTCCTCATAAACATTTTTGATGTAAAGTAAATAATAAGTAAGTTATTTCAAGATTTTAGTTTTAGATTCAATCGAAAAAGTACCTCACCAAATATTTATCTAAATAAATTGCATAGAAATAATAGATTTTTTTCTTATTATAAACTATTTTTGTTATTATCGATTTTACTGTTGTCAATAATATGGGAGATATATTATGTAGATTTTAGTTTTAGGGTGGCCCCCCGTAATACCCCATATATTCATCTAATCGAAAGAATGCATCGAACAAAAAAGATTTGTTTTCTTACTGTAAACAATTTTTGATATTTATATTTTTCTCTTAATTCAATATAAAGGAAGATATTTTATGTTTTTTAATAAACAGTTTTAATCCCAAAACATTCCCTAGAATAAATATTTTGAGATGCTTATAGTCTTTTTTCGAATCCCCGTAATTTGGTACGATGATAGAGGATAATATCATCGGACCAAATTACGTGAAAATATGTCCGGCCGTTTTTGTGTGAATTTCGGACAGACAGACAGACAAAAATTGTTTTATTTTTTCGGGAATAATCACCTGAAACGTGTCGAACCAAATATGAAGCCGAAAAAATAAAAAAAAGTGTTATAGCTTCCAATTTAATTAATATTTTTTAATTTTATTTTATTTACTCTGACTCTCTGAGTGTACTACAAGCCCTCAACAACACCTACTCAAAAGAAACAGTCATACAACAAATTCAAGACCAAGTACACCAGATGACAGCGGAACCAACGAAAACAGTTCACCTCAACTGGGTTCCTGCCCACATTGGCATAGAAGGCAACGAACGTGTCAACACAGCCACCCGAGACCCCACCTGTCATGAAGATACACTCTACCTACCCCCCAACCAAACCTACATAAGACAGATCATCAAGAAAAAACTCCACACGAGCAGACTGACTAAGTGGTGTGAAAATACCAACAACAAACTGCGAACAGTTAAGGATGACATACAAAACTGGAACTCAGGCACCAACAGACGAGAACAAGTAATAATGACAAGACTCAGAATCGGACACACCAGACACACACACGAACACCTCATGGCAAGACTAGACAACAAACTATGTGAGGCATGTAACGAACAACTCACCGTTAACCACATAATAATTAACTGCCAACTCTACACTAACTTACGTCCAAACTACAATTTACAACAAGACCTTAAAGACAACTTAAGACTAAACTCAACAATGACTAAAAACGTACTCAACTTCTTACAGGCAACCAGTATTCGTCATCTAATATAAGTTCAAAAATTAATAATGTCAATCAATATACTAATTATGTATCAATTATAAAATCACAGTAATTTCAGACACTAGCCAAGCAGCAGAAGGGTCTTAAAAAAAATTAAATAAAAAAAATAAAATTATTTACTTTACATCGGCCTATTTCTGCAACGAGGCTAATCGCCGATGTCAGGGCGAGCTCCTACACCTGGATGAGTTGTGAATGATTGTGAAGGAGTAATGTTAACATATTATTCTCGCCTGAATAATGTCACCAACGGGGACTTGAATCAGCTACATCACAATTCACACTGTTTTTACCAGTCAGAACTGCGTAATTTAACGAGCTGGGTCACTCCGTTGGCTAATTTAATTAATACAGATAACCACTTAATCAAAAAAGACAACAGTAACAGCCTTACAAAAATATTAATTTTCTCCTTGCTTATGTCTTAGTTGAAAACGTTACAACGATCTCATAAGCGTTATCTTCTATATATTTTTATTATTGTTCCAAGTTATTTCTATTGAAAAACTCAGGAAAATAACTAAGTTGTTTAAAATGGTTTTAATAGTAGATAGATTTTTATGTAAAATGCTCTATATGCGCTAAAAATAAATATTTTTAAAATTTTTTTCATATGTAGATTTTATGCGTATTTCGCGTGTTTTGCAAAGGAAAGGTATAAACAAAATTTGAGATTTTTAAAGTGGGACATTTCTGCAACGCTTCATACTTGTATGTTATGTAAGTTGCCTGGCCCTCTGGCGCTACAACTCATCTTTAACTACCAATTATATTTAACAACGCCATTCTTTAACTAAATTGAACAGGGATTATATGCAAACAAATGTTCCCTATAAAAATATGTTTATACTAAAAAATCAATAACAAATCAAACATACTGTCACGTTCTCATGAACATATGTTATTATACATAAAATATTAAATTGCAATTGTAATCAATTTCTAATTCACTTGCGACTGCAACGCTATCTACACACAATATCTTGCGCAGATAATTGCACTCTGATATCTGTAATCTGCCGTTTATTATTGACTTGTGATTACTCTGCCAGATAATCGAACAATAGGTCAATGGAACCGTAACAATGGACACAGATGGCGGAGGAAATTAAAAATACTTTGAAAGAAATAACTGGTCCACAACAGTGAGCTTAAGGCACAATCAGTATGAACGGAAAACTGACCTGGGAAAGAAACTGGGACTTATATAAATGAAATAAAGGATCCACAACAGTGTATACAATTTCACACAGGCATTATGATAGTTTTCATTTTACATTATAATAATGTTACGAACACGGTACTGTCAAACACGACGAAAATTTTATGATAGGCGAGTGACTTAATGACAGAATATTATTCAATTAATTCTGTGAATTCAGTCAATAGGTAAGTTCCATGCAATAGATTTCAGAATTGAGTTAGACAAGTGACTGAGTTCGGTACAATTACTCAACTAGTTACATTTGTTGCAATTGAGAAAATACTGAGACTCCACTACTATTTATAATATTTATTAACGACTTACCGGAAGTAATAAATAATAGCATTTCAGAACTCATACTTTATGCCGACGATACAGCTCTACTAACAAAACATCAGTCAATAAATAGCCCCATTATTAACATCCTTCGAGGTCCTAAAATAGCGGTTCCCAACCTTTTTTCTCTCACGTACCCCTTGATTAGACTTTTCATTTATGAGTACCCCCTATATTCAATACACGCACCCATCCCTTATTTATTTATTTTATTTTTTTTATTTGATTATTTATTTTATTTTTTTGTTATGTTAAGTTAGACAATGATATTTATTTATTTAACCAATAACTATACAGATTTGAACAGTAGTGCACAAACAAGTCCAGTTACATAGTACTGAGGAAAAAATACAATACAATTATAATAACAATAGTATAGAATAATGAAACACAATATAAGCAAACATACTATAAAATACAATACAATTAGTCTAATTTATTTTTATATTAACAAACTTTCTATTATTGTAAAAGATAACTACATCTCTATCAGAGACTTGCTTGTTTACTAGACTGAGAATTTTGTTCAATGGTGACATAATTTCTGAAATTTTGAAAAAGTGATCATTTTTAATTTCAATCTTATGTTAAGGACTCGAATATTTAAATTTTGAAGGAATATTTTTAGTTCTGGGGTTTCTAGTTTATTATTAAATTATTTATATGCTTTATTTTTATTTTTTTTATTTTTATATTAGCGAAGGTTAATTCAAATAAAAACGGTATTAAAATAATTTTTACCTACATTAACTTATGTTGAAAGTAGAATAATTATTCGTCAAATTTTAAATAGCAATTATTCATCTTGATATGAGAGTCTTCAATCGTGGTTCTTAGTAATTTTGATGCGATCCCTGAGTTTGTTTCATGGAGACGAAACAAAATCAGGTTCAAATGAAGACAGATATAACTTGATATCAGAAGCTGCGTCAGGCTTATTGCGATATTTATTCTTAATGTACGCATAAGGTGAGAATGCTCTTTCGACTAGCTCTGTGTTCGTGAAAGTTAATACAAATTTTTATTGCTTTGTCACTGAGTTCTTGGTACTTTTCTTTCACTACTGTCCAGAAGTCAATGAGATTTATTTTTTTGAAATCATATTCAAAAGAAGAATCAGTCGACAGTTCATTAAATTTTTATGTTTCAACTTTAACGTTAGTCTCTGTATAATTCTGCTGTTTTTCGCCATTATCTATATTATTTTCTCGTACCCCAGGTTGGGAACCGCTGATCTAAAGAGTGGTTTTCTGGCAATAACTTAACTTCAAAGCCAGACAAAACCCAAATAAAAATTCGATTAACCAAATCTAAAAATGGTATGTAATTGTATGTTATATAGATCTCTTAAAAGTGAAAAATACCAGTCTTACAAAACTAAAATCATCAAGAACTTTTAGTGAGAGATGCGGCAGTACGGATGGACTTTTGCTTCAATATTTTCGAAAAAAATTAATACCAACCCTATTATGCTCCAAAGAATTTTATTTACCGACGAACCAGCTTTTACTTTAAATGGTGAGGTGCACCGCCAAAATTTTAGGTATTGGAGTACAGAAAATTTATATTTATTTAATGCTTCACGTAAGCAAATGCCGCAAAAATTAAACGTGTGGGCAGGCATAATAGAAACACACATAATAGGACCCTTTACCATTGATGGTAACCTCAATGCGGATAAATACTTGGCCTTATTACAAAATCACATGGTACCTGCTTTAAGAAATTTTAATTTTGCTGGTCAAATATGGTACCAGCAAGATAGAGCTCAAGTGCACTATTCCAAACGAATATGGGACTACTTGGACAGGGAATTTCCCAACAGTTGGATTGGGACCACGATCTTATCACCACACGATTTTTTTAGTTGGGGATATCTTAAAGCAAAAGTATATGATGGAGAAATAAGGAGCATCACGGACTTACAAAATAGAATCATGTAAGCATCAAACACTATCCCACAAGGGCAAATAATAAATGTTTTAAATAATTTTTATGATCGTCTTACTTTTTGTTTACTTTAGTACTATACTTTTAGTTAATGGTGGTATTTTTGACATTCAATTTAGGTGTTTTTTTGTTATTTTTGTATTTAATAATTGTATTTTAAATGTATTTTCAATAAAAAAATGTTTAGCCTTTTCAATAAATGGTTATCCTTGTGTTGCAAAATAAATGGAAAGCAACTTTACATTGCTGTCAAAATAATTTGTCGGTACTTCGTAATAGGAGTAATAATTTCAATGTTGCAGGATAAAAGAAATTCACAGTATAATATCAACCTATAGCGACGGATGTTAACAGGCGAAAGATCAGAATTTCTGCATCGTTCGATCTTTGATGTTTCCAAAACAAGAATAATAAGTAACAGTAATAATATATTGAGTTGTGATCAGAATATCACCATTAAGGCCAGTTTAGACATAAATAAAACTCATTTTTTAAACATTTTTAAGACTTTAAAATATTTAAAACGCACAACAACGTTTAGATATGTCAGATTTGCCAATTAAATTAGTGTAAATTAAACTAATTAAGATGCATAATCTCACTTTCTACACGAGATTATTTCAATCGTAGTTTTTAAAAATAGTTTACACTCTCCATCGTCATTATCTAAGTCCATTTGTAGTTTCTAAATTATAGACAAAGTAGTAAAGGCAATAATTCTGTACGTATATCTCTCCAACCATAATAGCTCTTTTCGGGCCTGGGCAAGATTTTATATTTCAGTCGCCCTAAAGCATTTTTTTGTAAAATACGAACAGGTCGATACAAATTTTGTTTAAAACTATGTATGTATTAACTTTATGTTGGATCCTACGTATTCAAATTTTCATATTAAATATTGCTGGGTGTTACATATTTCTTTATTACCTTACCACTTTTGAACCATATTATTTTTGAGATCAGTTTTGACTAGGTACAGTGAAAGAAATCATTTCATATCAATAAACAAACAAAATAAATTTTTGGCAAATTAATATTTTCAAAACATTCAAAACAGAACTGTCAAAAATAATCTTTTCTTCCAAGCTTCTTATTGGTTGATTTAAGAATTCTTTACTAAAATATATGGGCTATACATAAATTCGTTAAACATAAAAATATTAAAACCGAGTACATTAAAACCGTACACTAATTTGTTACGCAGAACGCTTCCCTGGTTTTCCAATGCACATTAAATGAACTGATTTAAAACCAAAAAAATTAAAGCCGATTACAGATTAATATGGATGTCTAAATGGACCTTTAGGAAACCATTAGAACAATTTTCCATAAGTATTTTTGTTGTTGTAACATATTATACTTGGTTATTTTATAAAAGTATTCTGATTTTGTGGAATGTGTAAATGAATAATATATTGAGGTCTTTGACACACACATGCATATATGCATGTAGCTTTATTCTGTCACGAAAAAAATCAATTACAAGTAATTATTGTTTGTCGCTTAGTATACATGTAGCAAATATTGAAAATTAAACTTTAGAAAATTATTTAAAGATAATTTTAAACCAAGTTTTTAAATATACAAAGCAAATGGTCGGTATGCTTTAATAATTTAGAATAATTATTGATCTCACTTGATGCCATCTATTTTAAAACTCTTCCTCTTCTTCTTATTTTTAAGCCTCTTACATCCAATTCTGAATATAAGCTTTCATCAACTCTTTCCATTTAATTCTATATTCAGCTGTACGGTCCAAATTAAATCGCAGTTCTTTTAAATTATTATACCAATGGGTTGGTATGATTAATTTTTTGGCTCCAACCATTTGGGTCACTTCTCAATACATGTCATTTTTAGCGACGCAGCTCGAATGCCGACGTCCGTCACTTTCATTTTTGTATTTGTCCCATTTTGTCATTGCCCTCTGCATTCACCGCAGTGCGATACTCAACATCTCTACATGGGCTTTGGTTCTGCACTATGACTTTACAGCTACTAAAAGAAAAATATTTCACAAATTTCGACAAGAGCAGGCTCGTTCATGATATGAACATTTTTCCATAAATAGCGCCGAGAAAATTAGAAGCAGAATTAGGCAACAGCGTCTGGAGTCTGAATTTTCGTTTATTGCGTACTTGTGGCCTCCGTGTCCGTTCGTACTGCAGTATTTCGGTTAATATTGTTTCGTTTGTCATGTCAGATTTCGCCATGTTCTTCGACAGAGGAGTTTCTCTTCTTAGTCTGGGCTGAACAGGTGACATAACTTGAGGTTATTTTTTAGATTGTCTTTGTAGCGTTGCTTAGGCGCTCCTACACTTCTGGAGCATCCTTTCAACTCTGAGTACAGTATTCTTTTGTGTAACTTAATAATTGGTATATTTTTTTTATTTATTTAAAAAGTTTAACGGCACTTCAGTTATAAGTCTATTAGTGCCCAAGTCCTATAGTATTACATAATGTGCATAATGATACATTTATAATTGGTTATACAAAATAGTGGTTTTTACATAATTAAAAAAAAAAAATTGTGTCGTTAGAGTTTTCCAGATCTTTCTGTAGATGGTCCTGGATCTTACACTGATGTCTCTGAGCACTGTATTTAATACACTGTAACAGGATGTGTTCCACTGTAATTGGCACGTTACACTGATCGCAGACTTCTTGACTTATTCTGTCGAATAAGTATTTTTGGGTTAAGCGGGTGTGTCCGAACCGTAGGCGAGTAATGACGATCTGGTCTTTTCTATTTTCGAAGTGTTTCCAGTTTGATGTTTCTTGTTTAATTGTTCGTAATTTGTTATTTGTTGTAAGTCGCCAATCTGTGTTCCATTTTGTAGCGAAGGCGGATTTAATATGGCTCCGGATATCGTAGTGAGGAATGTTTCCGGTTAGTAGTATGTCGGCTTCTCGTGCTGCTCGGTCAGTTTTTGCATTCCCCATTATGCCAACATGCGAGGGAATCCACATTAAAATGACTATTTTTTCTTTTAAGATATTATGGATTTTGATTTGGATTTCTTGAATGAGAGGGTCGGTGCTGAATGGTGTTGAAATTTTCTGGATACTACTTAAGGAATCTGTATAGATGACATATTGCCGTGATTGGTCTTATTAGATGTGTTCAAGCGCAAGTAGAATCCCGTAGAGCTCAGCCGTGAAGTTAGTTATTAGGTCTGGAAGGCGATATTTAGTGGTCGAATCTTCTGTGAACATTGTTGCTCCGGTTTTCTCTTTTGTCCTTGATCCATCCGTATATAAGTATTTATGGTGTTTGTATTTATTATACATTTCTCTAAACAGAACCTGATACTCTGGTATTACCAGATATCTGGGATACCTGGTATTCTTATGACATGTCCAACCCACCATAACTGAATTTGATGCAGCATTACCTCAATACTGACGAAATCAGCTTTAGCCAGAACTTCTGTATTCGGCACATAATCTTACCATTTGCCTCTCAATATCGTCCTAAGGCACTTAGAGAAGTATAGAGTGTACAGCTGCCGCCTACATCACTATCTTCGTTCTAAAATGTAAATCTTTACAGCCCTATACAGAAGTTCTTAGAGCACCGAAGGCCTCGTATGCAACGCTTGATTTCTTTGTGACACTTTACCATCAAACGAATTGTTGCAGGATAATATGCTACCTAGGTACTTGAAAGACGTTACATGAATTACGTCTTTGCCATTTATGTTAAAAATGTGAGGGCTGTTGTGTGACACTGTGACAGTTCTTTCTAAATTTAATACAACCATATAATACAGTTGATCTTTTTATTTCCTTCAATAAATGTAAGTCGTATTCGTCTTTTCATCTCTCTATTCGGTGTGATCTTATCAATTCTTTTCGCTGTCCTAGATAGATAGACACATAAATACGTCCTATTTCCGCCTTCCCATAATGACTTTCAATATAGGTATTTTAGCGTTTGTTGCAAATACTCCAAGCTTTCTGAGAATAGGACTATGTCGTTGACGTACCGTAAATTGGTAAAACAGGTACCGTCGACACTGGGTTCTTTATTATCCCAGTTTATTCCCTAAAAGCATCATCTAGGTCTAGTGTAAACAACTTAGGTGAAATAGAGTCTCCTGCCTTGCACCTCTTTTAATTGATACTGGGTTTGTACGGTCCTGTAGTACGCATGCTGTTGTGGCACTGTCGGAGAGCTCTGTTATTAATCTGATATATCTGTAGTCTTCTGTACATATATAGCCTTATTTATATACCAATGCCTAATGTTCATGCACAGGAACTTATGTAACTTCCCCTCTTCCAACCACGGACATGACACACGGCAAAAAAATAATATACGTAGTAATTTTCTTCGTCTTCAAAAATCAAGAAATAGCGCAAACTACTACGCCATTAAATTTTTCAATATAATACCTGAGGAAATAAGATCCCTACCAATCAAGACATTTTCAAACAAACTTAAAGAATATTTATTGACGAATCCCATTTATGAAATTGATGACTTTAATAATGTTCATTTTTAATTTATATTATTTCATTATGTAACTAAGACTGACTGTAAACATATTTTATGTAATGTGGTCAATAAATATATTATTATTATTATTATTATTACAGTTTGACAGAGCCATATAGGCTGCCCATAAATCTATGCTGTCGAAAACTTCTTCATAATCGACAAAAATCAAGTAACTTTTAATTTAATTTTCAAACTAGGATGAATAAAATCAAAAGTTTAGTTTTTTATATTTACACTATATCAAACTACACCAGAAAAGTTACTTCATTTCTTTTTGCAGGCAAATTGAATTTCGGAATAATAAACGTTTGTAAATGTATACTGAAATGTTATATTATTTAGGTGAACATACAATATTTTTTATCATAAAAATGTAATTACATTTATTAAATATCAAACTGACAAAAGCAAACATAAATCTTTATTGTATAATATATATTTATTTATTAACATATTTGCTCACAGAAAAAATTCCAAAATATGAACAAAATATAACATTAAAAACAAATTACCCAGTAAAAATTAAATATAAAAAATTGATGTGAAGTGTGAATATTCACACATTTCAGGGTTTCGCAGGTATATAATAAGTGAAGGCGGTATGCTGAGTGTGTAGGACAAATTTTACTTTATAGTAATCACGGCAAAATGAACGATATTTTTAAAATAATTTATCGTCTGTTAATCATATAATAAGACTGGTTATTAAATTTACGCTCATAAAAATTAAATACAACATTTGTCAAAATATAACTAGAATTTTGACAAAATAATTTCAACATAATAAAAATGCAAAAAAAAACAGAAAAAATAAAATTCACTCCGTACTCGAACTCGAAACCCTTCGTTTTCCAGCTAGTTTAAGAGCGCTCTAACGCATGTAGCCATCGCGCGCTATGCATGTGAGTGTCTTACATTGTTATAACTTTTGTACTTTGTGAACCAAAAACTACAAAAAATGCGTTATTTTCCAAAAACATAATCTGATCAAAAATTCCTGTTGTACTATTTCGGTTCACACCAATATACATTACTTAGAATTTTTTTAGATTTTTAGTTTAAACCATCTGGGCTACAGGGTGTGGGACAAAATTTTTTTTGCACATTTTTGGCAAAAATCGCATCAAAATAATTTATTTTGCAAAAATAATAATTTGATCGTTAATCCACGTACTAAGGGCTTTCATTTGATACCCTACTCAGAATTTAAAAAAAATATTTTTGTTTTCGATGAGCACATATTTGTTTATATTTTTAGGGTGGTATGTTTTTTAGATGTTTTAGTATTTTTCCTATGTGCGGGTCAAAGAGTTGTATAAGCATGCCAAATTTCAACTCTATAGGTTTAGCCGTTTGGCTACAATTTTTACCGAACAGACAGACAGACAGACAGACAGACAGACAGACAGACAGACAGACGACAAAATGACGGTATAAGGGTTTTTTGGTCATACCTACAACACCCTAAAAAGCATAATACATCAATTTAAATTGATAGACGCAATTTTGCCACTGTCTTAAAAGACACGTCGAATAAAATTACTATTCTTATTAAATACTTCAACAATAGTGTAATAAAACAGCGACTGATAACAAAAATCACACCATTCATGAAATTTCACTAGCATGAAGATGTCATTAACATGTCAGGGAATTTTTGCAAACCAAATAGCATTTCTCGGTACAATAACTTAAATATAGTTTTGTACTATAATATAGTTTGCATCTTTGGTTTAAGCGGAACTAAATGGGAGTTTCATTATTTTAGTTAGTCACTTGCTTGGGATACTTCATGTTCCATGTTAGCATGTGGAAATTAAATTTTCCAACAGTGAAACCATGAAAACGATTGACATATTTTACAAATATAACACATTATTACATATTTTCAAAACAAAAATAAAATAATAAATGGGAAATTTGTATTAAGAATGATCAAAATATAATGAAGATTTTATAATGGCAGTCAACTTAACCTAGAATTTGCAATGTGAATATGATTTACAATTGCAAATTTGACAAAATTGTAATGACAGACTTGTTAGAAAATCTCTGAGAATTGATGCAAAATTTCTTGGTCATGACGATTTTGAGTAACGAAATGTTGAATGAAACGAAATAAAACGAAAAATAGACAAATTGTAAAATTTTACAAAACTGTCAAAATTTGTACGAAACTGAAAATTATGAAGCGCTTTGTAGCCAATGTGCAGTGCGCAGAGAGCCACTGAAAGTCCTTTAAGTTTGTTTATAAAAATTAAGTTTTAATTCATATAAGAAAGGCTTTAGCCTGTGGAAAGATTTTCTGAACACGTTGGTGCAAATCATACGAAAATTAGCTACACAGTTCTTCACATTTATGTTTTTAGAGAATTTATTCCCATGAAATACCATTGTGTAATATTTGTTTAAAATAGTAACATGCTTAAACACAATCGAACTTATTTATATATTAGTATACATTAATTTGCCGCCCCAATAATCTACCGCCCGGGTGCGGTGTCACAATTTCATTTCTTCAACGTTTACTAATTATATTTTAATAAGATCATATAATTAATCAGTATTGTAAATGGTTTTTGTCTCCTGCTCTCCTTGCTCTCCAGCAAAACTTGCTATTTCTACATATTTGGTTTCAAAAGTATGCCAAAGATATTAAGTTTTTTTCATGTTACAATACAATTTAAATAATTGTAAATATTTCATTGATTTATTAAAATGTAAAGTTCATGTTACATAGCGCGTTGGCATAATGCGGCTAGTATTCGGTCACGGTCACCTCGTAGCCTGGAGATGTTGCGAATCTCCCCTACTGACGTCTCTGCATGATGTAAACCCCACAGCCCACCGATACAGCTGACAGATGGATCACATTACCAACCAGAGAATTGAGATTTTGAAAGGACTGTTTAGGGAGAGACAGAAAATAAGGATGTAGAGAAAATGAAACGGAAAGAAAACCCAAGATCTATCTCACAGGATAACAATCAGGAAACTATCTGAAACAATACTATAAAATACTAATATACAAATACTAAAACAATATTTTAATAGTACAATATGATTATAAAATGTTAAGTTGAAGCTAATAATCAGTTAGATAATCTTATTTAAAGCAAAAACTTTATAATTTTACGAAACCCTTATTGAAAGACACTACATACTGTGAAAAGCACATTAGGTACACAACCATGCCACACAAATGTAACTTTGATAAAAATCAAGGTTGAAATCGATAATAGTAAAAGAACTGAACAACTCTCCCTTCCCTGGTCACCGCTGAAGCTTCCAGGAAAATTCAACGCCAGCCCATATTGCGAAGACTGTCCAGCAGTAATTTGAAAGCAATATACCACTTTATTTCTCCTACTGATTGGCCGTATAGAAGCTCTTGCCTTAACCCACTGGACTACAAATATTGGTCCGTTTTCAGGGCATGGCTCGCAAGAAGAGACAGCCTAAATCGCTAATATGAACCGCTCCCTGATAAAGACACCGGAAGGCTTTTCTGTAGAAATCCATTGTAATTCACTATTATGTAATAAAGTTAAAATACCATTAAGTATCTTGTGGAATTACACTGAAAACTATGTAAAACTGTTTATTGCAAGACTAGGTAAACGTATTTCTAATAACCTAATTTTACTAATTTAACTTTATTTCAGTATTTGTGGTGTACTTACATTGCTTTTACTGCCTCCGGCGCTGGTTTTGGTCAATTCGATTTTTAAACTTTTTTTGCAGGGCTTGTATGTTTTGCCAACCTATTAATAACAAAAAAATCCCCTAACCAGTAAAACAATGGCTTTGCAAAATATCTTTTGTTTGTTGTTCGTGACGTAAGCGTTACGTTTGTCGACAATACATGTTCCCATGTGTCACAATCTGGAACAATCGACGGCGTCACATCCGACACAACGTCCCTGCCGTCCCCGATCACCGCCTCCATGTCCCTCAAACCGCCTGTCACGAAAACCATCCACAACAGATTGATTAGATCCACACAAAATTAATGTATCGATCTATGTTCGATCCATGGACTACTGAAAAATAATTAAAATGAAAAGTTTAATGGAAAATTTATTTAAATGTATTTTATTAGCAAATTTACATGCTTGGAAAGACAAACTGGCTAAAGCTATAACACAGGGGTCGGCAACATGTTAGAAGAACTCAAAGACATAAAAGAATAATTTACTTTTAGAAGAACCATAGCAAAGAACTTTGACCAGTTTGACGAAAAAAGAAAAGAATCATTGACAAACCCAAAAAGCAATGAGCAATAATGTCTGCATATATCAAATGAACCATATTTAGGTAGCCAAAGCGCCAGTTCATGAGCCATATTTTGCCGAACTATAAAAGGATATAATGTCAGAACTAGAGATTACAATATCAAGATCCCAATATCTCGATTATTTCGTCCGATATTATAAAACCGCTAACTTAATAAATAATAAATTTAAATAATGTATTTTATAAATAAGAATTATTATTACCAATTAACTCTGCCAAATTTCAAATTTTCTCAAGCCTTTGGTGTCAAAAACAATTTCCGAAGCGGAAATCTCTTCAATTGAACATGTGTGCTATATAACCTATCCAAGTGAACCAAAAGTGTTTGAATACATAGTCAGATAGACTATCAGCCATAATGTCCTTGGCATCTTTTACCTTATAGTCTAAAATGGTTTGGGACTCTTTATCTACTCTCAAAAAACTTGGCACTAACTAGCAAACTCTTTCTAGTTGGGTGAGGAAATCAAATGAAATGAACAAGCTGATCTCCTCGCTAAAAAAGGAGCCGGATCACATTTCCTTGGCCCTGAGCCTTTTTGTGGACTGTCAAGTAGCATTTTAGAAAGGCAATGCGAACTTGAAGAGAAACAAAATTCTTTAATCTAACATCGCATCTCGGGCTTAAATCATGCCAATGAATTTATTTTACTTTTAAGCTCTAGAGCAGGGGTCTCCAAACTACGACTCGTTTCTTTCCTCTTATTTTTCCCTTTTTCTGTCTTTGGGTGATTTGCTAACGTTTTAGATCCCTTGTCGCATATTTCTAGCGTTGCCCGTGCCGCACTAGTTGGCAAATCATAAAGTAACGTAGATATTGTCCATGCCCGAGTGTCACTCGGGCATGCACAATCTTGACAGTGACGCGTGCCCGAGCGTGTCTCGGGAATACACGTTAATAGGTTAAGTTTGTTTTAATAAAGCGCCAACAGCTCAACTGAATTCAAGTTTTCCAGCCCACTACTAATTCAACATATTTTGTTCTGACTCTTTGCTCTAGACTTTGAGCAGTCCTTTTGCACTAGAGCAAAGGGACTGCTCAAGTTCAACAGGACTTGAGGCAAATTACGGCCCTTTTGATTGGACACTGCTCCCTAAAATAACATCTTAAAAAGATTGGTAAATTACATGATGATATGTCGTCTTTGACAGCTTGAGGTAGAATCGGCGGAACACGTCCTGTGCAATTGCACAGTCGTCACTCGCAAAAGGCTATTTTTAAGAGGTGTATCTGCTGCTACCTGGAGGGGTCTGCCGTTTAGCTCCCAGGAAAGTTCTTAGCTTTTTCAAAAGCTAGAAACTCATTTAGGATTCATGTTCATTTAAAAATCCGATAGGAACCAGAATAATTCAACTGGATTTTTTTTGTCAGATCAGTTTTTTTTTGGTAAAAATCTCGATTCATGATAGAAATAAATATTTTTTTAAAATTTGTTGTGTGGTAACCCAGTAGATGTAGATTAAGGAATGAAAAGTAGTTCTTTAGTTTAATATAAATTTTGCACAAATTGTTTTTGCATTTTCCCGCACCCTTTAAGCCAGAGGAGTTAATCTAAAAATCTGAAAAAATCGGAGTAATGCACATTAATAGTACTGCAGGAATGTTTGACCTGATATTTATTTCAAAAGTTTTTGCAACACCATGCTTAAAATATTTATCTGACTGACTAGAACTTGATAGTTATAACTGAGTCTCAATACAAGTGCATCTCAAGTACCGTTATAATCTCTTACTGGCAGCACGTGGATTTTTTTTTTCAAAAGTTATAGATATTTATGATTTTTAATATGTACTCACAATTTGTTATCACTTACTAAATACCTACAAAACCCTGAAATGTGTGAAAATGAAATTCACTTTAATTTTTTGAGAAAAAGGGGATAAGAGTAACAAATTTGCAATTTGTGAACTTGCACTCTAATCTAACAGAAGAATATCTCTAAGTGGCGGCTGCAGAGCCGCAGTACGGAAAACTTGCGCTAAGGGCAAAACTGCGTTTTGGCGCCCTTGGCAAATAAATGTAAGTGATAAGCAAAAACAAGGTTCTCACCTCCCAAAATCTAAATGATGAGCAAAAAAAAGGTACTCACCTCCTAAATTCCAAATGATGAGCAAAAAAAGGTCCTCATCTCCCAAAATCCAAGTGAAGAGCAAAAAAGGTCCTCACCTCCCAAAATTCACATGAAGAGCAAAAAAAAGTCCTCACCTTCCAAAATCCAAGTGATGAGCTAAAAAAAAGGTCCTCACTTTCGCAATGTGGCGCCCCTTAGTCAAGCTCATCGGCGCCCTATTCCTTAGTGCGCTAGGGGCCGTCGCCCCCTCCGGAGAATTTAGATCTTGAAAACAATGCTTAGGTGGACACTAATCGTAGTGTCCCAATTCACAGTAATTCCACATGCTATTTCTAATGTATTTATCTACGCAAGTAATAAAAATGAACTGGAAAGGGCAACAGCGGCGAGGTTTAGTGTATATATATTAGTGAAATTCGGCAAGTGTCCTTAGCTTAGTTAGTTTATTTTGATTTGTGATAAGTACTCAGACGTAAAACTGGGTACAGTGCGTTATAACATGTTTAACTATGAAACTAAATTATTAATAAATAATATTGGTCCGCATTTTAAATTACTATGTAATCATAGATTTCAATTAGAAAAATTAGCTGTTAGTCCCACTGTAAAATGCATAATTTAATTAACTCGCGGAGCATTAAGCCAATATACTACAGCTGACAGGTGTTCTTTGATTTACACAAATATCGTCTAAAACAGGGGTTTCTATAGTGCTCTATGTGACATTATTGGGGTTATTTTGGGCCCGAGGTTCGATGGAAGAAAGTTAATTAAAAAGTGCTAATATAAAGGCTACACAGTCACATGTAAATATTAGAATCTCTTTAAAATTTTGATTTTAAGTTACTTTTGGGCGAATGTAAAAGTTGCATAAAATCATCCTGTAATTCCTGTAATGGTATTTTCCTTTTTGATTGCTTTTCCAAGCTTGTATATGGTTGAAGTTGGTTTCAGCCATGTTAATTCCATCTTAACAAAGCAAAGAAACAAGTTTGATATAGGATTCCATGGCAATTTAAGGCTGAAACTTAATAATCTTGAACCCATCATTGCTAATTTTGCCAAGAGTCACTAACCACATCCACCACATTGACAATTTAAGTCAATTTTAACTTAATAAAAGTCAATATGTAATATATCTGATAAGATATAATATTAGATATACATATAAATAATATGTAGATAACGTAAATAATAGAATCAGTATAAGTCACATACAAAAGCGTCTTTTTAGGATTTGTAGGTATAACCAAAAAATCTTTATAACGTCACTCATGTCTCTGTCTATCTGTATGTCTGTCTGTTCTCTGGAAATTGTGGCCAACCGGCCGAACATAGAAAGTTGAATAGTAGCCTGCAGCTCTTTCACTGGAAAAATATAAAAAAATGTGTTCACCGTATATTTTTAAAACTTTGATGTGATATTAAATGAAATATCTTAATGCCGGAATAAACTATTTTTTTTTTTAAATCTTTTAAAAATGTTTTAATGGGGTTGTCGACAAAAAGGTTCATAACTTTTGTCCCCAACCCCATATTCCATAGGGGTTGGTCAAAAATATGAAAAAACCCCAACAATGTACATTGATAGGAACCGCAATAGATCAACAAGAATTTTTGATTAGCATAGTTTTCGAAAAATATCGATTTTTGTGTCGTTAAATTTTAATTTATAGTGTGGTATCGAAAGAAGTCTCTTAAGACATAGATTAAGGAACGAAAAGACAGCAAAAATTTCATGTGTAAAATTTCATTCTCAGTTTGGTTAAAATTTTAGTGACAAAATTTTCATTTAAAGAAAGTAAAAAGTTCACAATTTTTAACCAAATCACCGTGAAAATCTTCATTTATTCAGATAGTGTTATTTTTATGAAATATTTTATAATTTTTTTTTTTATAAATATAGTTTTATTTATATATATTATGTTAAAATTAACACTACTTTAACACTATTTATTTTCTAACATTATATGCCAACGGAGTGGCCGAGCGCATTAAATCGTGCAGTTTGGACTGGCAAAAACAGTCTGGATTGTGATGTTGGTGGTTCGATTCTCCGTTGGTGATATTATTCGGGCGAGAATAATATGTTTACATTACTTTCATTTCACAATCATTCACCCCTCATCCAGGTATAGGAGCTCGCCCCTTGGCATCGGCGATTAACCTCGTTGCAGAAATAGGCCGATGTATAAATAAATAAATAATAATAATTTCTAACATTATAATTTAACCAATATTTAACTGTAAACTTTACACTCAATTTAACCAAAAAAGAAGTGTAAATAATTAATACGAAAAGCGAAGGTTTTCATGGTACACTAAAACTTAATTTTTTTGTGTACCATAAAGTACCCTCAACACTATTTTTTTAGAGTGTAGTTTATTAAAATCGTATTAAAACTTTTTTATTTTAACGCGATTTTTGCCAAAAATACGGCGCCGAATTAATGAAAAATTTCAAACTTCCACAAGAAAAATATGATACGGATTTGACAAACAGTTCCACATCAGCTATTAAGTTTTCGATCAGCATTGTTGGACAAAATTAAATTGTGTTCCAGTACAAGAGAACTTGCCAAAATATTTTTAATACACTATAGTACATTTTTATCCAGTTTCGACGATATAGGCACAGCTTTTATGTTGTTTTTAATACTTCCTATAACAACTTCGTCAGCTGAGAGGTCATTTTCAAAGTTAAAAATTAAAGAAAATTATCTAAGAACTACTTTAGGACAACAGCGGTTGAGTGACTTAACATTAATTATTGATGAAAACTATCGTGCAAGAATTATGAAGATTTAATAAATATTTTTGCGGAAGCTAAAATTTGAAAAAAAAAAACTGTTTTAAACCCTAAGAGCCTGTTTCTGAAAGCTTAGCCGAGTTTAATCTATTGGTTAAACTCGGTTACAATATAAAAATCCCATAAATAACCATAGCAACCATTTTATAACTATTTGGTTATAGTTAATTAAGCTTTCAGAAACCGGCCCTAAATATATACCTATTAATCTCTTGGTAAGTTTTTTAATATTATTACTCGCTTATATATTTTTTTCTTTTTTTAAAAATTATTCTTTTGTGTATTGTTGATTTTTTAAAATGTTCTTCAAATAAATATCGTAATTTTAATTAAGTAATGTCAATCTTAAATCCCATAATACACTGATTTCTCTCTATTTTTCTTTAGTTAGAAGTTAGTTGGAATTTTGCTTTGTTAGTTGGTCTTCACAGTATCTTGTATACATTAATCGCATTTAAATTGTACAACAAAGATTTTTAAAATATATCAATTTCAGATTCACTAATATTAACTCAAGACTTCTGTCATTAGAAAATAGAAGAATTATTTTAGATATCAGTTTTTGTTACAAGATTTTCAATAACTTAACTGATAGCCCTGATCTTTTAAGTAAATTTAATATTCATGTTCCCTCTTATAATAATAGAAATACTGAATATTTAATATTATCTAATAATAGAACTAATTCTGTATTGTCATCTGACACTACCGATAGAGGCGCCACTGCATTATATATCATGGCTGACGCAGATAGGATATTTTTGACAGGTTCAATGGTATCTTCATGTGATATTTATTGAAATTAATTTATTATTCAATATGAGGGTTGCGTTAAATGAAATTTTCCGTTTTCTCAGTGGCCAAGTAACCTCTAGGTTTATAATTGAAGGTAATAAGGCTTTTTTGCCACGTTTCGGAACACGATGAAAACTTAGGTCTCTATCATGACCTACTTTTGCATTGCAAAGATAAACACAACAATTTACGTTGCATTTAATTTTTTCTTGCAATTTTAGTCACATTTTTTAAAAACGCTATGAAAACAACAATAAACAAACTCGAGTATCCTCCACCTGTCAGTTTCTCAAAATCTCACTAGAGGCGCTTCAGTTATTGTCAGTTGACAATATAATGCTTCGATTAATCGTATATCATTAAATTTGAATAAATTAATTATTATAATATTAAGATGAATAAATTTCCCGACATATACTCATGTACCTATGCTACAATTAAAAAATTTGTCATAATTCTTTAAGTGGATAAGTATAAACCTTTTGTATGTATTTTTTTCATTATGATACTGTTATTATTTTGTAAATTTTTTCTAGTGCCACACTATTATTAGGTTTTTACCTGTTGTGTGGCCAAAATTGTTATAAATAAATAAATAAATAAATAAAAATCTGAGGGCGTATAAAATGTTTCTGCACACCAGCGCGGCTTAAAGTTGCTACCCCACGAATTATATGAATTTTAATATGTATTTACCCAGAATTGTCACTTGCTAGATACCTACAAAACCCTGATGTGTGAAAATTCATCCTTCACATCAATTTTTCTCTTGTTCTATAATCACATCCCCGAAGTATAGGGAGTCGATAAAAAGTCGGGAAAATTTTGAAGGATCCGACCGTTAAAAGTCAAAAAGGGAACTCCTTGTCTAAAGTAGGACATTTTTTGTTTAAAAATAACGTAGCATATATCATTGCAAATAAAATATGTATAACTAAAACCACGGTATTGACAATCAAGTATCCATGTTTTTGCATATTTTACAATTTTCAATTTAACAGTCGGGCAATTTTAAATCATGGCCGTAGTTAATACGGCACTTACCGTCAAAATCCAACATTCCCGTACTTGTGATGCTTCAAAAATGGGTATTGAATATATGTTTAGCTCTTAACTGACTGATGATTTACGTCTATCGATCTGTCGGAAGCAGAGACATCTGACATTGCGATTTGAACGATCAATGGTCCGTAGATCATTGATGTACTACAATAGGATATGAATAGGTGACCAACAGACCGAAAATTTAAAGGAAATTACAGAAACTATGTATCATGAACACCGAAAAATTTACTGGAAAAGCCATAAATTTAAGAAAGAAACATAAATCGTCAATGGTGTAGAAAAAAACAATATACAGTAAAATAGGGCAAAAAAATAACAATAAAAACTATTTAACAATGTACAATAAACTAAATACTATAGTCGAATTTTTATAAGACGAATATGACATCTCCGAGCAATTAAAGACGTACGCACAGGGACGGACCTAGGTTGTGGCGAGTGAGCCACTTGCCTCATACGTCAAGTTGACAGGATCGCAAAACTCAATTGTGTGTATAATAATAGTTTTGAAAAAAATGATGTGAAGTGTGAATTTTCACACATTTCAGGGTTTTGTAGCTATTTAATAAGTGTAAGAAGCCTAAATAATACTGAGAGTCTAGGAATATTTGTTCTATAATCACAATAAAATCAACAGTTTTTTGATAAACAATATATTCGTTATTTGAGTATTTCATTACTATAAATGATTTATTCCTCTTTGATACCTCAAAAACAAATTTAAAGTAATTCATACAATAGATTGAATCACAACTTATAATAGTATAATAAAATAATTGAACACTACACCCTACACTCTACAGTGTAGAGTGTAGTGTGGTGTTTATATGCGCAGAGTCTATACATAGAACTCGGTTCTCAGTTGTTAAATGTTTTTATTATATTTTTATTATCAAAAAAAAAAACACACACTATCTTAGTCATAAATACAAAAAATCTATAACGTTATTAGCCACAATTTAGCCATGAATTAATTATTTTTTTTCTCAAATACACAAAACTGTAATATTTTTCCAAAACGCAATCTGATCAAAAATTCCTCTTGTACGTTTCAGGCTCAGATCAATGTACATTACTTATAATTTTTTCAGATTTTTAGTTTAACCCCTTTTGGTAAAATGGTGCGGGACAAGAACTTTTTTAGCTCATTGTTGATTAAAATCACGTTAAAAGAAACTAATTTAAAAAATCAGCTGTGGCCACCACAGGACCGACCGCCATCGTAAAGTACTCGTATAAAATACATTCTAGCAGCAGAGTAGAAATAACTTGGCCTAATATTTTCTAACAGAGATATTATTTGTCATGACCATGGAAACGTTACATAAAAGTATGAAAAAAATGAGACAAAAATTTTAAAAAAATTTACAGAAATTTGTCGAAATTTTTCATTTTATCAAAAAACGTCTCAAATAAAAGTTATTACTTATGGCATGTATAGCAACTTTTGTTGAATAATTTTTTTCGAAATATTTTTCTGTTGACTTCCATTTCCAGTCTACCGATTTTTACCAAAAGTTGATCAACTCGTGTCATTGATGTCAAAAGCTTAAATATGCAGTTTCATAAAAATCCTTTCAGCCTAATTTGCTCCGCACGTGTACACAGACGGACAGACAGACGGACAGACAGACGGACAGACAGACAGACAGACGGACAGACAGACCGACAGACATCATGCTAAAAATAGTCAAAACGTTATGTAGGAACCTCAATTCGTGGAGATCCATCGAAATCTCGAAATGTCAAAATCGGTATGATCACAATACCTTCCTTATATATGTTGACGGTCGGTAAAAAAGTACCGACCGGCGTAGCGTAGTGGTAACACATGTGCTCTGCGTTGCGAAGGTCTCGGGTTCGAATCCCGTTCAGGCATGGAAATTTTCTCAAATAAAAAATTGCCATGGCTAATTGCCACAGCAGCAAAGGTCATTAAATTAAAAAAAAAAAAAAAAACTATCTTTTGTTTCTCAATCTACGTCTTAAGAGCTTTCTTCTGATAGCACACATCATCATCATCATCATCGTGGCGTGACAGCCCGAAATGAGTCAAGGCCCCCTGTTTCCAGGTTTCGTGACCATGTCTTCAATCTATATACATACATTCAGAAGTAATATGGTCAGTAATACTTCCATTTTTTAGCGTACACAGAAAGGCACCTACAGTTTAAAGCCGGTTGCGAACGGCTATGCAGAACTTAATTGTATAATTTGTATAAATATTTTTACACAAATTATTTGACATAAGCAGGAATTGAACTCACGTCCGTGCCCTTGCTCAGCGGTCAAGTAGCAGGTACAAACGATTTAACGTTTGCAGCTACAGGCTTGCTTCTGATAGCAGGATAGTACACAATAAACTTTTAAAAAAAGTTTTTTTTATCAACAACGCAAAAAAAGACATTTTCGAAAAACTAATCTGATCAAAAATTCCTCGTGAATAATTCTGGTTCTTATCCATGTTCATTATGATTATTTTTTTCAGATTTTCAGATCAACCTCTCTCGGAGATATGGCGGGAGACAATTTTCTTTGGACATATTTTTGGTGAAAATCCCATTCAAATAATTGATTTTTCAAAAATTAAAAGCCACACAAAATTAAAAAAAAAAGACTTTTTTATTAACTACATATTTGTATATATTTATCACGGGATGAGGTTTTTTGAACTCTCAGTCCTATATGTGGGTCAAAAAGTTGTATAAGCACGCAAAATTTTAACTATCTATGTTAAGCCGTTTGGCTATAATTTCGACCGTACAGACAGACACACGAGTGACGTTATAAGTGATTATTAGTGGTCATACCTACAAAACCCTAAAAAAAGGAGAAAATCTGACATATTAATATCAGATTCATAAGAGTTTGATTTCTTATTTATAAATATATGTTTTGTTAAAAAAGGAGAATATTATTATACATACCTTTATTATAATGTAAAAAATAGATATCTCTTGTATCCATTTAAATTATCATTTTAATATCTTTTTATATTTAGAACATTAAATTATAATTTTAAGTTACATTAATAAAAATACCTCAAAAATTAATATTACAAAAGGTTTATTTATTTATTTACGGTATAAAATATATCTATACAAATAAAATATACAATATATCATTCCCAAATTGTTATTGTTGCCATTGAGTCTAGGTTTTTAATAGGTCTGTTCAGTCCTACAAATCTATTGTAACGCAAGTAGGGCCACTGAAAAGAATGGCTGAACAAGTTGGAATCGTATCCGTTGTCCAAGAAATCCTACAGTAATAAGATCACCCAAAAAGGGTCCGAATTATTCTAGACGGGGGCATATCATAATTTGCCCGGGAGATAGTAATTGTTCTAAGCAGTCTTGAATACAGTCAATGGTTCCCTATCTAATTTTTGTAAGTTCTTCGCATGTAAAGGTGAATTTGCTTCAATAAAAATTATACGTAATCACAAAAAAATCTTATTAGTTTCCATTATTAAATGTTGCAGTTTTCACACATAATATATTTCAACAAAATAAATTAATATTTGACATTTGAAATTTAAAATGTTATATTACAAGCAAGTTCTTAAACTTAAATTTTAGAATATGACTTATTTTGTGATTTTGATCGTCGTTTTCCTGAATTCTTCGTATGCTATTTTGCTTATAATAATTCTTTACCCTCCAAATAATTCGAATCTATAAAACGCACCTTTAGTTCGCGCGTGCGCCGCTAGATGTCAATAGGTGGCGTCTCTGTAACACTGTTGTGCATATGGCAGATAGCTAACTGTTTGGATTCGTTTGTGTTATGTATATATTTTGATTTTTTAAATAGTTCTAGCCTTAATATACATATGTGAGTGCAAATTTTAGTTGTGTTAGTATATTAGGTTAAAAACTAGTTAGTTCGTTTGATTATTACCCTGTGGATACTCCGGAAATAAGGTAAATACTAATTTTTGGTTATGTATTCTGATTTTGTTATGGTTTTTATCATGTGTTTGACATTTGTATTTGTTATTGTGTTGTTTTAACATAGAAACAAATGATTATTTGTGGTTATAAATCATTTTTATTGATGATAAATTTAATTTTAACAGTCAGATTAAATCGGACAGTGATTAAAATTTTAAAATTTGCATGTTTCTATTTAATTTTGTGGTTTATCAGTGGTAATATCGTATTGTAAGGAAGTGTGGGTGTTTAGTTAGATTTCCTATCAATATTACAAATTCACATTGCACGCGAAACTGCCTAGAGGCCCGTTCGTTCAACTTTGTGCAGTAGAAAGAGACAGATTTATCTAGACTCACGTGGGTGGGACAGAGAAAACCACTTGCATATGTGAATTATGCCTAGTAGTTTCAGCCTAAAAGACTGTTTTCATTTATAAAAAATTAAGATTTAAAATGAATTATTTTATTATGATGTAATTTTATTTGGGATTGTTTGTGAAGAAACATTCTTATGGTAAAATTTCAAGGCGATTAAAGCCACGATTTTTTGGTTGGATAATTTTTGTCAAATTTCTATTGAATTGTTTAATTGTAATTGATCTTATGATTAATTGTAATGTAATAAATTTAAGGACCTTCAGAGAAAATATGAGAGTTAATTGTAATCTGTTTTTGTTAATTTGATTTAAAATGCCAAGGTACTGCAAAGTTGTGTTACAAAGTCATATTATACGAAATATAATAAATAAGTAAAAGAAAATCTATGTGAAGTGTGAAATTACATATATTTCTGCGCTTCTTAGGTATTTAGTAACATGAAACAGATCAAAATAATGTTGGATGTCTAAAACAACATTTTTTTACCATGAACATAAAAAAAAAAATTGTTTGAAAATCATTTTTGTCCGATAGGTTTCGCATATGTAGTAAGTTTGTGTCCGGCGCGTATAAACAGGCGCCTACAAGCGCCTGTTGGCGCAGGTTAGTATACACGTAGAAAGATTGTTTCACCAGATTCTTGTAAACTGCTAAAGAATATTTCAAAGATTATTTACTTATCGGCGCATGTTGCAGGCGCCGACATATATATGGATAAGCGTTCTACTTGTCCGGGTATATTTGAAAGTAAGACGATATTTATTCTCGCTAGTCGGCGCATGTTAGCATGCGGTTATAGGTGCCGGCAACAATATTTCTATGTGTTCGTATCCTTAATCTAAGTACTGATAATTTTCATTTAATGCTCTACATCAGTGGTTCTTAAACTGGGGTCCGCGAAACAATGTTGACATTAACTTTACATCCCCCAACTTTTCGCTTTTGTTCAAATAACTTATTTAATAAAAATCCTACATGGTCAAGCCTTTTTGTATTTGTTGTTATCTAATTAGTTATTGACA
The DNA here is from genome assembly GCA_963971575.1 of Liopterus haemorrhoidalis. Taxonomy (NCBI): domain Eukaryota; kingdom Metazoa; phylum Arthropoda; class Insecta; order Coleoptera; family Dytiscidae; genus Liopterus; species Liopterus haemorrhoidalis. The sequence continues at coordinate 22,009,935 of OZ020613.1, read as the reverse complement.
TAACTAAACAATAATTAGTAAAAATTTAATTATTTTTATTCAACTGTAAATTATTTACAGAAAACACATAAGATCTATTTTGACTAATATTTGACCAAGAAATGTTTGTATGAGTTTAATGTATTATAATTTTTTACTTTTTTTAATTCTTTTTACTACTATTTTTATTCATTTTAAGTTTTTTATTCTATATAATAATAAAAATGTTCATATCTATAAATGTGCAAGACCATTTATTAAAATAACCAGCGATACATTTTTACCAATATTTATTACAACGTAGTGCCTATGAGATTATTGAGCCAGAAATTAAGTCTCAAGAACGACGTAAAATGCCTAGGGTTGGGATGGGATCTGCTCTACATAATAAATGCATTTTTCTTGCAGTACTCCGAATTTTATGATTCTTAAACCAGCCGTCTGGTAAAAATGGTTTTAAGTAAGACTTCTTCTACTTTGGGCTCTGTCAGTCGGATTGACTTTTGGCCTCACTCACATAAGTCCTCCATCTTGATCTCTTAATTGCCAAGTCATTCCGTGTGTCTTGTATTACAATATTCTATCGGTTAGCTGATTCCTTCATCTTTTGCGAGATCTTCCCAATGATCAACGAGTATTCAATCTTCCCTGCCATTTCTCGTAACCATTCTGTCCTCCCTAATCCTCATCATGTGTCCAATCCAATGTAATCGTCTACCTCTCATTTCTTGTGTGATACTCAACCTTGAGCACAGTTCTCGGATATCTTTGTTCTTACGGATAGTCTCCATCATTAATTTGAATGGGACCGTAGATTCCGCATAATATTTTATTTTATATTCAAAAGCTATGAGGTATTGTTAATCTCGCTTTGTTAAGGTTCGTGTTTCGGAGCCATACATAAGTATGGGACGTACTATAGTTTGGTATAACCTGATCCTGGTGTTCTTAAACAGGAGTTTCGTTTTGAAGAAGGGATCAATTGCAAAATAGGTTTTGTGAGCGGCTTTAATTCTGTTCGTAATTTCCTGCTGTATTAGATTCACCCAGGTATAAGTAAGACTATGAGCTATAAACTAGAGCTGTCAGAAATCGACCATTCCGGAACTGGTTCCAAAAAGAAAATCGATTTCAGGTTTACTCAGTTTCGACTGCACGACACTTACCAGAGACCCGGAACTGGATACGCGTGATGAGCAAAAATGGGTCACCGTCGGGTTGTAAATATGGGCCTCTCTATTTTTGTAGAAAAGAGTCCTGTGTCCAATTTAGTAGTAGTACGGTAGTAATCAGAATAATGGCTTGGCGAGACTACTGAAACCTTTGATAACGAATTTTTTAAATTCGTAGCCTCTATAATGCATTTATTTATTTGTTATTTATGCCTTTATTGTACTTCAAAATGACATTTCTCTTTTGGCATGATTTGTACATAATTTATGTACCTTTCAAAATATGTATTTAAATATTTCATAGATAATCAAGTATCTTCAGAATTGGATTATATTTTTTTAAAAAATTTATAAGAAAACACCAATAAGAAAATATAACGTTTATTTTTCTTATCTAGCGTAGCCAGCGCATTATTGCCGCGCTTAAGGCTTTTTGCACCACATTAAGCGTATATATGTCGACGTAAATACCTGTAAACTGGTGTAAACAAGAATTTAAGATCGTAAAAAATAGAAATTACAAAAGTAAATATAGCTGGCCAAAAATTTTTTTTGCTTAATGCGGCCTGCGGCGTATATTTAAAAAAAATGTTACTGAATGCTGCCGTCGCGGGCAAGATTGTAAAAGATTGCCGACCGTTGATATAGATCAGCGATGGTGAACTTTTTTTCTCAAACGGGTCAAAATTGAATTTGAAATCGTGGGTCAAATATATAATGCGTATATAAGAGTCTGCCGCTTTAGGGTGTAAGTATTGGTGTGGAACCTCCTGCTAATCTCTTTAACTTTACCCGAGCTAGCGGCCTTGCGTTTGACGTATATAATACAAGTATAGTAATTCCATCTTTCTTTCAAGTAGGTAATAGTTGAATTCTATCTCGCTTAGGGTTTGAGGCTTATTCTCGGGTCATAGGTTCGCCATCACTGATATAGATTATTATAGCGGTACATAACAATAAACAATGAGTTTAAAAATATCAAAACTGTATTCCAATTCACAGCTGAAAGTCGCATATTTACAAAGAACCAATTAGATTACTTCGTTGGCCCGAACTCACCCGAGGAACAACGATAATCCGTTGCGAACTTCATATTTGTGATGAACTCATTGGCGTTTAGAGAAAAACACTGTTCATTTGATAATTAATTGGTATAAGATAATCAAAATCGAATCTACGCCTATGTGCACATATCCTTGGAAATAAGTTTGATAACTGAATGTTACTTAAGTATTACATAACGCTCAGGAATTAATGATCTCACTGTAGATCAGTGTTTCTGAACAGGTGGTCCGCGGACCACCGTGTTTTTTGAAGTTTTTTTTGTTATTTTTTTATACAAATTTTTTATGTAAATAATTTATATTTTGCTTATTTTCTGCAAACTTTCTGTGATTTTCTACAAATAAAATAAATGTGTTTAGTAGCACATTAAATATGATTGTTTTTTTGTAAAAAATGAACCAAGAATTATTATTAGTAGTCCGCGTTAAGAAATTATACCTTTTACTGGTCCGCGGTGCGTTTTTGGTTGAGAAACACTGCTGTAGATCATGTAGTATCGAGCAAATTTCAAATATACCGTTACCCTATCTTTAATAATAAAAAAGTTGTGGATTTGTTAATGAAATTTCAACAACGCTGTATGTATGCAATTTCATATGTGACATTTCTAACTAATACAGATAAATAAAAACCTGATTTATAAAAATACTAATAATAAAAATCATGTAATGATATAAAAATAATGTAATGATATATTTTAAAAATATATATACATTCCACTTGTCAGAATCAACTTATACGACGGATTTTTAGAATTGGAACACTGTCGTAAGTTGGGGACTACCTGCATAAATAGTGCAGGAACCTCTTAAATCTGCCTGTTTTTTCGTCAGTCATCACTGTCAGTTCAATTTTGGCTTCTCTGACGCTCCATCTTGATCTGTTAAGTGTATTTTCCAGTTACCGTGTTTTCCTGAGAACCATTTTTCCAAATTTATTATATTCAATTATTCAATTCAGTTGGGGACCTATTATAATTTATATTTATTTGATATACAACGAGATAATTTTATTTGCTCACTGATGAGATCGTCGTGTGTCACATGGGGACATACAGACACCCCCCTGTTAATATAATGTGTTCCGGAAATTAGTCATATATGTGAAATTAAATAATTTCATTAGCTGTACTTGAAAATAACACATACACGCACACACACTGTCACAATGTATTACCAATGTATTACCAAAATATCTAATGTAAAATTAGACAATTTTAGACGTTGTATATATTTGGACGTTGTAATGGGTGTTTTTTTTTAGAGGTATAGAACTTTAAATTGCAATAACACAACGATGGATTATTCGATTGACATGAATTTTTTTTTATTCGCAAGATAATCTTGTGGCATTACATTTTAAATATGATTTCTGGCATATGACCGCCACGGCTGGCTCGGATGTAGTCCAATCTGGACGTCCAATTTTCGATGACTTTTTCCAACATTTGTGGCCGTATATCGGCAATAACACGGCGAATGTTGTCTTCCAAATGGTCAAGCGTTTGTGGCTTATCCGCATAGACCAATGACTTTACATAGCCCCACAGAAAGTAGTCCAGCGGTGTTAAATCACAAGATCTTGGAGGCCAATTCACAGGTCCAAAACGTGAAATTAGGCGGTCACCAAACGTGTCTTTCAATAAATCGATTGTGGCACGAGCTGTGTGACATGTTGCGCCGTCTTGTTGGTATGATTTAATGTAATGCCACAAGATTATCTTTCGAATAAAAAAAAATTCATGTCAATCGAATAATCCATCGTTGTTTTATTGCAATTTAAAGTTCTATACCTCTAAAAAAAACACCCGTTATAAATAATAAAGATTTTAAACAAATGCTTAGTAAGTTTCATTAATTGCTCACTAGAGAAATGGTTCTTTAACATTTTTTTGCGACATACTTTTTTCGAGACCCAACAAAATTTTATTTCCTAATAATTATAATATTAACAATCAATGATCTTTATTAATTTCCAACAATAAGAAAAAAAAAAAAACACTTATTAAAACAAAAATGATGTAATTTTGTAAATCAGTAAATCTTTCCATAAATACTGTTATAAAGTTTTCAGTGAAATTTCACAAGATGTATAAAGATATTTTAATTTTCTTAGTACATAATACATAGATGTATCTTAAACAAGAAATACCAATCAGTTTTAAAATTTTCATTTAAAAAAAGTAAAAATTTCACTATTTTTAACCAAATATATGAAATATTACTTTTTCGGTGTTAAAATTAACACTACTTTAACATTATAATTTAACCCAGCAATTCCCAAACTGTTGTCCGAGGCGCCCTGGGGCGCCGCAGATGAGTTACAGTGGCGCCGCGAAAATATTACAATATTCCTCCAACTCTGTTAGTTAGACCAGTTTTTACTTGGGGCATCGCGGAAAAATTCTGATACATTAAGGGCGCCGGGAACCGAAAAGTTTGGGAACAACTGATTTAACCAGTATGTAAGTGTAAACTTTAAACTAAATTTAACCATAAAAGAAATGTAAATAATGAACACGAAAAGCGAGGGACTTCATGGTACACTAAAAGTTTATTTTTTAGTGTACCATGAAGTCCCTTTAACACTACTTTTTTAGAGTGTAATATAAAATAGACAAATATAAAAATATATAAATTTGAGAACAAAAAAGCAAAGGGTTTGCAATAAAACACCTAAAAGTGGAGACTCTAGGTGGGGGGGGCAAGTGCCCCTTGCCCTTTACTGCGGGCGCCTATGGCACCGAGTGAGATCAAATAAAATAAGTGAAACTTGCCGAGCAATTGTTTCATATCTTTATTACATATTAAGTGTTACCGTGAAATGTCGGATACTTTTGTTCAAGAAAATATGTAAATTTTTATTATTGTTTATTGTTTTTCTTTAAGTATCTATTTTGAAAATAATAAGTAATAAAAGTATTGAGAGGCGTATGAAGGTGTTTTGAAGTTTTTGCGTTGTTAATCAAATGTTGGCAATGTTTCAAGATGAGTAAGAGGAAAAGATTATCTTGCTAACATCCTATACTGTCTATATTTATCAATAACTATGAAAAACAGTTGAAGTGATGCACCCACACATATAGACAAACATTAATAAAAATCACTAAAAATGGAAGTTTCCATAAATCAAATAAATTGGATGTACAGCGTGGCAAAAAATAGTAACAAGTAAACCATTCCATAAAATTTCGTAGATTTAACCTTCACTAAAATGAACAATATCCATGAATTTAGAATATTTAGACAGTAAATCTAAACAAATACAGTCATTCATAACGCTACAAATCTGGGATGGAATAACTCGCCGCGGCCTAATCTTTGCGGCCGCTTCGCCGCGAGCCACCTCGCCGCCAATCCCGCACATTTTGTTTGATCGCGGTGGCTGTTTGTTATTATTGTTCTCAATTATTGGTTCTTGTTTTAACAGATTACAAATCTATTTCAATTGGATGACCCATAGGTAATTTAAGTCATTTTCGTCCCCTTAATTATGTAGATGTCATTTTCATATGAAATGAGAAATTATGTGAAAAAATTACAATATATTCCAAGAATTATAGCAGAAAATTAATTACTAATAGTAACATATGAATCAGTGGCGGACTTTCGCAAAGACAAAAAAGACAATTGTCTTGGGCCCGTAATTTTCAAGGGCCCAACGATATATATTTTTGATGTTAAGTAAATAATAAGTGAAATACTTCGTTTATAGGCAGCTCTCCCCATTGCTTCTAAAATATATATCTACTTAAAAATTGTCTTGAAACGAAAAGAAACGGTTTTTCTATTTTAAACAAATTTTCTTGTTTACAACTTTGCTATTAAGTAAATAATAAGTCAGATATTTCAAGTTTGTACTTAGTGATCCCCATATCTCCTCAGATATATATTTTATAAAAAACTGAATTGACAGAGAATTCTTCATTCTTAACAACTTTTCTCATATTAATTTTGCTGTTAAGTAAATGATAAATGAGATATTACAACCTGATAGGCAACACTACCCTTACCCCTAAATAATATTCTTATTAAAAATTGCATTGAAGAGTGGAAAAACAAGTTTCCTCATGCAAATTTTTGATGTAAAGTAAATAATAAGTGAAAAATTCCACGATTTTCGAAAAAGTATATGAAACAAAAAATATTGGTTTTCTTATTATAAACAATTTTGTCATGCGTGTTTTTGCTGTTAAGTTAATTATAAGGGAGATTTTAGTTTTAGGGTGTCCCCCCGTAACTCCCCAAATATCCATCTATTTGAAAAAAAAGCATTTAACAAAAAAGATTTGATTTCAAAACAATTTTTGTTGTATATATTTTTCTTTTAAGTAATATTTGGTTTTTCATAAATAACAGGATATATTTTAAGATTTTTAATAAACAGTTTTAACCCTGTTTTACCCTGAAACACCCCCATTGAATAAAATACCTTATATAGCTTATAGCCTATGTTCGAATCCTGGTTTTACACTGCCAACATACCAAATTACATGAAAATATGTCCAGCCGTTTTTGCGTGAATCTCGGACAGACAGACAGACAGAAATTGATTTTTATGGCGATTTATTATCTTATAATCATCTGAAACATATTCGCGACTCAAATTAACGTTGGCGGCGCTGCGTACGACAGTTGATGGCCGACGAGAAGCGTATATATCAGAAGTTTTTTCTTAATATTTATCTGTTCAAACAATATTTCGACAAAAAAGCACTGCATTTAAGTCACTATATTTAAAAATACGTCTTAATTCACATAAACTGCAGCACAACATACTACAAATATTATACAAATTACGCTTCTGTTTTATTTACCAAGCCGCCACCAGATGTCTCATTGTTATTTGGAGTCGCGAATAAAAACCAAATATGAGGCCGAAAGAATAAATATACAGATATAGCTTCCAATTTTATTAATATAGATAGGAATTATTTGAGTTAATTTTTAGCCGGCCTGTATTTGGGTGTTTTTCCTAAAGAATTAGCTGAAATTTTCAAGGTTATTACTTGTAAAAACATTGGCAAAAATCCAATAAACAGTGGAAGTTTAACACAATGCCGGATTTATATGTGTTTAGTAGCTATAGTCATTAAAAATTAGGTAACTTGTATAATGTAAATTGTTGAATATTTAGCACTTCATGAAGTACTGGATTTAGTAGTACGTTTAGTAGAGTGAATAGAAGCACTTCTTTTCAGGAACGTTTTACCAAATCTAGTAAAGAACTGTAAACAGGGTAGTTTTTAGTCAAATCTTTAGTAAACCTGTTAAGCAACAGGTATTTTTTAGGATTTTGTAGATATGACTAAAAAAACCTTTATTATAATCTGAAATTATAGCCATACGACTTGTTCTAGAAACTTAATATTTGGCATGATTGTTCAACTCTGACTCACGTATAGGAAATTAAAAAAAAAAAAAAAACATGAAATAAATATAAAAATTAAACGAAAAAATAAATATTTTTAAATATTTTGAGTGGGGTATCAAATAAAACCTCTTAATGCGAGGATAAACAAACAAAATTTTATTTTTGAATAATATTTTTTGTAATTTTCGCCAAAAATGTGTTAAAAAACTTTTGTCCTCCACCCACTTTTACTTTACCAAATTTATACCTTTATTACTTTTTAATATCTATCAACAATTTGTTTTCACTTACTGACTCTGTGGGACAAGAACTTTTGCACATTTTTGGATGAATTCGTGTTAAAAGAAAAAAACTATCTATCGTTCTGTAATCTACGTCTCAAGTGCTTTCTTTTGATACCTCACAATAAATTTAAAAATATATATATATATAAACGCCAAAAAAATCGACATTTTTCGAAAAATTTATTTGATCAAAAATTCCTGTTCAACTATTTTGGTTCCCATCAATGTTCATTACGGAGATTTTTTTTAGATTTTTAGATCAATCCCTTTGGGAGATAGGGTGGGGGCAAAAAAGTTTTTTGATACATTTTTGGCAAAAATCCAATAAAAAAATAGATTTTTCAAAAATAAATATTTGTTTGTTGAACCACGCTTTAAGAGGTTTCATTTAGTATGCCACTCAAAATTTAAAAAAATTTATTTATTTTTTTTCAATACATATTTGTTTATATTTATCCCGCGCTGTATTTTTTTGAACCCTCTATATTTTTCCTATATGTGGGCCAAAAATTTGTATAAGTATGCCAAATTTGTGTGGCTACAATTTCTACCGTACAAACAGACAGACAGGCAGACACATGAGTGACAAAACCCTAAAAATGAAAATTCCAGTTAGTTAAACTTAAACTTAAGCTTAAACTTTTGGAATAGCCTATATAAATTATCAAAGACGTATGTGATTTTTTCTCGGCCTAATTTGTCCTATCTTTTTTAAATCACGTTAGGTTTATTAATACCGCTTTTTTACAGCTTATCAGGCTATATTCTAAACTATGCTAACAATTTTTAACAATTAACAAGCAGGAATACGATAAAGTGTAATACAAATTTTTATATAATAACCGAGTGTCATTTATTTATCATTTTTTCAAAATAAGTCAATGATTGTCTTTAACTAATTCAATTAATATCAAGTTCTTAAGTTTTTTTCTAAGACTTTATTTTTTACCTGAGATCTTCGCGATATCGAAATTGTTTTAGAAGGCAATAATTTAATTTTTTTGTTTCTGTTTAAAAGTGAATTCATCGCGGTATGCTACACACGTAACGCGGTTCTGTAATCGACCTCGGGATGAACAGTAATCTCTGTTTTGTTCCCCGATTTTGTTTTCCAGCCAATACAAATTTCCGCTCATGAACTCTTCAAAATGCATGGTTTTATTTAATACCTGTCTGGGTTTTAAAAGAACTACATACTTTAGTTATTGATTTATTGTAAAATTATTATTTATGCCTCCAAAATTTGCAACACTTAATGTAGCTGTCCAAAATTTATTTCAAATAATTCCTGTAATAAATACAAAACAATAAATATTTTTTATATAATGCTTTATTTGGATCTTGCAATTATTTGTGGAATATAATGTCGGCCCAATGTCCGTCTTTTGCTGCCACACAAATGCGAGCTCTTTAACTATTTAATATTGCTGCGATATTTTAACTAGTGCTGCTTACATATTGTTCTTTAGTTGTTCAATCGACGTTCGCTTGGCAAAAACACGTCCTTTAAGACAAGCCCACTCAGAAAAGGAGCGGATAAGTATGGACAGTCGATGTCACGGCTTATGGAGATTAATTGGTTTGAAAACATTCAACATTTTGGTTGTGGCTCGTGTGACCTCATCTTGCTGAGATATGTTTTCTAAACCCAGTTCATCGAATATGTCACGGTAGCGGTCGCCGTTCATAGTTACAGCGTTACTCATAGCGTTTTAATTTAAATAAGTACGATCGAGTACACTTGCTGGCCAAATTCCACAACACATTGTTACTTTGCGAGATAATGGTGGGTGATGAACCACTTGTGAAACTTCAACGCAACAATAGCGGCTATTTTTGTTTTTTAATTGTGAGTCAAGGAGGCGTTTTGTTACTGCCAAGAAATGTACGCAATTTTCTGCGTAATTGAAGATTTTTGTAATATGTTTTAATAATAGCAACACGCTATTGACCTGTGAAACGCTACATAACCAATTTGCTACTTCTTCGCTGCTTGACTTTCATCATGGGTGTCCGGAGGGGGCGAAAACCGGGCACATGTCCCGTCAGGTTCTATTATTTTTCCCCATATTTTGTCTCATCCTAAAAAAAATTCTGCCCACTCCCCGGGCCATCATTTATATAAATTTTCAAAATTAAGATCGACAGCATGTCTCTTTTGAAGAGAACATGTTCGATTTTTTTGTCTGATCTTGTTCTTTTATTTTTATAAAAATGGTCCCTTTTGTTAACTTTTTTAATTGAGAATTTTTTAATTAATCCGAGCCTCAAATTCGTTTTTTTAACAATACAATAAAGCAAAATTATACTCTGAATTATTAAAAATATGTCAATATCTTCTTCCAGAACACAAGACCAACGAAAGAAATAGACTTATGTGTCAATAGTGATGTGCAATTATAAAAATATGTTATGCAATAATTTTTATGATTAAATTAAAACGAACAAAAAATTTCGATTGTATTTTTGGAACTTCAAAAAGTATGAGAATTCTGCAACTGATGATTAAATATATAACATAATGCTATTTTTATGCTATATTCTTGTTTACCACTGACTTTTTTTTGTATTTATAACTTACTGATTTGACAGTACTTCCTACGATTTTTATAAAATCAATTTTTGTTGATAAATGATAATGAAATAATTACTGAGATACTTCCATTTTAGGTAGCGTTCCTCATAGCCCCTCGAATATTTTTAACTATTTTATAAATTGCTGCATTGAACTGAAAATATTAATTTCTTCATTTTTAACAGTTTTTAGGGTTTTGTAGGTATGACCACCAAAAAACCTAATAACGTCACTAATGTGTTTGTATGTCTGACTGTACGGTAGAAATTGTAGCCAAACGGCTGAACATTGAAATTTGGCATACTTGTACAACTTTTTGACCTACATATAGGAAAACTATAGAGAGCTAAAAAATTCAGCGCGGGATAAATATAAACAAATATGCATTTAATAAAAAAATAAATATTTTTTAAAATTTTGAGTGGCATACCAAATACATTTCTAGAAACAAATTTATATTTTTGAAAAATCATTTTTTTTTATTGGATTTTTGCCAAAAATGTGTCAAAAAAATTTTGTCCTCCACCCTATCTCCCAAAGGAATTGATATAAAAATCTAAAAAAAAAAAATCTCCGCAATGAACATTGATGGAAACCGAAATAGTTCAACAAAAATATTTGATCAGATAAATATTTTTTTAAAATTTATTGTGTGGTATCAAAAGAAAGCTCTTAACCCTTTACCGCATCGTGTGCCATATATGGCACATTCCAATTTTTATTTTTTATTTTACTTTTAAAACTGAATCAGAACGTTACTTCATGAATGTTCATATATGCCACATACACAGCAATGGATCCTGCAGTATCTCAAGTAACGGGCTGCAACAGATTTGAGATATCAAGCGGAATTGCACTTCAACGATAAATCTGAATCTATTGAGAAAGGACAACTAGAAGATACGACCATTTCTTTCAAAAATTCGAGGGCGACTGCTTTTAATCCCTAACGAAGAACACCTAGCAATAACACGAGCAAATAATACGGAATCATTTTCTTTTGTAACATAATGTAGAATCATAATGTTCCATGTATGGCACAAACCCTAAATTATTATCTTAATTATTATTTTTTCATAAAAATTATAATTAATATTTTAAATATATTTTTTTAATTAATTTTTTTATCTATAAGAACCAATTCCTGATGCCCATGAATTATTTCAGCCAAAAATAAAAATTCATGCAGTAAAGGGTTAATATAATTAATATTTATATTTTGTCCGTATTTTTTAAATTTGGAATTAAACTGTAACTGTATTGTTTTATAACTGTATTGTAAAACTCAAATTCTCAAGTTTTTCTGAATGGTTTGCTTTTGTTCTATTTTTCAAATTTGAATACTTTACTAAAACAAAAATGGTAGCAAATATAAGTTAATTCTTATCCGTAAGTATATGTTTGTATATTATTAGCGTTTTTATTAAAGATAAATTGTATAATCAACTAAATTACATTTATTATAACATTTCCAAGTTATTATGACTATAATTTTCTGTCAAAAACTTACTTATTACCCTCTTAATAAAATGAATAAATGTTATTTTTATTTGTTATTATTTTATTTCTGGGTTAAAAGTAAATAAAGACTTTCCCAATTGCACAATAGTCTGAATCATGGAGACATTCACTCATTATTTGTTTACGTAATCTCTGCAGAGGTGTTGAATATATTAACACAAGGACGTTAGATGCATCTAGGAAATTTGAAAAAAATTGCCCCAAGGCATTTTGTTCTCTGTAATAAGGTTATTAAAGAGATCGTCTATTTCGAAACGTACAATTTAATTGAATCGTTTATTTTAGAACCCACCTATCGACAAAAATCAGAAAAATTTAGTTTATTCTAAATGCATATTATTTGTACATATACAGGGGGAGGCAACACCTATGCTTATCTTGATTATTCCTTATTAAAAAGAATTATACAAATTTTGTTCAAATAAAACTTATTCGGGGTAATGGGTAAGTCAGAGTATAGTGGTATCAAACATTTTTTTCTTCTTTTGTTTTGTAAGAGACACGGCAGTTAATAACTATTTTTCAAATTACATTACACATATTATTTAACACAATTATACAGTTTTTTTCGCTTTTCAACGGTGTAAAAATTTTATATCCTTACATGACAACATTTTTGAGAAAATGGACTTTTTGTGGTCTTAAAAAAATAATAAGTGATTAGTGACTCATAACAGTAATCTACATAACACCGTGCTGCCTCGTGTGCACTCTTTCTACATTCACCATAAATTAATAACTGAAAATAAAAATATAGTTGAACCCATATATAAAAGTCAATTTCTGTTTGTCTGTACTTTATGCAAAGCCAAACGGATGGACCGATTTTCACCAAATTTAGTACAGGGGATAAAATAAACCGAGGAAAGTTTTATTGAGGGTTCCAACTTCGTCCATGTCCCCCTAGGGGGCGTTATGGGGGGAAACCATAATTTTTCACCCATCATTTCACGTAGAATCATAATGTATTTAACACTATACATCAAAGATTAATAATATAGTCGGATTGCTGATAGGTGACTGTTACATGTATGTATCTAGTAATGCATTCATATAATAATCTAGTTACCATTTATCAGCGATTTAAAAAATGTTTTTTGTTATTTGTCTTAGCTGTCAGTGTCTGGTAATAAATATTAATTAGTAGAGCTTGCGGTCAATTATTAAATTCACAAACTTTAATTTTAAATCTGCTGGGATATTTTAATTCCGAAAAAAAGAACAATGGGCCACTTATATCTCTATCTTGTGTCCATCAAAGAGTAGCAGCTGCCTTAAAGATTTCGGAATCAACAATTCGTAGTATTATAAAATGTAATAAATCTGAACTTCACACTAACAAAATCACGAGAAATCGAAGGAAATTAAAATCTGAACCAGTTTATTTTATTGATACATTGGCACAAACGTATGGTCAAGAAGTACTAAGATTACCTCCTTATCACTGCCAGTTTAACCCCCTTGAATTAATTTTGGGTATAACAAAAAATTATTATGATAGACATATTGGTCAAAACGGATATAGTGATAACGAAGTTTTGAAAATGTGGCAAGTAGCCTGTGATCAAATTAGTTGTGAAACTTAGGCAAAATCTGTTAAAAAAATCGAAAATTTAATAAATGAATGGTGGGTAAGGGAAAGGATTGTTGATGATATTAATCCAATAATAATAAATACAAGAAATGACAGCGATAGTTCAGATGACGACGATATCATGCATTACAGCGACTAATTTAAAAAAAATAAAAATAAACAGTTAAATACAACTTGTAGCAATATATTATATGAATAAATATATTTTTACTTAATATTTTATTACTTTGTACTTAGGGGAAACATAAAAATTTAATTTAGTTAAACAAACAAATTATAATCCAAAATTTACGTATGAGTATAAGTTTTTTCTTATTGATAATTATTACCTTAAAATTAATAATTTTGTTTGTTTGAGTACTGCTGTGAATTTATTTTCGTGCTCTAATTAGTAAAGATATCTACGAATCATGCCGTTTCTTTCTAATGCTTTGTTTTTTATTAAAATAATTTGGAAAGTTAGTTGTCAACTTGCGTCACTATACGTTACTATGGGTATGCAAATAATTATAATGATATAGACAAAGAAAGCATATAGTATTGTATATCGATACTTGTAGTAACGAACAGTCACCTATCAGCAATCCGACTATAATGGAGTTATCACAGTGTAAAGTGTACGCATGCACAGAAATGATTAAAGATGCACAGGCATGTCGCTATTTGGTGCGGAACTTGCCAATAGATGGCAGTGCTGGAGATTTCTGTATTTCCCATCGTTTAATAGTTAGTTGCAAATTATATTATCGTTTTATATATTTAACTTTAACGTTGTGAGCGTTATGTTCTACTTTCTTCGTTTTAAAGTAGTGAAATGCCGTAAGGAAGCACGGGTGCACCGTCCAGTTTCTAATAAAAATCGTTGCAAATAAATTTATTATTGTTTATCTTATTTTTAACCCTAAAACTTTCCCCAAAACAATTTAAAAATAATTTAAATTAACCTTAATTATGAAAAAAATCGTATTTAGTTTGTATACTATAATGTTAAAACAAATGTTATTATTAGATTTTTTATACATTTTAACTTTTTTATCCGTTACCGCATCCGTATTCGCGGATATTCTAAAATATATTTCGTATCGCAGATACAAAATTTTTATTGATCCGACACATCCCTATGTATAAGGGTCCTCAGGTCTGATATATGGGGCAATGAAAAAAATGTCTAAATAATTTGTAAAATGAATTGTTAAATTTCAAATTTGTATTTTGTAACTTGTATATTTTGTGTTTGTAATTTCTATATAGACGATTCCGCTTAATTGGGCCACGCTTAATTGGGGCAGCCGCTTAGTTCGGTCAAATCTCAAAGAACAGAAACCAAACCAAGAAACCAACAGTAAATTTACATGTTTAATTGGGACAACATTCCGCTTAATTGGGACAGTAAATTTAAGATCACAGTACATATTATGTTACACATATTCTCAAGAAAAAATATGTACAAAGAATTTAATATTACAGCGTTATTTTATGCAGAAAATGAAGGGAGCCCTACATCCGCACTGAATACCTGTGCTGATTTTGTAGAAGTGAAATGTTACAAAAACAAAAGACAGACTACACTTGACGCATTTTTGCATTGAATTAAATTGTATGTACCTATTTATTATTTTATTTTGGAATTTATTATATTTTTTTCTTAAAAGTGTATAATTTTTGGTTATATGTAATTTATAGTTTTGTCCAAGAGTTTATAAAATAAAATTATTGAAAGAAAAATATGCATTGTTTAATTTTATGTGAAATTCGCTTAATTGGGCCAAAACGTCTAAGTCCCGATGTGTCCCAATTAAGCGGAATCGACTGTATTTCAATTGTTTAATATTTTGAACACAAATTAAAGCAATTTATAAAGATATAACACTAACATAACCTAACATGTTTTGTTTACATATGTTACAAAGCTAAATGGTCGGTAATGGTAATTCGGATCTGGATATTTTGTATCGGTGCATATGATGGCTGATATATTGAATGCATGATATTAAGACTTTAAAATCACTTGGTATATCTCGACATGTTATTTCACGTATGGTTTCTATTTTAGGTCTAGACTTAGATACTCCTAGACACACCCAGTCTAGAGAGATCATTTTACTAAAATCAATTGTAAGCGTGCACAATTTCGTCATTCAAATTATTTTCAAATATGATCTGCATGACTAGCGAAGGGTGCCAAGTGCGCGGGTGTTTTATTCCAGATATTAAAAACAAAAAATACTTCAAACCCTTATTTTAAGTTCCTAATAGTCTGCTATAGAATGTGTTAAAAAAGTGATCGGAAATTGTAAGAGTGTATAGAACTAGCTAAAATGTGTGAAAAAACTGTCAACATAGATCTACAAACTAACCGATTCAAAGAAATCAGATATATCAAGTCCTCTGATTTAACTTTAACAGAATTAGACTTCTTTGCTGGGGTATTTTTAAATAATTTAGTTTGTTTTACTCCAATAATCTAGCGCAGTGTTTCCCAAATTTTAAACACTCGCGGACCCCTTTTGACCATTGATTTTTCAGCCGGACTCCTAAAACTAATAATTGTGAGGAGGCAAAATTTAATTCTAATTAGTTTAATTGAGGTGGTAACATTCAAAACGTGATTTGTCACAGTAATATAATTTTGAGTTAATTGCAAAAGATATAATCCTGTTTGTAATAAGTTGGGGACCTAATTTTTGCCCACTTATTAGGGTTTTTTAGGTATGACAAAAGAACCCTTAAACCGTCATTTTGTCGTCTGTCTGTCTGTCTGTCTGTCTCTGTCTGTCTCTGTCTGTCTCTATCTGTCTGTCTTTCTGTCTTTCTGTCTATCTGTCTGTCTGCCTGTCTGCCTGCCTGTCTGCCTGTCTGTCTGTCTGTCTGTCTGTCTGTCTGTCTGTCTGTATGTCTGTCTGTCTGTCTGTCTGTCTATCTGTTTGTCTGTCTGTCTATCTCTTCGGTAAAAATTGTAGCCAGAGGTCTAAACCTAGAGAGTTGAAAGTTGGCATGCTTATACAACTCTGGGACCCGCACATAGGAAAAATACTAAAACATCTAAAAAACATACCCCCCTAAAAGTATAAACAAATATGTGCACATCGAAAAAAATAAATATATATTTTTGCAAAATAAATTGTTTTGACGCATTTTTGCAAAAATTGTGCAAAAAAAAATTGTCCCAGATGGTTTAAACTAAAAATCTGAAAAAAATCTGAGTTATGTACAACAGGAATTTTTGATCAGATTATATTTTCGAAAAATATCGCGTTTTTTGTGTTTTTTTGTTGACGATTTAAATATTTAATATGTTATGTAACACAGTCAACCAATACGCTTTCATGGTGTAATGGTTAGAATTCTCGCTTTCTAAATTGAAAACTAGGGTTTGCGTCCAGTCGGAGAACAATTTTATTTTTCCCGTTTTTTTTGCATTTTTATTTTGTTAAAATAATTTTTTCAAAATTTTAATTATATTTTGGCAAATGTTGCAATTAATTTTTAAAAGCGTAAATTTAATAACCAGTGGCAATTGTTGAAATTATAATTAATTCTCTGTTTCAATTTATACGAAATCAGAGGGGCGGAGCTTATGACTTAAAACAACCAATGGAAGCCATAGGCGCAATTTTCAAAATCTTAATGAACCTTGTTATATATATATATAAAAAATACTGCACATATTTAGAAACCTAAATAATGGTATTAGGCACATGAATTAAAATTAACAAAAAAATATTTTAACATAAAATTGGTTTTGGCATCCCAAATAATCATCATTCACTCACTAAATACCTGCGAAACCCTGAAATGTGTGAAAATTCACACTTCACATAAATTTTTATTAAGGTCCTAGAAATTGAATTAAAAGATTTTAATGAGCAAAAATACGAAAAATATAATATTTAAATTTGGATAAATCACGTTTTGAATGAACTTAGTGGACAAATAATGATTTAAATAGAAATATATATATATATATATATATATATATATATATATATATATATATATATATATAATATATATATATATATTATATATAATATATATATTATATATATTATATATATTATATATTATATATATTATATAACCTTATGTGAATGAGTGATTATTAACAAAATAAGGTTTAAATTATTTCATTTATGCTTTGTTTTTACAAATATTATTATTTATTTATTATTTTTTACTTATTCAAATCACAACTTTAACTTTCCAAATAATCACATAAAACCTCTATTTGAGGAATTTTTATAGGTGAAAAATCATAGAAAAATTCTGTAACCGTTTATAAGTTCACCAAAAATTTAAAAAATAAATAAATAAAACAACGCACTTTTTTAAATCTTTTATTATTTTTTATTTGTTCTTCATTGTGCGTTTTAGATGTCACAAAACACGTTTTTTTTATTTTGTATTCATAAGACTATCATTATAACTATCATATGAAACTGAATTGAGTGTTATAATGAGTTTCATTATGGCGGACCGGACCGTTCGCGAAAATATATATTACGATTAAAAGCTGGATTTTTTAAGAGGTTTGAAGCCTATGTTGAGTCGGACGGGAGACATGTTGAACACCCGTTTTCAAAATTCTATAATACATCGTGTTAATTTGTGACCACATATTGGACCATGTATAGTGCAATGCTGAAAATGTCATATTTTTGGAACGGTTGCTTTGTGGGCCCTTGTCTGTAAACCTTTTTTCACTCGTTTTGGTCAGTACTACATACCTACGCACTTAAAATTTTCAACAACTTTTTTGAACTTCTGTATAATGTATTCACGCAGATTTGTAACCAGGACTAATTTATTATATATAATCTGTGATATTTTAACCCTGCTTTTAAACTTTATTTTACATTATATAACTCACTCATTCAAGTTACGTCTACTTTTTTTTGCAAAAACATTTTATTGTAAAACTATTTTAATCTGTTTGAAGTCTTTTGATGTTTTTTTGGAGTTGTTTGTTGAGTTTTGTGTGGTTTTGGTATTTATTCAAAGGGTTTATAAAATCATTAATTACGTTCAAAAATGAAAATGTTACCAAACATACAAATAGCCATTCAAAAATGGTTCGGATAGAACTATCTGTAGGTTTGGTTTAGTAGTTATGCTACTATTTTGTAAATTAATTGTTTAAACCAGGAGTCGGCAACCGGCGGCCCATGGGTCGAACGCGGTTTATCGAACGATTTTATGCGGTCCATCGAACGATTTTATGCGGCCCAATGAACGATTTTATTTGGCCCATCAATAAGAAATGTATACTATTTTTCACTAGTCGTGTTTATGCCGACATAAATTCCTGTAAACCGGTGTAAACAAGATTTAAGTTCGTAAAAAATAAAAATTACATAAGGAAGCGTGCCCGCTAAAACATTTTGTTGCCGAATGCGGCCCGCGACGTATAAATATAAAAAAAAATTAATGCGGCACGCGATGTATATAGGTGTCCGGCCCCTAGTATAAACTGTAACCGAAAACTGGAGGGTTCGCATGACGTCATCATAAGTCTTGGAGGTATAACAAGCTGTTGAAGCCATATACCAGTGTGTTAAATATGCGATTTTTCTCCTAACATGTTGTATTTAAAACCAGGTCTGTTTTGGTGTAAATAAACTTAAAATTTGATTTTAAATTTCACACTTTGTGGTTAAGGGATATTACATTTTAGATTGTTCTAAATACAAATAGGAATTGTCGTAATGCTCTCCTATTGTTTTGTGGTTGGTTACACCCCACATGCTACAAAATACGCAAAAATACCATTTTTTAGAATACTAAAAATTGTATGTTTAAAACTCTAGTGCCCCAAAATTTTTTTCTTGGTCGAAAATTAACACTATTGCTAATTTGTATTCAAATTTAACATAAACTGTAACTTATCATCTGCAGACTTATAAACGGTCAGCACGCTCTGAGTTGGATCTGGGTACGTATTGCTAAAAGGGTTTAAATATCCCAAAAATGGGTAAAATAAGAACAATAATACTCTGATTTTACTAATGTATTTATTATTCTAGAATTATAATCCTTTGAGTACTGTTTAAATTTAAAAAATATATATATATACAGAGTGTTTACGGTCTTCATATTTCTGTTTTCATGGATGATACTGCAGGTCAAAAGAAGGCGAAAATCTCAAAACACTTTTACAGCAGAAAACGATAAGCATTTTTGCAGCAGATGTTCGAAGTTATCACCCTGCTGTTGTATGCAAAGTCTTGCTTGGCGTAGCCATGAATCAGCGTACGCTGCTTGTTGAATTTCCGCCGCTGCTGCTTCCACCCGATTACGGAGATCCTCCAGGTCCATAATTTTGGTGGTGTAAACCATGGTCTTCCAATGCCCCCACAAATAAAAGTCTAATGGTGTTAAGTCTGGTGACAGGGGAGGCCTAGGGAAAGGACCGCCCCGACCAATCCACTTATTTTCAAATATATTATTTAAATGTTGACGAACGAAACGGCTGAAATGCGCGGTTGCACCGACATGAAGAAACTACATTTCTTGACGTACATTTAATGGAGAAGAAACTACATTTTTTGGCGTACATTTAATGGAATATCTTCTAAAAGATCTAGCAAATTATTTTGCAAAAAAAAAAAAAACAGCATTTAATCGATCAGGTAACACAAAGGGCCAATCAATTGTGACTTTACCAGTTAGCCCATTCTTCACAGAAAATCTGTCCTGAAAATGACCACGGCGAACAACATGCGGATTTTCGAAACTCCAGATGTGTGTATTGTGGCAGTTGTTTGTGCCGTTACACGTAAATGTAGCTTCATCAGTCGCAAACACACTTAACGCTATATTTGGTACTTCGTCATGTTTGCGCAAAAACCATCTATAGAACTGTACGCGCTGAGGATTATCCTGAGGTTGCAAAGATTGTACTCGCTGTACATGGAATGGATATAACTGATTTTCGCGTAGTGTTCGCTATACAATACGATTTGAGACACCTACTAGCCGAGCAATTTACCGTGCACTGGTTGAGGGGTTTTCGTCAACGAGGTTTAAAATCCGTCCAAAATTCGTTGAAACCGACCAGGTCCTCCATTACGCCCGTGATGAGTTCGCAGATCACCGCAGATATTAAATTAGTGAATTTTTGAGGTATAGGAAATCGCTCTGCGTAAAGACGACTTGTAGCAGCCTAAGTTTGATGCACTTCGCTATAAAAACTTAATATCTCTTTTATTATAAAACTTCTACTAAGGTGTTTTTCGCCTTCTTTTGATCTGTAATATCACCCATTGAAAAATAAATAAGAATACGTAAACACCCTCTATATATAACGTAAGACGAACATCTGTAATACGTCAACTCTTGCACTCAACTGATTGTGTTTAGCACAAACATATGTAATTTTGTTAAATCGGCGTTTGTAAGTGTTTCATTGTGAAGTCGTCTGTAGGTGACCACGGGCATTTTAATGAAATGTTTACGTATTTTATTTTTACATCGATTTATATATGATCCGCCTCGAGGCGGTATTGGGCACTAGAGGGTTAAGAAAAAAATAAAATGTGCATCGTGTAAAGAGCCCTGAGTGAATGGGTACAATATTCGATGCTAATTGCACCTTTACAGCCTCGTACCATCATCCTGCGTCTGTTCAATTTTTAAAAGAGATTTTTTATCTTATTTATTTGTATTTGTCCGTGTAAGATTTCTTTTATTGAGTATGTGTATAAGATTTAATTTATTTATTTATTTGTTTTAATATGTAGTGTAGTCATTTAGATGGGCTGCGTTAGGCGCAATAGTAAAAAAATAGCCGTTGCTGTGAGCCAAAATTTTTAACTATAACTAACTAACCCAAAACAACGTACAAAAACATAACATTTTAATTTGAATCAGGGATAACTCGAGTTAAAATATTTAACTCGTTTTTCAGTAACCGGATTAAGAATTTAATAACCAGTTTGAAATTTTTGTGATCAATCAAAGTTGTGCTTAGAAATTACACATTTTTGATAAAATAAAGATTTGAAACTAGGTTGAGCGTTTATTTTTGAAATTTTCTGTTACAATTTTAAGCCGCGATGACAAACGGCATGTAAATCCGGAAAACCAAAATTATGAGTGTAGTTTACACTTGCAGTAGTTTTGGTATGACATATCGACATATCGCAGCTCGAGATAAGCTACAGGATTATGTACAAATCTCTTGCAAAAGTGACAAATAAATCTGGCAATTACTCAAACACACCAGCCCTGGTTGGCCTGTTGAAATGTAAAAATCCGCCAGGGCATTAGTTTAAATATATCGTTTGTTGTTGACAATACTGATGAGAGGTATCAATTTTATTTATTAATTAGGAAAAATGTTTTCATAACCTGGATAATACAAAAAAAAAATATATATATATACCGATAAAAACTGTCAATATAAAGGACAAATCTTACGAAAAACTATAACCGTGCGCGTAAAACGGATTCTGCGGCTCAAAATAAGTAAGTATGTATGTGTGTGACAGCTTGAGTACATAACCTTAAAAAATATTTAGAGATCCATTTCTAATAGATAAAAACCATTTTAGACTGTCAAGTGGCAGAATTAATCAATTTGTTAGCTCCAGTGCTATTTAACTTGTATCTTGTATAAATTTTCCGCTAAAAATATAGGTTAGGTATACAAGTCAACATAACTAACCGTAAAATTTTTACGTTGAGATGTTTAATAAACTGTTGACTGTCAACGGTAACGTTCAGAAGGTAAACGTAGTGAACGTACTAAACTGTTTAGGGCGCTGAACGCGCCCAATGACAAGCTTATAAGAAAAACTTTATTTTGACACATATGTTTTGAATATTTTGTGATTATGGAGGGATGTTGCTCTCAATTGTTGCCTTTACGATTCTGGATATAATTTTAAAAACTACAAATATGTATTACGGCTACGTCGAAGCGACGACAGCACTTCGGTAGTAAAAGAAAAATATTTCTCAAAATTGACGAGAATGGGCATGTTCATGTGTGAAGTGGCTAGTTCTGGATACGAACACTTTGCCATAAATAGCGCAGAGATAATTATAGGCAAAAATAGCGTCTGGAGTCTGGATTTGCGTTTATTGCATACTAGTGTGGCACGCTTTATACGTGTCCGTTCGTACTGCTGTATTCCATTTGTCTTTAGATTGCGCCATGTATTTTGACAAAGGTTTTTCTTTTCAGTCTATGATGAGCTGATGACATAACTTGAGGTTATTTTTTAGCTTGTCTTTGCTTAGGAGATCCCACACTTCTGCAGTTTCCTTCTAACACTGTAAGTAATCTTTTGGGTAACTTAGTACTGGGTATTCTTATGACATGTCCAACCCACCGTAATTGATTTTGTGCAGCATGGCCTCAATACTGACTATATCAGCTTTAGATAAAACTTCTGTGTTCGGCACATAATCTTGCCATTTAACTCGCAATATCGTCGCATCTTTGGTGAAATCTCTCTAGAGTTTTAATATGTCGTCTATAGAGACACCATGATTCACTGTTGTGCAGAAGTACAGGGAGTACAACTGCGTACATCATTATCTTTGTGTTAAGCTGTAAATCAGCTTCTTAGACCACCGAAGGCCACGTATGCAGCCAATATTTTTTGAGATACTTTATCATCAGACGAACTGTTGAGAATAATATGTTACCTATAGGTACTTGAAAGACGTTACCTTAATTACGTCTATGCTATTTATGCTGAAAATGTGAGGGCTGTTGCTATGACTATGTGACAGGGTGACTTTAATAAAAACTACAATTAGACTTAGACAATTACGATAAGGAGTGTAAACTATTTTTCAAAATCGGTTGAAATATTTTTGTGCAGAAAATAAGGTTATATATCTTAATTTCTACTTAATTTATACTCATTAAAATAGTAAATCGGACATATCTGAAGCGTTCAGATATGTCAGATATTTTTAAAACATATAACAGCGTGTTATATGTTTTAAAAATATTAAATTTAAAAAAATATTTATATCAGGTCTGGGAAAAAGTTCGTGGCGTTTTCTTAGTAAAATTCAACTGGTTTTGTTATAGTATGCAAATGAATTTATTTAAACCAAGTATGCTCCATTATTATCGACAACGTTTCGCCATTTTTCGGATAGAGCCATGATGCCATCTGTGAAGAACTTTTGTGGTTTCTGGTTTAAAAACTGAATCAAGTGGTTTTCACAGGCTTCTTTTGAAACCAGCTTAATTCCATTGAGAGAATTCTGCAGAGAAAATTTCCCAACCAAGCTCTCGCAATTTTTGACGGGTCATCAAAGAAGTGTGTGGTCTTGCGTTTTCATGATGAAAGACAATACCTTTCCTATTATTCAATTCGGCCGTTCTCTTTTAATTTCCTGGCGTAATCTCTCTAGTTGTCCACAATACAGTTGAGAATTAGTCGTCTGACCAACTTGAAGTAGCTCATGGCGGACGATTCTCTTCCAGTCCCACCACACACATAGCATCACCTTGTTCGGCGTCAATCCTCGCTTCGCGAACGCTTGTGACGGCTCGCCATACCTTGTCCACGATCTTTACACGAAATTTATTTTTTTTACAAGGAAAAGAGGGTAAAATTTCAAATGTACAAATTGCATATATTACATATATATATACCCAAGAACTTGTCAACAAATAGATAGATAAAAATTCGCTGCAAATTTTGATTATATATAAGTATATAGATTGTTACTAATTTTATTTCAGATTGTTAGTTTTATATGAGAAACTATACGCTCGCGCGCCCCCTTAATATATCTGTGAAACATGACAAAATTGTAACAATTAACAACCTCTTATCCATGTTATTAGAATATATGGCGCCAAGCGTCAGAAAACAAGCGCGCACCCAAGAGGGGGGGGGCTTGAGTCCCCCCTCCCCCCGAAGTGATGACCTCCCAAGTTCCAAAAGCATTTGTATTTTAGATGTGAGGAACTTTTTTGGTCATTACTTTTGAGTAATTTCCCATTTAAAAAAATTTACCATTTAAGATAAATTCGTGTTATGAGCCACCGTACAAAAAAAAAAAAATCAAGATTGCGCGCCTGATTAAAACTGTATTTAAAATTCCTTTTAGGCTCGCACAATTCCTCCATCTTGATCTGTTAACTGTCAGGTCTTTCCAAGTAACTTTTACACTAGTACTACTTAGATATCTATTCCTTTTACTGACCTGTTCATATTTTCTT
Source organism: Liopterus haemorrhoidalis (assembly GCA_963971575.1). Classification (NCBI taxonomy): domain Eukaryota; kingdom Metazoa; phylum Arthropoda; class Insecta; order Coleoptera; family Dytiscidae; genus Liopterus; species Liopterus haemorrhoidalis. The sequence continues at coordinate 21,985,178 of OZ020613.1, read as the reverse complement.
ATTCCCACAGGTCTTTTAAATATTCAAAACTCATTTCTAATTTTTCAAAATTCTCTGGAAAGTGTTCTGCAACACCCAGTAATCTCACAAAACCATCTTAGTTAATTGCAGTAAACTGTCAAGAAATTGATCGCTTTAGGGCTTGTTTTACTTTTACTCGCAATAAAAATAAAAAAACAGACAAAAATTCAGTAAGAGATCTCTTACAGCGATAGTATATAGCATTAGCATAATTTATACAATTACGCTTAAAGCAATTTAAAATTTTTCACGTTAGGTATAACATTTCGCTAGATACACTTCTGTGGACACCCCTGTTAAAAGACGCAGAAGCGTGCTAAAAAAATGGTACTAAAAATTTAAAAATTTATATTTTATATTTTCGTTATTTTTAGTGAAAATTTTAGTGAAAGCATATGCTTCGGGCTCGCGCAAACTATAGAATACTAGCTGGAGTACCCGTACTTCGTACGGTTTTTGTAGTGTACATTTTAGTTGTAACTTAAATTATAAATGAGATATTTCAAATTTAAGTACAACAGAAAATAATCGCTCATTTATTCTAAACAACTCTTTTGCATATATTTTTGATGTTAAGTGAATAATAAGTGAGATACTTCGTTTATAGATAGCTCTCTCCATAGCTCCGAAAATATATATGTATCTTATTAAATACTGCACATAACTTTCCTTATATACATTTTTGATGTAAAGTAAATAATAGTGAGATATTTCAAGATTTTATTTTTGGGGTGTACTCCCGTAATTTTACAAATATTCATTCAGTCGAAAAAGTATATTAAAAATATATATTTTCTTATTATAAATAATTTTTGTTATATATACGTATTTGCTGTGAAGTAAATAATAAGGGAGATATTTCAAAAGTTTAGCTTTAGACTCCACACCCCCATCCGTAACTCCCCAAATATTCATCTAAATGAAAAATTGCAATTTATGTCAAGACAGAGTTTAATTCATAACACATTTTAAACTTAATTCGAGCCGCTCGGGTTCTTTTGTACTGATTTCTTTAGTATCATAACCTATTCTGATTCAGCATTTAAGTTCAAAGTAGTTTTAGGGTCAAGAACGTCAAGATTAAGACAAGAGTTTATTAGTTCATAAGACTAGAGCCCTGTACGGATACGTTTTTTCTGTATCCGCATCCGCAAAAATTACCGCACAATCCGCACAAGATTTGCTGTCTGTTTGGAAATAACTAACATGTTTCGCCTTATTTGGGATAACGTTGATTTAAAACAGTACTGAAATTTTGTAAATTTTATCACATTACACTGGGTTACATTGTTACTGGGTCCAAAAATATGTTTTCTATCTAACGTCGTACTAAGATTATATAGATTAAAATAAAGATGGAAATTATAAGTATTTGACTCTTAAACCAAGTTAATATAAAATGCAAAACTTTACACAGCAATATCTCAGAAACTTAGTTTTGCAACGATATTTACAAATAATTAAACAGATTAATTTATCACATTTATGACCAATAAATAGCAAGGAAAGTCCAATAAGATCAGTAAATAAAAATAAGTTCTTAATAATAAAACTAAATTCTTAAATTCATCCTATTATTAAAAGATGAAAGTTATACAACGATTTTAAGAATTTTAAGATATTTTTATTTTTTGAAATTTGTGATGTTTTTAAATGTGGAAAATTACCATGGTTAATTTTTACTAATATATTCACAATTATGATATAATTGTATTCTAATGTCCCAATTCCTTGAGCAGTCTTTAGGCGATGTAGGTCGCGGTTGCTGACGTACGGTCTTGGGAATTAAAGAATGTGCAGAGTGTTGCGTGTTTGTCAACATAAATTTTGAACTACATTCTAATGTGTTGATAAAAATTATTGTGCTGACTATGGTCCTTAATTGTTGCCAACAATTACACAAATGAATAATGTATCCAAAAACTTGAGGTCATAGTGGCCTGGTTAACAGTTATAAAATGGTCTTAGGGAATAGAGTCGTAGTTATTCATTCAAGTTAGTCTTTCTTGGTAGTCAAGCAGTAGTCCTTTTTGTGAGTACGTTGCCCAAGGACCAACCCAGCTATTGAAGTCGCCAACCCGAGATGTGAGTGTCGTCTACAGGACTTCTAACATCAGCTTCTAACGGACAACACCAGCTGCCATTCTGATAATTAATTGTATTCGGATGTAAATTAATATTATATAATAAATTTTGTAGAAAAGATTCCGTTCATGACTTCACCCCGTGACAATATTTACAAAAATGCAAAATAAGGCGATACCTTACATAATTATTTTCAAATTAATAAACTGGCCAGTCCAAAGATTCAAAGAAATTTTTGTATCTACGACTGTTATATAAACTCTACTATATTAAACGATTTAAGTAAGCGTAAAGTAGGTCTTTATAGGAAGAGTAAAAAAAAGTAAAAAGTGCCGAACTCATTTTTTTTTTCACTCTTGCTATAATCACAATACAAATGCCAGCGTTAAAAATGACGGATATCCGCGGATACTCGCGGATTTGCAGGGCTCTGCATAAGACTTGTTGAGCATAATTAAAGCCGCTTGGGTTCTTCATAACCTAAACTGACCCAGTTTTTCGGTTCACAATAATTTTAGGGTCTAACGTCTGTAAACATTAAGACTTGACAGTTCATAAGATTATTGAAGCTTAATTCGAGCCACTCTGGTTCTTCTGTACTTTTTTGATATCATAACCTAATCTGATCCAGTGTTTAGGTTCGCAATAGTTTTAGGGTCTATAAACGGCATCAAAGATTTTTTAAGCTTAATTCGAGTTGCTCGGGTTCTTTTGTTTTTTAGGTTCGTAGGAGTTCTAGCTGTAATATTACCATTCAGACAGAGTTTAGTCATAAGATTTAAAAAGTCTTCTTTACGTTTATTTTCTAAAATATTGTAAGCAACATTATATCTCATCAAATAATTTTTTTTTCTAATCAAGTAATTATTTTTTCTCATGAAATTCTGTAAAAAATGTTTTTATTTCTGATCAAAAACTTTTTTACAGATCAATTAAATATTTTCCTTTTTAGTTTAGGGCCTCTTTATAACATATGTTACAAACCCCACAATAGTTTTATCCAGCACTGCCTGTATGGAAATATGGTTATCTCTTATGGTTACATGTGAACGTATGACCCTGGGGTGTATGTCTGCCTCCCCTAATATAACACGTATGTTTGTGGTGTTGATGTCAGTGATTAATTGCAGGTGCTGCATACGCGCCAGTGTTTGCCGCCGCGGTCCGGGCGTTTCGCGACCCCTGCTTCTCCCGCCACTGAATAGATTTTGAGGTGAGTACCCTAGCATTAGATATATAAGTTTAATTTAGAATATTTAATGGTGAATTTACAATTATATTATCAATTTTTGATAAATTCTGTTGACGAAAAATGTATTTATAATAATACAGGGATCAACGGAAAAGCAGTCTTTTTTGTTTTCATGATTACTTATATGAAATCTGCAAGAAACTGCTTGAAAGACCACGGACTTTATCTGTCTGGGTTAAATCCCTGTAAATTTGAGAATTTGTGCTTCATAAACGAAGAGATCTGGTTCGTCGGGGGGTTCGTTCGCGGACCAAAGTTCTTGATCCCCCGGAACTGATATGCTAAAAAGTGCTTCCGTGTATGCCAGACTAATGAGTTCACTGAATAACTAACCAAATAAATACGACATCCCGACGGAATAAATAGTGTTCATTTTAGGTTGTCACTATTGCTATTTCGAGAACTTTAAGATCTACGAGGATTAAATTAGACAATAATTGCAAGAGAATATCTACGAACGAAGCTTTTATTTCGACCAGTGGTTCTTATTTTAAATGGGAATACAAAATTATTTTTCGTTTGATATAGAATTTTATTCTAAACTCAACGATGTAAAAAAGTCGTAGCCTTACATCACAAAATAATTGCAATTTAATAATTATAATAATAATATTTATTTAATAGTGTGTAACTGAATAATACATACATAATGTTACATTGTTTAACAAGTAATACCTAAATAAACACATTCATAATTTATATTTTCTTTGTATTGTACAGTTAATTTATTTTTAAAATTTTAAATCTTTTTTTAATTTTTTATACAATTTGGCAATTTATTATATACATCTAAGCATTTTCCAAATATGTTCTTATAATTATTTTCCGTTTTTAAAGTTTTAACATAAATATTATTACATATTCTTTTCGATTTATGTTAAATATTTAGGAGATAGTTGACACATGATTTTTTTATTTTTTTTTTTTTATAAAAGTCATGCATTTTAATTCTAAAAAAAGATCTTTAATATACAGCCATCTAGAGCAGCTGTTCTTAACCTTTTTATACTCGGGACCTACCAACTAGCCTAAAATATTGTCTGGAGCCCCAAGAAAATTTTTGAAATAATATTTGAAATGTTCTTCATAAATAAAGTTTATTGTAATTTTAAAAGCAAAAACTGGTAAAAATTATTTTTTTTCTTTTAATTTCGGGACCCCTTAAGGTCTTTTCGGGACCCCTCTGGGGGTCGAGACCTCCCGGTTAAGAACCGCTGATCTAGAGTACATAATTTTATTTACACTTGTATATTTATCTGCTGATAATATTGATTGCATTGCCCTATTCTGCAAAATTTGTAATTTATTTGGCTACTGTTATACCATGACTTCAAAAAGAAATTACATAAGGGTTGGCTAAGGAAAAATAAAATAATGTTTACAGTAAGCTTTATATAACAAGAAATAACTTATGACAACTGCCGGTCACCGTGGCGTAATGGTTATTATAGCGATGCACTGATTGCTGGACCATGGGAGCTCGGGTGCGAATCCCGGTTATGGCATGGATATTTGTGTTGTCCAAAAATTGTGTTGGTCAAAAATTAAAAATATACTACTACTCCTAAAAATATACTACCACCGCTAATTGGATAACGGCCTAAGGCCAAAAATAAAAATGAAAAAAAAAAGACTTATGACAACAACAACAACAACAGTGATGACAGTTAATTAATTCTAAAGCTTGCTGTTGACATTACTTTTATTTTCTCTAGCCAACCGTTTTGTAATTTCTTTTTGAACTCATGGTATAAATACAATACAGTAGCACGATAGTTGAAATGCGGCAATATTATTGTATTTTATATTATAATTCTAGTCCAACGAGTAATATTTCTAGCAATTCTCCTCAATAAATTATTTTCTCCCCTATTTTATTAACAACATGTTTGAAATGTCCTTTGAAATTTAGTTTATTATCTAAAATTACATCCAGATATTTAAAGTTTTCAACCCTCATTATTTTAATATTATCTAATGTTGTTATTACTAACGAAATTTAAACTTTTACTTAAAATCATACAATTAGTTTATTCAATATTTAATTTTAAATGGATAAACTTTAAGTATTCGGATACCTGATTTAATTCCCTATTTACAATAAGAACAGAATCATAAAAATGTATATTTGAACATTAAATTAGAGTAATGTTACAGGTTTCTAACAGTCTTGTAATTTATTTACATACAAAATAAATAATAAAGGTCCTAAAATGAAACCTTGTGGAACTCTCAATTTAATGGTGTTTGTATCAGATAATACATTATCCCATTTAACACATTATAATCTATTTTTATTAAATTCATATTAATTTTATTGAAATCTTATTGTAACAATAGAGTGTTATGAATTGAATGTTAAACACTATTAAAAAATTGATGTAAAGTGTGAATTTTCACATATTTCAGGAGATCACAAAAAATAACATAACAAATTATGGGTAATTACAAAAACAATTGGTTGAATTTTGATGAAATTTTGTATATATGGTTATAATATTGCTGCTTTCATGATAGGATACTTTTTATGGGCGTATCTCGGTTAAAGAACTATTTTACTATTTTATAAATCTGTTATTTAATAACCAATATCATTCTCTATGCCCGTCACTCTGTTTCTCTCTTATGCAAGGGCGAATTGAGGTTACTTTTTAAGTGCGTACATCGGTTAACGAATTTCCGCTTTAACGGAGTATTTTGTAAATCTGCTATCAAACAAAAAATATCCATTTTTATGTCCGTCAGTGTGCTTATATCTTAAGTAAGACCCAAGTGATGGTACGTTTTATGGCTGTACCCCGCTTAACGAATCCTTCAACAAAGGTATTTGCAAATATACTATTTAAAAAACAATTAAAGACATGATTATTTATTTTATAATCAACCTCATTGTACTTCCTGTGCGAAAAACGGGTACTCTGCTAGTTCTATTAATAATAATAATAATTCTTTATTTCCCTTCGCCTTGCGGCATTTAGGGTATTAACCATTACAAGTAAAATAAAAAATTAAATAACTTAAAATATTTCATATTTGGTAATTTTACAATATTTTTTATCTCATTTATTTGTTATTCCTCCAGTGTCCCTCTCTTTCTTCCTATTCTCATCCCGGCTTCCCTCTCCGATCTCCTCCCTTCTTGCTTCCAATTCTCGCCCATTTTTCCCCCTTGCCTTCCTCACTCATCAGTTCCTTTATCTCTTCCTCTCAGACTGTCATCTCTCTGTATCTCTTCGCTAAATGCTCTAATGTTTCCTCTTCTTTGCACATTCTTGTCCTCTGGCTTTGCCCAGTACCTATCATTCCTCTCTTCGCTGCCGCATCATAACCTCGCTGTCTTCCTGACTCTACCCCCTGATCTTCCTCTTTTCCCCTTCAAGTGTCTCGTTATTCCGATCACTCTTATCTCTTTATATTTTTTCACACTCTGCAATTTGTCTCTTCTGTCTGTGCTCTCCTGTTCCTGCACCTCCTTATCCCTCCTTCTCAATTCTTCCACTTTATTTGTTCTTCCGTATCTCTTTCTATCTGCTTCTCTTATGTCCATTCCACACCTCCAACTAGTTCTCGTATAAAATGACAATTGTCCTCTAATTTTACAAACCTCATAGTTTTTACACTTCTCGAAATAGCAATAGTGGACAAATTAAAATAAACATCCTGTATAACTAAGGCCTCTAGTATGATTCCCGGTAGAAATGAAATGTACAAGAAATGTAACAAAAATCATGAAAAATGAGCTGTAGCTCTGTGGTAAGATGATTGCTTACTGAGAACAGGAATGCAGATTCTAACTCTGCTGTTTTACCTTCTTTTCTGTTCAGAAAGCCTCTTCTTTCGGTGCCAATCAACTTCAGATTTAGCTGTCATTGTCTTGTCAGCGGCTGCTCTAAAAAGATCAGTTGTTATCGTCAAATGTCTATTTTTATGAACCTTTCTTTATAAATTTCTAAATACACAGAACGAGGAATATATTTTTATTTGTGTTGAGAAATGTTGTGTAACATTAGAAGCGATTGGGTGGAAAGGTAGATAATACTAAGTGCGAAACAAAGAGTTATATTGAATTAATATCGATACTATCTGAAGTAGATATTTCCTGCCTCTAATTTCAACTTTGCACCGCGGATTTGCGGTAATCTGCAGAGTTATGGTTCAACTTACCTAACGACATGTAGCTAATTTCTCTTTTCAACAACCCAAACTATTTGCAACACAATACCACTTTGTTTAGTTTCGGTTTTCACCTGAGACAAGTCACTCTAAGATATAATCATTACGCTAAACCAGTGTACTTCAACCTTTTAATATTTACCCTCCACTTTAGTAACTATCATAAGGGAGGATTAAATTTCATTACCGTTTACTAATATTAAAATTGAAAATAAAGAACTTTGCATCTCGACCTGCTCCCTGGCCTGTTGATCATTTTCTTCTTCTTCAAGTGCAGTCTCCACTTCGATGGTTGGTCCGTAACATAGCAATCTTATCCTAGGATGCCAGCGTCCTGAAAAAATCTATGCTTGACATTCCGAACCACTCTCCCAAGTTCCGCAACTAGGATGTTTGTCCTTTTCCTGCTGATTTATTGCAATTTCTTCTAATATTAAGGTTTGAGAGCTTAGCCGAGTTTAGCCATTTGGTTAAACGCGGTTACAATATAACAATCACATAAGTAACCATAGCAACCATTTTCTACCATTGGATTATAGTTAACTAAGTTTTCAGAAACCGGCCCTAACTGTATTAAATAGTATTTATTATTACGCAGAACATAACCTAGATATTCCAACTTTCCTATATTCCTCTTTTTAATTTGGAACATTAGTTGTAGTTCGGTTCCCATCTTGGTTTCGTTCTTCGTTCTGCTGGTTCACGAAATGTGCAATGTTCTTCTGTAAATCCACACTTCGAAGGCATCTATTTTCCTACTTTAAAGAGGAAGTCCACGCCCTTACACCATACAACACTATTGGAAAGATGTAGCATTTCACTAATCGAAGCTTTAATGCGATTGGTAAGTCGTGAGATGTTGGTAGTTTTTTCATTTTACCAAAAGCTGCCCTTCCTTGCTCTATTCGGCTTCTTATTTCACGATAGTCCTCTCCAGTGTCATGCAGCACACATCCCAAATGCGTGTGTTGACAGTGGCGGGTTAACAACATATGGGCCCTTCCACGCAGGCATATTTTGCAACCTCCCATTTCCTTCCTCTCCACTTTTCCATCTTTCCTATCTATTAACACATTCTTAAAATAGCAACAGAAGAAATTAACGATTTTCCGTAAGTTTTAATCAGGCGCGCACATTCAAAATTGGTCCGGGTGGGTCCATTTCGAAAAAATATCTGGAAAATAATACAAATTTATTATTGTTTTTTTAGGGAGAGGAGTGGGCTTACATATTAATTTAATTTTGATTATAATCTAATATTTATTAATAAAAAAGGTATTTTTATTTTCAATAGCTTAGTTTTTATTAAATATAAGTATATGATTTTTCTATTTCCATTTTGGTATTTTTTTTGTATACTCATAAAATATTACGTTTAAGAGGAACTAAACAGGATTTTTGTTTTTTCAATTTGTATCGAGTTCCGTGATTATTATTTATGGTGGTAGTCAAAATCTAAATGTCAAAAGGACAAGTGACAAGTTTAATATGAAAAATAAAATACATAAAATACAACGAAATTTTTTAAAATTTGTACAGTGGATATTGTTTAAGACGTTGAAGGGACCTATGAAATTTGGTCGTTATAACCGTAGTTCGCTATATCCAAACACTTTAAATATAATGTTTTAAAATATGTTCATTTTATTTATGTTAGAAAATAGTACATTTACATGAGTGCAAGAAGCTTAAGCAACAAAAACAATATTGAAGTGTTACAAAACATATAAAAAACAATCCAACTTATTTTACAAAAACTTACATAATTTTACATACGTATGTATGTGTGTGTATATATATTTAAATTTTAACAAAAAAATCTGTCATTTTGGTTTGTTTTTGTGATTTTTGATTTTCTAAAAAGTTTTTTTCAATATTTTTTTCCAAATGTAGCAATGCAAAATCTGTTTTAGCCTCTTTTAAATTTAGATTAAACGTGAAAAAATGCTGAATTGTTTCAACTGCTGAAAATGAATCCTTTATAGTAGGTGTTTGGAACTCAGTTGTTTCTTCCATTTCCACTTCGTCGTTGATTATATCTGACTCCAAATTCGGATCTGACCCAGCTAAAATTTCATCTTCTGTTATATCCTCCTCCGTTTCGAGTTCTTCATAAATATTTGAAAAAATTACATTAATGCTTTTCGTTTCGCCATATCGACGTCGATGACGTATCTTCAAATCGTAGTTAACCACTGAATGAATATGTTTATCTGTCACGTTTCGCCTCGCCTTTTCATAACTTGGTAATTCCCCTAGTCAATTCGATACTTCCATGACGATTTCGCGTTAGGCAGTGGTGATACGTCGTTATATAAGATAATTTGACCCAAATTTCAAGCCATTTTTCGTCGTTGTATTAATTTCGTCGTAATATACGATGTCGTTATAAGCGACAAGTCATATATAAAAATATATGTTTCTGGCCGGGAATTTATTCGTAAAAACCGGTATGTCGTTACATCAGATGTCGCTATAAACGATATTCACTGTATATTCAAAAATCTTAACTAAGAATTGCCTACTTCAATTGTATTAAGCAGACAACAAAGTAATTTATAGTGTATTAGTGAAAGGAGTCGGGAATCGGAGTCGAGAATCGGAGTCGAGAATCGGAGTCGGTTTACAAAAATTACGACTCGGGAGTCGTTTATATTTCTGCCAACTTCCCATCCCTGATAATATTTTGATTAATTTCAAGTACACGAACACAAATGCACCGCGGAACATCGGCTAAGAACCACAGGAGTAAGGTTTTTTGGTTATACATACGAAACCCTAACACTTTGACCCGTACTACGCCCGTTTCTAATGAGATATAATCGGTCAATAAGAAATAAGAGCTAAGAGTTGCTACATACTTTCGTTTCTTTTAAATCTAGTTTTTTTCTGTTTTCGTTATTGTACCACATTCGTACTGGCCTGTCGTGTCTCGCTTAATCAGTCTGGTGCGTGTTAGCCCCGTCCCCCATCTCCAACCCTGTCTGACTGATGGACCGGACTTGAAAATTCGTTTATTTTCATCGTTGTCACGTACAAAAATATTGAATTTTCGTACGTTGAACGTGCGGTACTGACGTTGCAAAAATTTTAACTTGAATGCATTTTTTAAAAAAGGGTAATTTAATTTTTAGGCTGGTCTGACCCTGGGGCATTATCAGGGACTAACTAATTTAAAAAGTGATGAATATATTTTTACACCTGAGAAATTTTTGCGTTGTAAGCTCGTGAAAATTTTATAATATTATTAAAATTTTATATGTTAGGTAAATTAGCATGCATGAAATATTCTCCTTGGCCACGCGTACCCTGTTAAAACTTATTTCTTCAGTAATTTTGCGTTATAAAACCTTGGAAACTCTAGTTTTTTTACCTCGTGATAAAACTTCCATTACGGTATTCGGTAAATCATGAGGACAGTAATATAATGAATTGTCATTAGGGTGTTTTGGGAATTGTTTAAGCATTGCCAACTTCTTTATTATAAGGGATACGAAGGAGGTTAAATTCGGAAAGATCAAGTATTACACATATTTTATTGGAAAAACAATTGAACAACAAATAAACGAGTTATTTCAAAATACATTTTTGAAATGGAACATTCTGTATTTTTTAATCTGTCACATACGAGGTGTGTGAATTAAGTGACTGGCGAGTAAATTAAGTGACATACGATGTGTGTAAATTAAGTGACTGGCAACATAGCGTTTGATCTGGCAAAATTTGGGACGCGGGACTTGGATGAGTGGCAGGTGAACATGTGATATGCCTTCAGTACGAGTTTGAACTCGCTAGAGCAATTTTGTTGTCCGTAGCGATTTTTTTCGTGAAACAGTTTTTTTCTAGTACGTTCTAAAAATGAGTGACATTCATTTCGAGCAATGGTGTGCTATCAAATTTTGCTTCAGACTTGGGCACATTTTTTGGAAACTTTTGCAAATCTTCAGCAGGCCTACGGAGACAGTGTTTTGTCAAGGACCCAGGTTTTTTGGTTGTTTAAGGCATTTTCAGAAGCAAGAGAGTTGATTGAAGATGAATCACGCAGCGGAATGCCTTCAACTTCAAGAACCGATGAAAATGTCGATAGAATCCGGGATCTTATGTCTTCAGATCGTCGGTTGACAGTCAGACTGGTCTGGGGAGAGTTGAATTTGAGTCACACTACCGTTCATCAGATTTTGATCAATGAATTGGGTATGAGAAAAATCAAGCAATTTCAATAAACGAGTTTTTGGCCAGTAAAACATTCCTGTGGCTCCTCAGCCTCCTTATTCACCTGACTTGAGTCCTTGTGACTTTTTCCTCTTCCCAAGATTGAAAAATCACCTCAAGGTCATTTTGGGACACTCGAAAACATTCAAACGACCGTACCCGACCAGCTGAAAGCTATTCCAGTATTCGAGTTCCAGAACTGCTATGAGGATTGGAAGATCGTAAAGATTGGTGTTATTTTGAGGGAGACAATATTGAATTGTAATTCTATTCGAATAAAAAAATTTAAATAAATCAGTCCGATTACTTAATTTACACACCTCGTAGAAAATATATTTTTCTTTAATAAATCATGGGTCAATATGTATCACTATTGGTCTAAACTCACTATTAAGAAAGTTATTAAAATTTTATTAAATAAACGTCTACGTACGGTAGAAAGTGTAGCCAAACGGCTTAACATAGAAAGTTGAAATTTGGCATGCTTATACAACTTTTTGACCCATATATAGAAAAAAATACTGAGTGTTCAAAAAACGCATCCCAGAATAAATGTAAGCAATTATGTATTTAATAAAAAAAAAAATATTTTTTTTAAAACTTTGAGTGGCATACCATGAAACTTCTTAATGCGTGGATCAACAAGCAAATGTTTATTTTTGAAAAATCATTTTTTTTTATGGTATATTGCCAAAAATATGTCAAAAAACACCCTATCTCTCAGAGAGGTTTATCTAATATCTGAAAAAAATCTTCATGTTGAACATTGATGGGAACCGGAATAGTTTACCAGGAATTTTCGATCAGGTTAGTTAATTTTTTTTTGTGTCGATAGCAAAAATATTTTTTTTCAAATTTATTGTGTTGTATCAGAAGACAGCTCTTAGGACGTAGATTAAGGACGAAAAGTAGTTTTTGAAATTATTTTTTTTAAACACGATTTTATCCTAAAATGTGGGTAAAAAGAATCTTGTCCCAGCTCCTTTTACCTAAAAGGTTAAATTAAAAATCTGAAAAAATTTTAGGTAATGTATATTGATCTGAGCCGGAAACGTACGAGAGACAGTTTTTGTGTTTTTGACAAAATTAATAATTTTATAATTCATGGCTAAATTATGGCTAATGATGTTGGATTTTTTGTATTTATAGCTAAGATGGTGTGTTTTTTTTTTATATTAAAAATATAATAAAAAATTAACAGCTGACGACCGAGTTTTGAACACCACACTACACTCTACACTGTAGAGTGTAGTGTGTAGTAAAAAGAAAAGGTATCAAAGAGAAATAAATTATTTATAGTAATGAAATACTTTAAATCAAATAACACTTTGTTAATAGTGAGAAATACGTTTCTGAAATTGAAAAAAAATTCAAAATCATTTGATGTGATTTTAGAACAAATATTCTTAGGTATCCAATATTATGTTGGCTTCTTACACTTATTAAATACCTACAAAACCCCGAAAAATTCACACTTCACATAAATTTTTTATTATTGAAATGTGTAGAAGATTTTTTTGTTTTCATTCATGAGCATTTTTCAAATAATGTATTTGAACATGAAGAAACCGGCTTTAAGTGATACATTGTGTCTAATTTGATAAAATATGATGTTTCTTTTTACTAAAAAAAAATTAATAGTCGAGCAATTTGAAGTGAAGTTAATTTATAAATAAAACCAAAAAGTTCTGCGCAATAATCAGGCTTGTAATGTATGTGTGAATGTAGATATATATGTATGTGTTTGTGTGGGCTGTTTTGTCGGCAGTGCCTCAGATCTTGAATAGCCAGAGGTACATTCCGAGTTAATAACAATCTCTGGGCAAGGTTCTTCTTAAGCTTATACCAATCCCTCATTTAAATATTACATGACGTAAAAGAGCTTAAGGGAAGGGTAAATACAAAAGTTCTCACAAATTACTCATACAAAACTAACAATCTGGCTGAACCCCCCAAGGAAAAAACACGTATTTTTCATGTTTTTAAGGAAAACACTTGAATTGTAGAGTTCATAACCTTTTTTTAGGTCAACACTTGCATTTTGAAAGTGAGGACTTTTTTCTTTAGGTCAACACTTGTATTTTGGAAGATTAAGTGCGTTTGGTTGATTTTACAAATATGTGTGTAGCTATTTTGTTCTATTGTGAAATTTACCTGTAGTTACTGTACTTTGTGGTGTATTTTTGCAATATTGAATCTGCCGCAAACAAATAGGTGCTGCGGGTAAAATGGTTCAATTTTCGTTAAGAACATGTGTACCAAGGGGTATTCCATTATTACAACTGCAGTATTTTTTTACTATAAAAAATAAAGTGGAAAAAAAATTGATGTGAAGTGAGAATTTTCACACATTTCAGGGTTTCGCAGGTATTTAGTAAGTGAATATGATTATTTGGGATGCCAAAACAAATTTTATGTTAAAATATTTTTTTGTTAATTTTAATTCGAATGCCTAATACCATTATTTAGGTTTCGAAATTTGTGCAGTATTTTTTTATATAGCAAATTCATTAAGATTTTGAAAGTGTTGGAAGCATAAGCTTCGCCCCTCTGATTTCGTGTACATTGAAACATTGAATTAAATTATAATTTCAACAATTTCCACTAGTTGTTAAATTTACGTTTTTAAAAATTAAATGCAACATTTGCCAAAATATAACTAGAATTTTGAAAAAATAATTTAAACAAAATAAAAATGCAAAAAAAAACAGAAAAAATAAAATTGTCTCCAGACGGGAAGCGAACCCTAACTGGCAACTTAGAAAGCGAGAGGGCTAACAATTACATTATGAAAGCGTACTGGTTTACTGTGTTACATAACGTTTTAAATATTTTACATCATCAGCCAAAAACACAAAAAATGTGTTATTTTCCGAAAACATCATCTGATCAAAACTTCCTGTTGTACTATTCCGGTTCACACCAATATATATTACTTAGAATTTTTTCAGATTTTTAGTTTAAACCATCTGGGCTACAGGGTGTGGGACAACATTTGTTTTGCACAATTTTGGCAATTATCGCTTCAAAAAAATTTATTTTACAAAAATATTTTTTTTTATCGTTAATCCACGTACTAATGGCTTTCATTTGATAGCCTACTGTGAATTAAAAAAAAAAAAAAAAAAATTATCGATGAGCACATATTTGTTTATATTTTTAGGGGGATATGTTTTTTAGATGTTTTAGTATTTTTCCTATGTGCGGGTCAAAGAGTTGTATAAGCATGCCAAATTTCAACTCTCTAGGTTTAACATTTTGGTTACAATTTTTACCGAACAGACAGACAGACAGACAGACGACAATATGACGATATAAGGGTTTTTTGGTCATACCTACAAAACCCTAAAAAGGACGTATTGTCCTTTGTTTTGCTCTAGAACAAGGACTAGAGCAAGGTTCTAGAACGTTATTAAAATTAAGTAATGATATTGGCTCGGTTGAAGTTATTGTCTTATTTCACTTTCTTTAACACATCTGTAATAGAAGCGCTTCATATACAAAAACACATATACGTTCTTTGAATATCTTCAACAAGCGAACATAAAACCTACGGACGTACGTTGGGTATGAGAAGCTTACAGACGACATTGAATTTTACTTAGAACTTTTAGATATATATTTGTGTATCGATTTTCCGTCGATCAATCGGCATGTAAAGACTCATGAACTATAGTTCTTTTATTTAACTTTTTGTTTAGTAACGCTTGGTATTCAAAATAAATTGGTATTGAAAGGGTTAAGTTGTCCTTAAAGACAAACATAAATTTGATTTATCTTTATGTGCATAAGTAGTGTTTCTGATTTCTCGACATTAGTCTTATTTTCTCGAGAATTCTCGAGCAATCTCGAGAAAAATAATTATATAATTAGATGAGTTACGTCCGTAAGTTAGTAATTATAGTTGATAGATAATGAGATTCGGACCAGTCAGAAAATAAAACAAATTTATTAACTTCGCTTACGTTTCGATTTAATTTAAATCTTCATCAGAGCTTAGTTAATAGTCACTATATAAAATAACAATTTAAAATTAATAAGAAACATCTCTGAGTTCAATGACTGGACAATATGTGTTTTTTATTAATTTTAAATTGTTATTTTATATCGTGACTATTAACTAAGCTCTGATGAAGATTTAAATTAAATCGAAACGTAAGCGAAGTTAATAAATTTTTTTTATTTTCTGACTGGTCCGAATCCCATTATCTATCAACTATATTTATATAATTATTAGAATATACGAGGTCTGTTCAAAAAGTATCGCGAATTTTGTGTTTTTTCAAAAATTATTTATTTATTCATGAATATCTATTTTGTCCCCTTCAAAGTAATCCCCACCAGATATTATACACTTGTGCCGACGTTTTTTCCAATCCTCGAAGCACTAGAAAAAATCATTTTTTGTTATCTTGTTCAGCTCCTCCTTCGATTCCGTCTTTATCTCCTCACTCGTAGCGTAGCGTCGTCCTTTCATGGGCCTCTTCAGTTTCGAGAACACGAAAGTCACAGGGGGCCAGATCTGGGGAATACGGTGGCTGCGGCATTATTAGTGTGTTGTTTTTGGCCAAAAATTCGCGTTGACGTGCTCGGGCGTCCGGCGCGCTCTTCGTCGTTCACATCTTCTCGGCCCTTTGAGAACATTTTGTACCACCGATAAACGTTGCTTCGGTCCAAGGTAGCTCACCATATGCCACAGTCAACATTCGGAATGCGTCTGCGCACATAATTTTGTTTTTCACACAAAATTTGATACAGATTCTTTGATCCATTTTTTGGTATAGGCAAAAATCAAAGACGAGCCAAAACACGTGCAAGCAAAGCAACTGTCAAAAATTAACTGACATTCCAAATGGCCGAACTTGTCGGCATAACTGAGAGACATGAGTACCAACATAACGCCACAAAAAAATCGAAAATCGAATATACAGTGGGTGGCCAAATTATTAGGGACAGCACCCCCCCCCCTGTAATTTTCAAGTTTAAATGCATTTTGTGAGAAAATAAATTGTTTTTAAATCATTTTTCTTCTATATTCTTGTTGCTGGTATCAATATTATTTTAAAAAGCGGGAGATCGCCGAAGAAATCATCACCACCAAGCGCCAATTTATAGAAACCCTTATCAGAGAGTGGCATCACAACCCCAATCTCCGACACAACGCAAAAGTCTGCATAGAAAGCATGCCCAAACGCCTGGAAGCCGCAATCGCAGCAAAGGGTGGCATTACAAAATATTAAGATTTTACTTAATTTGTTAAATTAACACTTTTTATACAAAAATAAATGATTATGAATACGCAATTATGTCGTTTTATATTCTAAATAAAGCACTCTAATGAATAAAAATAAATACGAGACCCAAAGCCACTTATTTCCTCATTAAATTCATTTGAAAATTACAGAAAATCTGCACTGTCCCTAATAATTTGGCCACCCACTGTATGTAACCCGCGGAAATTCAAAATTCGCGATACTTTTTGAACAGACTTCGTACATCTTTTTTTAATGTTGAAAATATTGTAGAGGATAAAAACATGTTAAAATTATAATCACCTTTAAAGTACTAAAGTAAAGGCGTCGAGCAAATTTTACATTTCTCGAGAAATGAAAAATGAGAATTAAAACATTTCTCGAGAAATTCTCGAGAAGAATCACTATGCATAAGCTTTATTGAACCTGTATACTTGAGTTTTTAAAGATGTTGTAGAGGACTTTTGATTCTCTGATAAATTTGTATGAAATTTCACCAATCGTAATGTTGAGCATTACCGTTATGATGTCAACTAGTTGTGGTGATCTGTCTTCGTCACTTGACCGCGTTATCCTATTATTCAACAGTAATTCATGTTTATGTTCCCGTCACTTTCAGACGCCATCCTATTTACTAAATTTATGATCAAACCATGAAAAATTACATTATTATCTTTACTTTCAATATTAAAATGTAACTATCTAAATTGTTTATGTTTTATTAATAAAACACCGTGTGGGTGATGCTTCTTTGCGCCGTAACAAAACAAACCGAGAAATAAATTCTGTGTATTGCTTGTACTGCTCTTAAGTGCGGATTTATGCATAGCCAATTAACAGTTATCAAGTAAATATTATCAGTTAACAAGTATGGCATAGAGAAGTATTTATGCAAACAAAACTAACAATTAATATTTTTAATCATATATGCGCAGAAGTAAGTAGCATGAATGATTTTTACGTTTGATTATTGTTTGTTTGTTTGTTTGCATTGACGTACCAAATCAACAAGAATAAAATCATCAATCTACATGTTTTTTAATTATTTTCTGAAACGCACATGTTTGCACAGATCGTAAACAACGATGACATGTAACTTAATAACCTATTTGTTGCGAATTTTTTTAATTCTTATACTCTATCTCTGAAAGACTGATAGTAATAAATCATTCTGACAGGCAGTTACCAGTGGCGTGCACATTTTAAACACGTTTAAATTGGTTTTGTGTATTTCTATATTATTATTTATCATTTTATTAAACGCACGCCTGTGACCATATTTATCATATCATTAAACACATCCCTGTGACCATATTTTTCCTCAAAATTTTAGGGTCAAATTTTAATGGTCTATTGTATTTAACCCTAGTTCGTATTCCCATGTAACATGTGCGGCACACTCGGTTGTTTTTAACAATATTCCGTTCGAACTATTCATATTTTGTCGCTTTTGTTTTACCGTTTCTGTGTGATAATACAATAACTTATTATAAACAATAAATTTTATTACTATCAGTCTTTCGGAGATAGAGTATAATTGATAACACAGCCCAACAGACATTTTGGTGCCTGCGAGTTTTTAACTGTCTCGAGGTAATTTTTGGGCGCAGAATCCAAAAATAGCCGTTAGTTTTAGTATATCAGATCTAGGTTTTTGAGATATTGGCCTCTTTTACAATAAAATATCTTATTTCTTAACTTGTGTATTTTTCACGTTATTACTGTTACTATTTGCTCCAACTGCCAGTTACAAACACAAAAGAGACAAAGTAAGGTACTTATTTCACAAAGTAGATAAATATACATTCATCACTTATCACTTAAAACTGTTCTATTGTACGACTTTCTAGCATGGAGTTTACCAGAACAGTCTTTCTGAAGACTCCAACAGTAGTAGGCCATCATGTGGCTATCTTATCTTCCTTGATATCTATCTTCCATAGTTTTATGTCCTGATAGAATCTTTCCCCCGGTTCTTCACTAAGGGGTCACTTTGGTAAGGGGTCACAATACAACCGAGAATATTAAAGTTGGAAAGCATATTTTCCATTAATTCTCTGCCTTATGATTTCCAAGAAAATTTTGTACTACTTGAATAAATGAACACCAATAATTATATTCAATGTCGTTCATTGATGCGGTTGGATTGGATTGTGGATCTTCAGAGTTTTTTTTTTTTTTTTTTTTTATTTAGTATTTTAGGTACATCGACTGCAAGGCCATTAGTACCTTATATATTGTGCATATATTCATGTAATACAGTATTGTAGTAATACATTAATAGATAAATTACATTGGTAATTAAATATAATAGTAATGGTAGAATTGTTACCTAGGGTAAGTATGGTTTAATATTGCTTACTAGCAAGTAAGAGATTCTTTTTTGTCATGAGGTTATCACCTAGAGACAGAATTTCGGTAAGATTGTGGAAGGTTCTGGGTAAAGTTCTGGTAGTCATATTTAATTGACTGAAACTCATTTTTAATTGAAAGAGTTAATAAGATATTATATTTAGGCAGTATCTTGATATAGTTGCAGTTTATTTATGATTTTAGTGAATTTTGCTTTTATTTTACTTTTATTAATTAGGGGGTATAAAGATTGTAGCATTTTTATGAGTCTTTTAGTGTTAGGCGTGTACTCTTCTGATAGCGATATGATATCGTTATGACCTTGAGTGTTTTCCATGAAGCTGTGTAGTTGGTCGTATGATAAAATATATTTTTGGGGGTTATCATTTATCTCCTTTTTTATTTTGGGTAGTATTGGAAATACATATTTTTGTCTTTTCTGTATTTGTGTGGGCTGTTGTTGAATATTTTCATTATTTGAATTTTCATCTGAACTTACAGAAATCGTAGCTGGTCGCTTGGTTGTTGATGGGGGATTTAATAATTTTCCAAGGTATTGATGGAATTTTTCAGCTTCACTGTGTGTCAGCTTTTTTAGTTCTTCGGGGTTAAAAATTGAAAATGAAGCATCTGTTTCTGAAGACAGAGCTTGAACAACGTTTTGGTCAATATTATTCTCCTCTATATTTATTGAGATCAATTGTTGTTGTGATTCCTGGTTATCTTGTGTAAACGTGGTTGGTACATTGGATTCGTATCTAGTATTTTGTTGTTGCTCTTCTGTCTCTTTAATAAACGGTTGTTGGTCTTGTTTTTGTTTTTCGTGCGGTTGTTTCTGATTTTGAATTTCGGTTTGGGCTATGTCATGTTCTTGTTCTTGATCTTTTAGAGCTTGTTGTGGTTTTTGTTGTTGTGGTGATTGCTGTTGTTGTGTCATGTTGTGGTTTTGCGGGCTAGTTTGGACTATGTGTTCCTTTGGCTCGTTTAGGTTGTGTGATCGGTTGAGATGACATTGACTGTCAGTATGGCCGTGTTTGTAACATGTATTGCATCTAATGTTGTCTTCCATTATAAAGATTTTGTGCTTAAAATCTTCATGTTCAATTTCAAAAAACTCTGGTAATTTTATATTAGGATTAGTGACTATATAGACCTGTCGTCTAAAGCTAAGTACGTGTTTATATTTGTCATTTTTAATCCCGATGCGTAAAAAGTTTATTTGGGATGCTAGCTTTACGCCAAATTCGTCAAATTTTTCTTGTAGAACCATGTTAGGTATTGTAGGAGAACAATTTGAAATTATGATTTTAGTGGTGGGGGTGGTAAGTCTACGAATTTCAATGATCTTGTTAGTAACCGTGATATGTTTTAAATCTATTAGCTTGTGCACTATTTCTTCATCTGTTAAAAATATGCATATTCTATTTTTTGATAATCGTGAGGCTGCGAATATTTTTTGTGGGTCTATGATATTTCCTAATGATATAATGTAGTCTTCGATATGTATTTCAGCATATCCGTTTAGAATTATTCCTTGTTTGTTTTTTGGGTAGTATGTGGTGTTTTGTGTTTGGTTTGATTTGACTTTGTTGGCATAACTCATATTATTGGTGTTGTTTGACACTATTTTATTATTATTGTTTATTATTAGATTATTAACATTGCTATTATTGTTGTTATTTATTGGTGATTGTAAATATTTGTTTGTTGTTGAACAGGGGGTAGTTTGTGACATATTTGATAATGGTTTGCACTACTTTGTAATAAATGACACCGGTGTTGCCATTTAGCGATTGTAAATTATTAGAAGATTGTAATTATAAAATTTCTTGGTTAATTATAATTATGAAACTTCAAATTAATAGTATTTTTTATCTTATAAAATTAATGAGCATAGTTATTTTAGTTGGTAGTAATCCACTCGTTATCAGTAATTTATTAATTACTGATAACAGAGCTCGTCTTAAACACGTCTGTCTATGAATGTCAAAGCAAGACTCATCTTCAGAGTTAATCCCAAGAAATTTACGTGTCAAGTAGGCTACTTGACACGTAAATGTGTAGGCTACACAAAGTCCATCTCGATTTATAGCCTTCAAAAATTGCTACATAAGCCCAAACTTGATATGCAAGGGTGGAAATATAATTTTCTCTCTCGTAACCAAAGGTTCGTTGTCAACGTTTTGTTTATCTTGAATTATGACATTTCTTAATGGAAATCACCCAATTTCTGCTAACCCAGTGCTGATCCTTAGCTCTGTTGTCCCAAAGACATAAAAAACAAGGATATTTTGTATATCCACTTTGCTGTCCAAGGAGGAAGTTTACCGTTTTTAGATAAAAAACGAAAATCATTTAGTCTACATCTCATAAACTATAGCTGCTACGAAAAAGAGACAGGTATTTTTGGAATCAGTACATCAAAAATATCCAAAATCAGTTTTTACTTTTCCGGCACCAAGATAAAAAAATTATTTTGTTGGGCAGTGTAATCAATAATTGATAATAGTATCCATGAGCTGGAAGAAACCAACAAAAGAGAAGAAGGAATATAAGAAACCATGAGTACATTTTATACGAGGGGAGGTCAAAAAGTTCGCGGAATATCAATATACTCTCCTTTAACCCTAATTACATTTGTCCGATCTTTCAATTAATTTATTTATACCATCGATTTTTTTTATTTTTTTTAATTTGACTCAGCAAAAATGTTAGATAATTCACTTCTATAGATTTTTATTTGTTTAACTTCATTATTTCTTTATAACAAGATAATGAAGAAGACACACACAGAGAGAGAGAGAGAGAGAGAGAGAGAGAGAGAGAGAGAGAGAGAGAGAGAGAGAGAGAGAGAGAGAGAGAGAGAGAGAGAGAGAGAGATTTGTTAATAAGTCATAATTTGCGTCTTGAATTCATACTAAGAATATTAACAAGAATAAAGGTAATAAAGCGGCATATACTCGACGTTTTTATCGCATTTATTCTACTCGACCAAACAATTCCGCTCTCCGCTGTCTGTTCATATAATGCAAGAACCGGCTGAGCGACCTTTATAACGGAGCGAAACTCAATTTTGTCCATATTTGGGTTGCTCTATACATTTTTACTTGCTTATTCGGCAATATCTCACAGCCTAATGAAGCAATCAAGTTGAAACTTGGTACAGTTACTAATGATGAGTCATACAATTGAACTACCTGCACAGTTTTGCACAAACCCGCCGATAACCCTTTCATTCCGCGACTTGACCTACCTTCGTAATTATTGTTAGTTGCTAATTCATAATTTTGAATCCATAATTGTTAATTGGGATCCGCGGGCCAGAGTTTCGGAATCACTGACCTAGTGTTTACGAAGCTTAAAGTGACTCGTCGGTAATGTGTTGGCTGCGATGGATAGAAAAAGTAAAAATACGAGCAAATGGTAGACGAATACAGCGTAATCCTTGACCCTGATATGTAGGCTAGACTGTAGAACATATGTGTGTAGACGGTTATATAACTACAGGTAGAAAAACGAGGCGCCGGTAAGCGGACAATTGTTTTAACAAGTTTACTCACACGTATATATACACACGGACACACATACACTCATAGATACGCACTGATACCCGTATACACACAATAAATATACACATATATACGGGACTCAGACGTACCTACACTCACACAACATAAACAGGTAGCAAATGCATCGGCTGTAATACGCGCATCTGAATATTTGTAGTGGTCATATGCGTCCATATCTTCAAATACACACATACATCTATGGACTTAAACACTCGCGTACACACGTTCTGGTGAAAATGGAGAGTGTCAATGTAGCATGTAAGTGATACAGTTACGCAATGGTGTTTTTGTCGTATGTAAATCATACCTGTTTGTCTCTTTCACTACTACCTGAGATGTCATACGGACACATTTCGTTAGATACTGTCATATGAGAACAAAAATACATCTTTTTACTTTCCAATAATAAAATATGGTAAATCAAATAAACTATTCAAAGTATAAAGTTAAGTATATATATACTGAGGGCCGTAAGGAAGATATTAAGTCCCTGTGGCAAGTTTTGACCACCCAGTACTTGATACAAAAAAATCACTCGAGTACAGGGTAAAAAAAAGTGTAGGGGAAGTGTTGACGGGAGGGGTAGAATTTTGTAAATTCAAGTAAGGATGGGGAGGATAGAAATGCCAAAAATCACTTGAGGATGAAGCGGCGGTAGATATTCAGAAAATTACTTGAGGCAACTAAACATTTTACTAGGTATCTGAACACATTTCCGCCTGTGGCGGTCGCCGTTTTCGACACGCTGTAGTTACGGGTCTGCATAAAAAAAGTTTCATCCTTTTTGACGCTGCCTCAGCCTGTATATCTGGTACAGTAACCTGATAGATAGATAGTACTTTTATTTATACCTTTCAGTTGAAATCTACATAATATATTTTAATATACATTGTATTTATTTATATATTTCATCTTCTAAATTTCGTATTTTCGTCTCAAATCTTTTCTTCTTTCTAACACCTCCTCTGTCCATTTCCATCCTTGACCTGAATCACAAACGTCTTCTCTTGTCCCTTTAAATTTAATTATTCCGCAGTTTTTCATTATTTGCTCCAAGGTTTATTTTTTCCTCTCCACACTTCATGCACATTATTTGTTTATCATTTCTACATTATTCATTTTCTCCGCATCCAAATCTCGTTTCCTGTGTCACATCTTGTTCTCCCGACCTCTTTATTGATATCTCCCTTGTTGAGCCATTATATTCAAACCTTTTTCTTCTTTTTGCTTCCCATCTGGATTGCATTTTTCTTTGTACCTCTTTTCTTTCTATTTCTATCCAGCATTGATACAGCAATTCCATTTCTGGATCTCGTATTATAATTCTGCAAACTGTTTACTTTCTATTGCTAAATTAAGTATTTTTTTAGAGACAGAGATGCTTACCTTGTAACGCGAATAGTTAATAAGGTAAGCATACTGCTAAAAGTTATGCGAAATTCGTCATTAAATACATGGGACCTAAATAGATCTTTTTAATTTCCATTCACAAAATAATGTATTTGGAACAATATATATTCTTTATTTGCCATAGCGGCGTTTAGAGTATTAACTATTACAAAGTAATAAAAATAAAATATCATTACAATATGAATCTTTTACAATATTTTTTATTTTATTTTCTTTTTATTCCTCCGGTGTCCCTCTCTTTCTTTCTATTCTCATTCCGGCTTCCCTCCGACCTCCTTCTTTCTTACCTACAGTTCTCTCGCCCATCTCCCTCCCTTGCCTTCCTCAATCATCATTCCCTTTATCTTTTCCCAGACAACCATCTCTATGCATCCCTTCGCTAAATGCTCTTTTGTTTCTTCTTCTTCCTTACATATTCTGAAGAGCTTGTCGTCTGGCTTTGCCCAGTATCTGTTGTTCCGTTCTACGTTGCCGCATCTTCACCTCCCTATCCTCCTGACTCTACCCACTGATTTTCCTCTTTTCCCCTTCAAGTATTCCGATCACTCGTGTCGTTCCTTCGTTTATCTTTCTCTCTGCTTATGTCCATTCTACACCTCCAAAAGTACTTTTTTCTTGTCTCTCCCCATGCCGACAATTTGCCTTTTTGTTCTGCCTTCATTATTTCTTCCCAGCAGTATCCCCTTAGTATTTTTCTATTCTCTTCCCTTCTGACTTTCTCCTCATATTTCACTGCCCTTGCTCTGGAACCCACTTTTCAACTTTTCCCTTTTCTTTTCCTCTCTCACAATATATCCTGGTGTCGTTCTGTCTACCCCCAATTTCCATCTTATATAGCCCTATTATACCCTTTCTATCAAAACTTCGTATTTAAAGATACTGTTAACTATTGCATCGAATATCTTCATCCTCCACTTGATATCGTCATTAAACCACTTCTTCCGTATGCTTCATAGCTTTCCCATAACCAGCCCTGCTTTCTTCATTCTTTCCGTAACGTATTGCTGTGCCCTGTTGTTCCTCGTTAGCACGTTTCGCAGGTACTTCATAATAATGGAAAATGTTTTACGTCCAAATAATTAAATGGTAAGAGTAAGAGAAAGAGTAACTCAGCTTTTTGGACAGTACGTATATTTTAGAAATACAACGTTTCACTAAACCATTGTTAGCTTCCTCAAGTGCTATAAAGAACAATAACCTTAGTAAACTAAAACATGTAATAATCTGTTGTAATATTACCTATTCTAATGTTACGTTAAACTAACATCATAAACATCATCCATCACAGAAGACAGGGCGGTTGCAATGACTAACCATTAGATATAATTACTTTATACTCTTCACTTCTTCGATTTCTCTTCCTAACCATTCCCATCTTACTTTCTTTCTCTTTTCTCCCCCTTTTCCAAACAGCATCACCTTCGTTTTGTCTCTGTTTGCCTCTAATTTTTTAGTATTTGGAACAATATACAGGCAAACCTATACGGGCGAAATTATTCAGGTTTGCCTGTAGATGTATACCTACACGGAATTATATTGAACTTTTTGAAATTACCTTTTCATATATGTCTTTGATTAGGACCTGTCCTAAAAAGGATTATAGGACCAGGGTCCTATACTTCTTTTTAGGCAAGAAATCATAGTTCTCCAGTTACATCTGCATTTCTTCCTTTTACATTCTGTAAATCAAGATTGTGTGCAGCATAATAAAATTAGTTTTTCATGGCAGTATTGTAGTAGAAAATTAAATTATTAATAAAAACACGATAACGAGAACATGGAAGTCCGAGGCGCGCCGGCAGCCTGCCTCTACTGTAGATATGATGTTACTGTCGTGTCATATTACAAACAACTCCGAGTTTATTAACCCAGATGTAAACAGCATAACTAATTAAAATTAAATGTTAATTACGCATTATGAGTTCATTTATTATTAAAACCAAAGTGAAATGAATCCGATATTTAAAATACGACCGTTACAACAAACAAATGACGTTGGTAGTGTACATTACTGTGGCTCCTAGGTGAAACATAGGGCCTCTACAATGCCTCTAAAGGATGTCGCACATGAGTTGTCCCGTATCTATTTTATTGTTGATGTTTTTTATTCACAAAAAAGTCAAATATCACATTTAATGGAGTAAATTACCAGCAATAAATAAATAAATAAATCAAATACATTTTACGAAAATACGACGAAGAAATATTCTGTTAAGCAACAAATATCCATCTTTATGCCCGTCAGTGTTTCTCTCGTATGTAAGACTCAAGCCAGGGTACATTTTACGGGTGTACCCCTCTTAATGAATCCTTTTTCAACGAAGGAGTTTGTAAATCTACTGTTTTAAAACCAATATTTCCGATGACATTTCGTTGAAATGCTTTATAGCAACGATAATACATACATATATATATATATACATATATATATATATATATATATATATATATATATATATATATATATATAAATGTGAAAGTCTGTCTGTCTGCACGGGTGTCGCCCCAAAATGGCTGGACCGAAATTCACGAGATTTTCAACACACCTTAAGATCAATCCTGGGATCAGAATTTTAATTTAAAGGGGTAGTTTTAAGTAATCATATGGGAAAAATCGTGTGTATAAAGAAGTTCTTTAATTTATGCTAAGAATCATTAAAAGACATTATTATTTATTTTATAATCAACTTAACAGAACTTAATTGAACTAATCCCGTGCGAAGAACGGGTACTTTGCTAGTTAAATCTAAAATATGAGGTTATAAACGTTGTTAATGTAGATTAGTGACTCTTAGGTGGAGCATAGGACTTGTCTAATTGCCCCTAGAATTCTGTTACTGTAAATTTGTGGCTATAATGAGCAAAACTGTTTCCTGAAATTCAATTTATTTCTGAATAGGCTGTAAAAAAGGTTTCGTAAAGTTTTCGGTGTGTAATTAGACATTTTGACAACTCCATACATTGGAAACCAATCAGAATTACATTCCTAAAACTGTATAACACACCCATACACACACACATATACACATACATATATAGGCACCCATACATATAGACACGTAATTTAATAGTGACGTCATGAGTTCTTCATTAACGAAAGTTTTAATTGGATACGAATGCAAGAGCGTGTCGACAAGCTACAAAAATACGCTCGAATTTCACCACACGGCTCTGTTAAGAAAATTAACATAGCGTAAAAGATTTAATTTACGCGTTAGGTAAATGTTACATCGATCAGTTCGGAGGTATCAGGAATAATGTTGCCGGTACATGACTTTTCAATCACAACTTCAGCCTTTATCTTTAAGTGTATATATCGTACCGGGTGTCTACTGTTTAGAGTTTTGTAGGTATGACCAAAAAAGCCTTATAACGTCACTCATGTGTCTGTCTATCTGTATATACGGTAGAAATTATGGTTAATAACTTGATCTAGAAAGTTGAAGTTTGACATGCTTGTACAACTCTTTGACCTACATATAGGAAAACTATTAGGAGTACAAAAAACACATCACGGGAAAAATATAGTCATCAAAATGGTCTAGAGCAGGGGTTCTTAAACTTATGTAGTCCGAGGACCCCCCCTTGAACAACATTTATTTTGCGGACCCCATCCCAATCCTAGGTATTTTACGTCGTTCTTGGGACTTAATTTCTGATTTAATAATCTCATAGGCACTACGTTATAATAAATATTGGTAAAAATGTATCGCTGGTTATTTTAATAAATGGTCTTGCGCATTTATAAAGATGAACATTTTTATTAGCATATAGAATAAATAACATAAAATGAATAAAAATAGTAGTGAAAAGAATTAAAAAAGTTACAAATTACAATACGTTAAACTCATAGAAACATTTCTTGGTCAAATATTGGTCAAAATAGATCTTATTATAATATGTTTTCTGTAAATAATTTGCAGTTGAATAATATTAATTAAATTTTTACTAATTATTGTTTAGTTATGTCAATAACTAGTTAGATAACAACACATACACAAAGTTTTGACCATGTAGGATTTTTATTAAGTGAGTTATTTGAATAAACGCGAAAAGTTTAGGGATGTAATGATAATGTCAAAATTGTTTCGCGGACCCCCGGTAATGGCTACGCGGATCACCAAGGGTCCGCGGATCCCAGCCTTCATTGGGAATCGAACCCACATCCTATATATTTCACCTCCAATAATTCACACCAGTGATATTGGTAGACGTTAAGCGAAATCCATAGGATGTGGGTTCTATTCCCAGTGAAGGCTCTAATTTTTTCTATTTCTATATTCTTCATATTAATCGCTGATTGCGTGTATGAGTTTTTCGAATATAAATCTATCTTCATATTCGAATGGTATGTCGGCATCGCCGTAGCGTACGTTTCGGTCGTGTGCCAATGTATTCTTTGATTCTTCGTCGCACTGCAAGGACACGCTTGAAGTTCTTGGATATGGTCCTGTCGCCCTCATGAGGTCATATGAAGACGAAAAGTTGTGTAGCCCAAATTAGCCGATGTATTATTCTTATGGAAAAAAGTCAAACGCTTATGAGACTCTTTTTCACACTTTTTACATTTTTTAACAGTCACCATAAACACGCATTTCATGCACAAAAATGAGTGAAATATAATAGTTTTTTGTAACAGTCGTAGAAAAATACATATATTACACTTAACCAGCTATGAAATAACTCCTTTACCGGGGCTAACAGCATTAAAGATTTTTTAGAAAGGCTATGTTTGATTGCTAAAATTTTTTCTTTTTTTCTTTTCGTTTTAGTTATAATGTAAAAATATCGAATTGTCTGTTATGAAAGAATGTATTTCCGAGTAAAAATCTCACGATGATGGATTATGACATGAAGAAACAAATCTGCCATGCACATGTTTGTTCTGAATTATTAAACAGTACTCCCAACCGACTCACTTCAAGTATTTTTTGTTAAATCTCATAATGGTTGTCATCTTGCAAGTGACATAATCGGGAGCCATATACAGATGACGTAAAATCTTGAGAATAATCGCAATTCCGCGCGAAACTTTCTTTCGTATTAAAAGGAAATGACATTAAATAATTCTCATACAACAGAGACTTGAAACTCTGGAATTAATTTATTTACTTTTCTAAGCACAAACTTTGATATGCTATTTAAAATTTAAAATCACTCCTCTTTTAAAGTTTGTCGTTATGAACTTTTCTGTACCTGTTTGAATATTTTTTAAAAGGTATCAAAGCATTATTGTCTTTCAAAATCCTTTCAGCGTCATTTAAAAGATCTGCTCTTTTATCATCGCATCAAACTTTGAAATAATACCCACAAAAAAAGTAATGGAATATAAAGACACGATATTTAAGGCTAGAGATTCGTTTATACAAATATAAAAGACAAATTGACAGAGCAGAAGGTCCTAATATGGGCCCTGCATTAAATATGGGCCCCCAAAGAAAATCTACTAATATAGCTAACACCATCTTTCGGCAATATCTTAAAACACACCTACCTTTAGTTCAACAATTTTACAAATTTAGTGCAGTTGAATTCTTGTTCCGTTAGAAACGAATTACAGTAAATGGGTTTGTTTAATTTAGATTTTTTTATTAAGGTAAGTTGTTATTATAAGAATGTAAGATTTTTGTGATTTATATTTAAAGTTGTTGTATTGTGATAAAGGTATAATGTGTTATTAAGAACTACTGCTTCACTTAATCTCAAAATAGTCAAACATTAATTTAGATTGCCATGTGTAATGTTGGAAATACGGGCTCCTTGCGAGGTCTAAATATGGGCCAGAGCACATATTCAATAATTTTTTCCAGCTGACGACGACATGCACGTTGATGAAGTGGGGCAACAAAGTCCGAATGATGAAGATGCTGCTTGCATGTTTTGTGACGGTTGTTTTTTACAGGATCAAAGGGGCGAGCTTTGGGTTTGGTGCCTAATGTGCAATATGTGGGCACATGATCAATTAATGCTCCGGGACAGAAAAAGATTTATATGAATGTGATTTTTGTCAGTAATCAATTGTTAAACTGTTACTTTGAGTTTGTATCTTAACCAAAAATAAAATTTATTTTGAACTACCCATTCGAATATTTTACAAATTTTCATAGTTGGCTTTGAATCACATTATTTTTCTACTTTTCCAAACAATGCAATTTGAATATTGTATATATAAGTCTTTGGGCTAGATGTACTAAGATCATTTCTTCAAAAACTTAAAAAATTATCGAGAAAAAACAAAAGGGGGGTTCATATTAGGACCTTTTCCTGTACCCCTATTCTGACAAAAATGTTAATTTTAATAAAACTGTCTTGTTAAAATTCTGGCCAAATATGCATGTTATCAGATAGGGCATAATTTGACCTTGTATATTTATATTGCCATTACTGTTAACATATTTGGTTCAGAATATATGCATAATTTAATCTAAACCAGTAATACTCAAAGTGTGGTACGCGGACCAGCAAGTGCGGTAATAACTGATGGTCCTTTCTAGAAAAGAAACAATAGTGTAATTTAACAGCAGCGCAACCTGGGGGAAAGACATAGTTTTTATAAAAGGTACAGTAAGACTGCGTTTAGCACTTCTTTATTTAATGCTGATTAGATAAACGCGGTCTGGTCGAAGCCTAAAAAAAGCTCAAAATTTTCGCGGCATTGATTCTTGTCCAAGGATTCTCAATAAGAAGAGCCTGTCGTCTATAAACATATGTAGACATAGGTTTATAATATCGTTTGACATATTCATATTATGTTATTTTATTTTTATTTCTTTGTAGCTAATGCTCTAAAGGCCTAGGGGTTATAAAAGAATGTATATGTCTTTGTTAGAAGGCTTTGCTAGTTTAATTGCTTAACATTTTGTAGGAAATAATTAGTTAATACACAGTTTTGATTAGCTTATATTAATCAAAATTAAGTGCTCTTTCTGACGTAATTATAAATCTGCTTGTAATTGTTTGTTTCTTGATATATTGTCATGTCATGTCATGCTAAAATGAATGCTAAACTGACATCTGTTGTAACTGAAATAAACAAAATATTACTTCAGAAAAATGTGCGTCAAATAGTAGAGATAATAAATCAAAACTATTAACGTCTAATCAGCGAATTTAAATATTACAGCTAATGCCACAATGAAATATCGGCAACAACTTGAGTTGTGGTGCTATAAACATCAATAAACATAATGGTATTTTATATAATAAGCATATAATGGTTGTATTTCACGAGGATGGTTTACCATCCGAGCCGTAGGCGAAGTTTTTGAAGAGGGCATACGTAGAGATGGCAACGATTAATCGAATGATTGAAATAATCAATTATTTTGTTTCAGTTAATTGATTAATAATATGATATTTTTGATTTTGATTAATTAATAATTAATCGATTAATTTATTATTAATCGATAACTATATTTTATTTACAAAAAATTACTTAGTTATTTTATTGAAAAAGTGCTTGGTAGACGACTCATCTCTCTTCTTTTCAATAAAGTCCCTAGATTACTAGGCCTTCGGTACACTCGTTCTCGCCCATCTGGAGATTTTAAACTAAACCGATATTCATTTCTGAAAATACTGCTATAGTTTGCATCCAGTCAGTTCAAATGCCCACAAGCGAATCGTAAACTTCCAACTCGATAATTTGCGAGAAAAGCCTGGTAAGTTACAGATCTTTTGGATACAAACCATTGTTTCTTCAATCGTCTTTGGACAGTTCGTGATGAAATTGCCAAATCGGTCATTATGAGAGCTTCTAGCTAGTGGATGATCATTGAACCAGTTTTTTTTTTTTTATGTTGAGGCCATTTCGGTGATGACGCTTTATAGCGTAATTAATAGAGTTTTTAGCTACATCCAGCGATATTCCAATACTGCAGCCATTTTCATATAATGGCGCAGCTTTTATATTGTCTTCGGGCCACATTTTAATCTTATTGCATAAAAAAAAATACTTGTTGGAGTTTAGACATCTTTATGATGGATAGCTAATGGCAAAATTTTGTGTTAACAATGAGTTATTTCTATTAAAACTTATCATTAGCATTATTTATTGTTACAGTCTGTTTAAATAGCAACAAAAAATATTTGTTTATGTAGACATTGTAGTACCTCCCATTACTTGTAGTTTCCTAATAAAACGGTTACATAATTTTTATCAGCCTTTACAATATAACATTAAGAGAGTTTAATTTCTTTTTTTGTCTACGAGTGTATTATTGTAAAATCAATGACCACATTTCAATTAATCAAATGATCAATTAATCGATTATTAAATTTTTATTGCCATCCTAGTTATACGGCGCCCTTCTAGTACCAGCGCCCTTGGTAACTGCCCTGTTTTCAACGCCTAGTTAGACCGCTGCGAGGGTGTATTGAAATCTGCTCTATACTATTCTGTTTTCTTTTACCCTTGCTTATATTATCTTTTGTAATCGTCTGCTTCAATACATTTTTGAGGAAATAACTTTCCCATTCAAGTGTTGTGTGAGGAAATTGTATTACATGTGCGACCGCATATATAACCATGTAGAGACGTGTTTTTTTCGAGTTTTTTTGGTGGCTCCTTCCTGAATACGACAAATATATCTCTTAAACTCCTCGGAAAATTAATAAATCCTCTTAACAACCTCGAAAACCGATCCGAATACGTATTTTTATTCCCCAATAAAATAGACTGTCCGGAAAAAGGGGTCCGGAATGGCCAGACGTAAGCTAAGACCCTCGACTTCACCACAACACAAACAGATGATAATCCGGGAATTCAAAGCGTTTTTTAAGCGTCTCCACTCTTCTACCATTCCTACATTTACATACGCAACCTATCAGCATAATGAAACACTGGAGAATCAAATATCTGATGAAAAAGGGAAAGTTTAATGAATATAGTAAGTGTTAAGAAAATTAGAAAAAGAAATTTACAGTTGTGAAGGAACGATGAGAAAATTAAAATTGGGTTCCCCTACTGTTGGTTGTAATATCATACCCCTTAAGAGGAGGCACAATAGTATAGTTCTTACAAAACTGACAATCTGAAATAAAATAAGAAACAATCTACAAATCCAAAATTTGGAGCGTTGTTTTTTTTCATCTAATAGGATACTTTTAATAGTAAAAAAATTGTAATGCCAAATATGGAAATTGCATTATAAACGCCATCATATATGCGTACGACGAGAAAAATTCTAGTTAAAGCTTCATTCTACAAATATATCTCTAAAGGTGACAAAACTGGTGACTCTTATTAGTAATTACAGACCGATTGCAGTGCTCTCTACCTTTAGTAAGATCGTCGAGAGTATTATTTACAAAACTATATTTTTAGACTAGACTCAGACTTAGACTAGACTTTATATGATTAGACTCTTATTAGTAATTACAGACCGATTGCAGTGCTCTCTACCTTTAGTAAGATCGTCGAGAGTATTATTTACAAAACTATATTTTTTAAAATAAAAAACTATTTATCATTCTTTCAACATGGGTTCATGCAACGCCGGTCTACAGCTAGCAGTCTAAGCTACTTCACCCACTATGTTGCATCTACATTAGATAGAAGAAGCCAAGTTGATGTTATGTATACTGATTTTGCTAAAGCGTTCGATACCATTGACCATAATACCTTATTACTAAAGCTTCATTCTTTTGCGCTTTCGCCTTCTCTTATATGAGGGCACACCACCTCATCTTTTTCTGTTACGTGAGGTGTCAAGGGTCAAACCTTGGACCTCTTCTCTTCTTAATGTTCATAAATGATATTAATGTCGTTATTACTAGTTGAGGATTATTTTGCGGGCTCTCTGGAAAGTCACTATAGGAGTGGGATAATTGCTATGGAACATGATGTTAAAGGAGCTCATATTGAAAAATAAAATTAATTTTAAATTGAGAAACCAAATTTTTCGAGGTTGAGACGATTGTGAGGCCGAGAATTTATTGGAAAACCTTTGTAAATTTAGTCTGGTGAGATAACGATGCCCAATATATGTTGGTAAGTTCGTTTGCATTAATTCTTGTTTGTTCGTGTTCGTTTCATATTTTCATACAAGTTGCTTTGTTTTTTCCAGTGTCCACACGTTTAGTTAGTTCATATTTTAGAGACCAGGTTCAAATGCTGTTATTTCAATCCACTCAATAACAAAATTATGTATTATGACTCTTTTATGTCGTGTTATAAATAAAATTGATCAAAAATATCACCGGAAATAAATGACAAATTGCAACTGCGTCATTGGTGATAAAAATTGAAATAATTAAAATCCGTATATCATAAATTTCGCTTTGTATTAGCGAGCTAGCTGTTCGTGAAGCAGATCAGGTCTGTATTGAGGAGGGTTTCAAGTTATAAAACTATGGTATAAGCAGTATTAATTCGTGACCAAGTGTTCCAACAACGTTAGCGAAATTAATTAAATAAATTGGATCTCGTTCGGAAGGCATAATTGCAATTTAGTCTCGGCATGAGACATCGCTGATGTAAATAGCTGTTTATATGGGAGTCTTCTTCTTATTATTGCAGAAGGAGGAGAAGGTAAACTAAGTGGCGATTATAGGGTAGATGGTTGGAATATTAAAAGTAAGCCTTGTTATGAAACGCCAAAAATTGAAAATGTTTTAGGATTACATCTAAGATACAAACGAGAGAATTATAATAATTTTTTGAGAACCACAAGTCAGTTTTAACTGTATATCTTCGACACTTGGCAATAAGATATACACCGTCCGATTTCATGATACGTCGTCTAGTTCTAGGATTTGAGCAATATGGATTTGTGCAGCATTCTCGGAGTAAGACGATTATGAAGCTGTCATTTTAATAAAAATATATATATAACGGCTACGTGGAACCAACGACAGCACTTCGCTACTAATAATATATATATATATATACAGGACCGGCAGTTGGGAAACACTGCTCCAGGTAACTATCTGACAGATAAGGTTATATGATACTTTCTGTGCTGAATAAATGTCATACCGTCTTTCAATACAAATGTATCTATCGGATAGTTATCTAACGGATAATGAGACTGATGTATTGAATTCACTGCTTGGTAATGACATTTATTCAGAAGATAAAGTTCCATAAAGTTCCAGATAACATTATCTGTCGGATAGTTACCTAGTGGTTTAAATGAAGGTGGAAAGACCGGGCCTTAAGGTCATAATGCCCGGGGGCGGACACCTTAGCCCTCCAAATGAACTCGTAAATAAAAAAAATTACCTGTATAAAATTCTCGAGAGATAACTCCATTATACTTCCAATAGTAATTTTCATCCCTTTCTGAGATATCAGAATTATCATTGATTACCATTTTACCATATATGCCGTGTCTCCAACGCTATAGCTCTGAAATTTTAATAAATCCTCTATCAAAATGTATAACTATTTATATAAAGATACAAAGTAACAAAATATAAACTATTTTAGATCATGTAGTACCAAGTAACTTCCCAATTTAACGTTATACCTCATCTTCAATAATAAAAAAATAGTGTATTGGGCCCGGTAGTTCAATTTCAACCACCTGTATACTATTGATAAAATATTAATATATGTGTTTATTCTCATAAAGAATTATTTTAAGCAATTCTGTTCCTTATTTATTAATTGTTAATGACTATATTCCTTAATGAGCTTTATCAGGATTAGTCATCTTGATAAGTAGTGATACGTGATTTTTGCAAGTGGCGTCTTAATTTTTTCTGACGTTTTTAGTTATTTTTAAGGGATAAAAGTGCAGAAAATACTTGAAATAGTGTGTTATAGTGTGGACTTTAGTGTTTGGACTCTATGTAGACCAAAATTAGAGCGACTGGAAAGGTATTTGTAGAAATTTTTGTTAATTTTATAATGTAAGTTATTGTTATGTAGAATGTGCTTCTATGGACAATATAGAAACACATACATGCATACACTATCGGCTATAACTAGAGAAACAAAACTATTTTTTAAATCATTTTAATAAATCCCGATTATTGACTAAATGAATATTGAATTATATTGGTATGTTTTGTACTGGTACAATAAATAAAATAATTATATATACATATATAGGGGGGCCGCAGACAATATTTAAGTTATTTTATCCCATGCCAGAAACACTGACGTAGACCATTCTGTTAAAAACTGTTACAACTGTTTCAAACATCTAAAAATCATATTTATTTTGTTTATTTTTCCACCGTAAAATTAACAAACATTTCAATAAATATGATGTTTTTTTGAACTTAAATTTTAATAAATAAATATTTCAATTTATTTAAAATAAAATCAAATTCAGCTATTTTAGACCCAATTGAACATGGTCAACAACTGTCGACGACGCGAGTAAACTCGTCACTGGTGGAAATTATGCGCGTCTAACGTTTGGATAGGACCTAAAACAATTTCACAATTTTAAAAATCATAAAATTACTGACTATTAATTACTAGGCATTGGTAGGAAACAAAAAGCGTGAGTTTAAGGAATTATTTCAGAACATTTCTGGTCGGTTGGTAAAGAACGAGTTAAAAGTTTTAACTCAAGTTACGCGTAACTCTAGTCAATAACACACAAAAACATATATTTTAACTTGAGTTAGGGATAACTCGAGTTAAAACAATTTAACGTGTTCTTCATCCACCGACCATAAGTGTAATGTTGATAAACTGGGACAGTTATGAAAAGTATAATACTTGCAATCCTTGTGAACCAGAACGTATGAAAAACCCATAGCCGGCGCTAGCTTCTCTGGCGCCCTGGTCAGAACCAGTCAAACGGCGCCCTTTTATTAAAACGTGCAGTGGCGTATCAAAGAGAGGGTTGGAGCCACGTGCATCCCCCAAATTGTTTAACGACAACAATATCAACAGAAATAAAGAAACATTATTTTAATAATTTCACTCGAGAACTTCTGATCCGATTTTCATGGGGGTTTTGTTTTCCTATGTGTAGCTACATCATCTGGTGAAGTTTTCGCCTATGTTTTATTAAAATCGATGCAGTAGTTCCAAAGTTATAATGAAATTCGTGCACGCGGGGGAAACGAAATACATTTCTGTTCATAATTAACGCATTTTCTTGAAATTATCAGAGACGTATGTTTCGTCATCGATACGCGATTCATACTCTAATCAAAAGTCGCAGAGTCAAACCCTGAAGATAGCTAGCGTTGTTTTGCGGAGTCTATGCTTCTTGAATGGGCCATTCTATGTAGCGTGTCAGTTTGAGCAACTTTTACCTGTTAGCCCTTAATAATAAAACTAAAAACATCGTTTATAAAGAGGTTTTCAGATAAGTAATTCTGTTCAATTTAATCCTGTTCTTTCTCATGTTCATAGTATTGTCTTCTGTCCTGTCACCTAACTACAAGTAGGTATGTTGTAAGTTCCAAAAAAATGTAGGTCAATAATAACGAACTGTCCCCAAGCGAAGCTCAGCGTGGTATCTAGTCAGTACATATATTGATATAGAAATAAAAATTGATATTTGTTCCAAACAAAAATAAGTGAAATTTTATTTTTTGCAATCCCCCTTCATTAATTTATGGATACGCTACTAAGGATATGTGTATTTGAACAGTCGTTTTGGCGACCCTAACAACGTGGCGCCCTGGGCCTGTGCCCTCTCGCCCCTGCCTTTCACCGGTTCTGGAAAAACTTATCTGTAATTGTCTTTCACTTACTAAATACTTGAGAAATACTAAAATGTGTAAAATTTCTGTTATTGCCGTGTGAACTTTCCGCGAATTTCTACTGCGTAGCTCACAGTGATAAGCTCGCAGTGATAGATTTATTGTCTCCTGTCAAAATTATCCTCAAATTCCCGATCTACACGAAACTGTCATCCAGCGTGTCACATATGCATAATATTTAGATGATCGTGCTTTGCTCACATTTATAAGTGCGAGAAGGGCGACACAGTGGGGGGGGGGGAAGAGGGAGACGTGACACATCTCATGTCACAGTGCTTATTGCGTGAGTTCAACTTTCCCCCGTGAGGAAGGTCACGGCCGTCTTATAGACATACCACAGGATTTTTTATATGGAACAATAGAGGTTTGAATCCATAGATTGAATGTCTCGAGGTTGCTGTACTATCAACTATATAGGTTGTAACGCAGTGTTTCCTAAACTTTTCTGTATTAACGCCCCCTTTTAGAGAGCTTACATTTTATCAGCACCATGCTATAAAGTAAGTCTTAAATATTATTATTGATCAAGTTAACATTTTTACTGATAATGTCAACATTTTTACTGATTAAGTCAATATTTTTATTGGTAATGTATATTTCTTAGCCAATGCAATTTTGTAAAATACTTTATATCTGATAAAAAATTATTATTTAACTGATTAAGCATATTTTATATTATTTTGTAAACGAATATTTAGATCGTGAGAAATATCTGGATTATGCTTGTAGTTCTGCGCTAATGCAGGAAAAACCTTTATGAGCAAGTACTAATTTTTCTAATAATTTCATATTGAATTAATCAGTCGCTCCAACAGTAATAGCCAGGGCCGGCTCTGCACAGTAAGCAGTCGGGGCGCTTCCCATGGATGCTGAAATGGACGTTTTTTTCTTAATTAAAATTTATTTTGGGGAGTATCAACTACATGGTCATTAACACCCCGTAACAGTTACAAATATTACATTGAATTAGTTCATTATACTTAGGTGTAAGCAAGAAATTTGAATTACATAAAATTACATATTACATATTACATTACAGTGAAGATTTTTACAATAGTCGTTCGTTACATTTTTGCCTATATTTTATTTGTTAGGTTAATGTCTTCTAGATATTTTAAGATTTTGGCTGTAGCTTCCATACTGTTAGATAGGTCCTCTTCCAAGGAGTTTGGGATGCTGTTTTGGGCTCTTTCTCTAGTGTACTTCACACATTCAATAAGAATATGTTTAACAGTTATTGGGCTGTTACATGTTTGGCATATTTTCTGTTCTTTTTTCTGCATGAGGTGTTTATGGGTAATGAGAGTGTGGCCGATTCGCAATCTAGTCATTATAACTTGCTCTCTTCTGTCTTCAGGAGTATACCAGTGGTTGATGGATGATCTTATCCTTCTTAATTTGTTGTTATTTAAGGTATTCTAGAAGGAGTTCAAATTTTCGCTGGTTTTCTTTTTTACCTAGCTTTTAAAATCATATGGCATAATTGTTGTATCGATGACGTTGCTTGAGGTTGCGTTTTTTGCTGCCTAGTCTACTTTTTCATTGCCCATAATTCCCACATGTGAGGGGATCTATAACAGAGTGATTTTATTACCTTTATCTAGCGCTGAGTGGAAATTGCTTTGAATTTGTTGGACCACGTGGTTTCGGTTGTACGTCTGCTGGATACATTGGATTGTGCTCAGAGACTCGGTTTGAATAAGATAATTACTTGTAGTCTGATTTCTTCCATTTATAAGTTCACTGGCTTGTAAGATACTGTACGCTTCTGCAGTAAACACGCTAGCCATATTTGGGAGGTGGAATTCAAAAATGTCTTCGTTAGCTAACACTGCACAGCCCGTTTTATCTTCGATTTTGGATCCATCCGTGAAAATATGAAAGAAATCTTCGTACTTGCTCAGTTGTTCATTACATAATTTTTTGAACACTTCCGGGTTAGTATCACTTTTTTTATATGACGTTAGTATAGTTATAAATGGACGTTTGAGGAGCGTATTTTCCTTTTTGGCCGTCCTTACTTGTATCCGTCTTCATTTATGTTTTTATGTGCGCCTAGATCCGTCTTTCTTACCGCCTTCCACTGCCCTATATCAAGGACTTTCGTGGTGGCAGATGACTGAAAAATGACGACGAATTGAAAACAGCAATGTCAAACTGGCTGAACTCCTAAGCGGACTAGTTTTATGATAAACGTCTTAATCTAAATGGTGACTACGTAGAAATAGTTACTTATGTAATTAGTGTAAAAAGCAGGTCTTTTCAATACAATCGAATGCCGAAAATGGTATCAGTAGTTTGAAAAAGTCCTCTCCTACACACGTATGCATAGGAGAGGACTTTTTCAAACTTCTGATACTATTTTCGGCACTCGATTGAACCGAAAATACCTGTCTAATTGCATAAGTAACTATTTCTGTGCGTTATGCAACATTTTTTTTTAACACAGAAACTATTAATAATATATTCAAAATAACTGGGTAAAAATTAATAACATGCCTGTTATAACATGCCTGTTATTAATTGGGTATAAATTAATAATATTCCTTCGTATGGGTACATAGTACCAAAATTCCACAAAAGATGGCACACCAATGCCAATAACGTATGATATTTTTAGAATTATGTCAGCTGATTAGCATGGCATACATAACATAAGTGACTGCTATTTAGAATTTAACCCTCTATTGCTATTTTTTTAGCCATTAATTTAGCCATTAAAAAAATAATTAATTTCTCTTGTACGTTTTCTGCTCAGATCAATGTACAATACATTATCTATAATTATTTTTTTTGCCAAAGTCGTGTAAAAGAAACAAATTTTAAAAAACAACATTTCGTTTCTTAATCTACGTCTTAAGAGCTTCCTTTTGATACCACACAATAAATTTTAAGAAAATTTAAAATATTTTCAACGACATAAACCCCAACAACATCAACCCCTCTGGGAGATAGCCAAAATCTCATAAAAAATATTTATTTTTTCATTAAATACATATTTGTTTATATTTATTTCGTGATGTGGTTTTTGAACTCTTATTATTTTTCCTATGTGTGGGTTAGAGAACTTTCTATCTTAAGCCGTTTGGCTACAATTTCTACCGTACAGACAGACAGACACATGAGTGACTTTATAAGGTTTTTTTGGTGGCCATACCTACAAAACCCTAAAAATAAGCACAGGTGTATTATGGAATATGCATACTTAATTCCTATTACTGTAACCGAGAACAAAATAGTCTCAGATAAATAAATACTCAAAATATCTCAAACAATTACCCGTTAATTATCCGCTACCCGTCAATTACCCGCTACCCGCTAATTATCCGCTACCCATTAATTACACGGTACCCGCTAAATACCCGATTCCCGTTAATTACCCGTTAGTTAACGGGTAATGGGTAGATAACTGGTAGCGGGTATTCAAATTCGGAGCCGGGTACAACCTTAACGGATCGGGTAGCGGGTACCCGGGTACTCGTCGTCATTCTTACTGTAGACCTATAAACGGTCAGCTCGTTCTGAGTCGAATATGCCAAAAGGTTTATATCTGTGAAATAAGAACAATAATTCATTTATATTTCTAGTGTATATATTATACCGGTCAAAAAAAATATTTTTTTTTGAGCCTTTATTTTAATGACTATTTTATGATTCTTTATATCGAAAAATAACTAAAAACTTCGTTTATTTTTGAAAAACTTTGCTTTTCTACCTTTTAGTACGATCAATATATATTTATTTATTTTTATGAACATATAAGGAGAAGCGCGTTATACTAAGTAAGGGTGGGGACGAGCGGGTGCAAAGCAAGTGGCATTTGCATGCGCATTGCAGCGATACAATGCATTTTGTGTGGCGGCAGATCCAAAAATGGCTTCAAAAAGTTGTAAACACGAGGTAGACTCATTCTGCTATATTTGCGTCGAATTTATCAAAACAAGAGAATGGTTGGATTTCTGATGGGAATGCATCCCATCAGAAATCCAACCATCTTAAAATCCTCTATCACTGGCCAGGTATACTCATCATACTTTAAACTCTCAAGTACCATTTTCACACTTTCGTAATTTTCTTTGAGCATTACGGAATGAGTCAAAGGAAAAGATGGAAATTTATTTCCATTGTGAAGGACAGCTTTTAAACTTTTTGTAGAACTGTCTATGAAAAGACGCCAGTCAGAAGAAATGCATGAGATTCCGACCGCCTTGCATAGGCGGTTATACTAAATATCCTTGCTACCTTTATTTTTTTCGGACCACAAATAAAGAAAATAATGGCCAGTGACGAATTTTCACAGATACTCAATACTCATAAAAGGAAAGCCTGAAAGCAGTGGTTCATGGTTTTCTCGGAAACAACAGAGCAAACTATTACAAAGAGCTTATTGCAACTATGCTTGATAACTTTAAACTCATAGGTTGCAGAATGTCCCTTAAAGTGCATGTTACATGCGTACTTGGACCAATTTAAAGATAACATGGGAGCCTATTCGGAAGAACAAGGTGAACGTTTTCATCAAGATGTGATGGATTTTGAACGTCGTTATCAGGGGCAATACAATGAGAGCATGATTGGGGACTATATTTGGGGGCTAATACGAGAAAGTCCATATAATCACAGACGAAATACGAAAAATAATCATTTCTAAACTTTTTTATATATTCTGTTACAGTAAGTTGTTTGTTTGGAATGGTTTTCTTGTAACTAATACCGATTCAAATTTATAACAAAATTTTGTATTATTTTTACATACAATAAAGGTCTGAAAAAAGGTCTGAACTTTTTCGGGTAAAACTATTTTTTCTTTAATTAATAATGTGGAAAAAAAAATCAGATATTCAGAACCCAGACTCAAAATTCCTGTTGACCGATGTTATTCAAGAACTGTAATCCCTATAGTTCTGTAAATTATTATTATTTTTTAAATATGTAACGTAATAAACATCCGTAATACGTCAACTCTTGCACTCAACTGAAGGTTAACAAAATAAGTTATGATATGCATTAACAATAACCAGTGTTTTCATTAAAATCGATTGGCTTTTATGTTACTAATACTAAATGTTTATTACTTTCTAGACTTATGTTTTATACACTTGGACATACCTGTCTTTTTACTAGTTTTCCTTTCATTTTCTTGACAATACGTCAACACGTGTAAATATTTACAAATATATCTAATTTCATCTTAATTTGCTGGTATCAACATAAACTGTGCGTTTCTAAAATGGCTTCCTTAACTTCCACATTCCCCTGTTGTTGTTTTTATTCCCCTTGCATGTAGAATGTTATAGAGTTTGCTAGTAGTTTGTTTGGTGGATTAATCCCGTTAGTAAGTTGGTCCTGCAGCCTCCAGACTGTAGATTATCCCATTCCAGGATTAGTTGTTGTATTAGTTCCAGACATAATGGATTTGCGTCTTGCCTCGTTTCTCGTGACAACAATTACAATCCAAGGATATTCACATCTATTTCATCTTCATCACGTGTACGAATTAAAAATCTGACACTCTGAAACCTTATGTGTTCTCTTTAGATTGATTAAACATAAACCTATTAGCAGAGGCGTTGGAAATGTATACACTGACCGGAAGTAAGATGGCGACATGTAAAAATCTCATTAGTCTTGATTGGAAAGG
Organism: Liopterus haemorrhoidalis; assembly: GCA_963971575.1. NCBI lineage: Eukaryota > Metazoa > Arthropoda > Insecta > Coleoptera > Dytiscidae > Liopterus > Liopterus haemorrhoidalis. Next base: position 21,941,534 of record OZ020613.1, on the reverse strand, counting down.
GAAAGACCGCCTCTCAGCACTCATTAGAAACGCAGGCATAATTGATATTGATGACTAAATTAATAAGTTATTAAAATTCTAGAATATTCAGATCGATGAAACACGAGATGAAAGTTTGGTTTTAACTAAAAACTGTATCATCACTAAATCCGCATTAAAAAAATCGGGCAGGCTATTGGACATCAGCTACGTAGAATAAGTCAGTGTCGATTTGTGACAATGTCATATGTGTGTAGTAATGACGCAGTGATTTGCAATGAATTTTATTTTTCTCGATAAATTTCAATTATTTTTATATAAGCAACTTCGGCTCCACCGTGAAAGTGCAAGAGCCGATTTTGACTCTGCGTGCCCTAGCTTTACAACGCTCTCTCCAGCGGCGTGGGTGTCCGACGCTGCTTAGTAGCCTTTCATTTTATCTTGCATTTTGTTTTCTTTCTTCCAACACTCGAATCTTTTATAGTTTTACATATTTTCTTTGCGATTGTTGCGACTTTTCGAAGTTAAATCGAAATCATTGTCACTTTTTCCTCTTTTGGACTGTGTTACTGACTTAAGTTCGCTGTTTTTGCACTCTAGTATTGTAGAACTCGTTGTTATGGATTGTTTGTGTGGTCAAGCACCCGTAAAGCATGGTGCCGATGGTCTATTTGAGGGGAATTTACTTTGCGGATGACCGTTTGAAAAAAATGGTATGGTTTAATTTTGAAGGTCAAATTAAGCGATGCTCCAGCAATTCTTTCAAAAAGTAAGTAATGTAGGCTATTCCAAACGTTTTAGAGGAACTATTTGGAATTTTAATTTTTGTAAGTTGTCACGAACTGACTTTTTAACGATTGAGTGGTGTTTTGATAAACAAAATGTTCAGAAGTCTCATTTGAACGTTAAAAGTTTCTAGTTTTCAAAATCTAGTTCCGCTTAAATCGATGAAACAGAATATAGGTATTGTATATACAAAAATAGTATATTTCAATATATTCAAATAACACAAACGAAGAAGAAAAAGTTACTGACGTGCGTTGGATGAGTAGTTCAAATAAGATATAAATAGTTTACATAGAATTGTGTGAAATAGGTATATATTTGTTTATTGGTTCTTTGTCGATTAATCGACATGTTGTCTCGTGAACTATATCTGTAATTGTAAGCAAAACATATCATATGAATGTACATATATCCTATTTCGACTGGTTTCGGAGTATTTAAATAAAGCTATTTAATTGTACATAATAGGTTTTTGGTTCTAAATATATTAGATTCTAAGTAATTAGGTCTTATCCTAACCCCCAACCTACAACCCTTATAAAAAGGTTAGTCAGTTAAAATATTTGGCGCACAGCAACAGTGGCTATTTCCGATTAACACAGCATCTAATTGACTAGAATATATATTAAAAAAAATATATAAAACAAAAAATAAATAAAATCTTTTTTTTTTTTATTAAAAAATGGCCTTTACTGCTTCGTCAATTAGCCAGGACAATTCCTATTTTTGGAAAAATTCCATGCCTGAACGGAATTTGAACCCGAGTCCCTAGCAACGCAGAGCACTTGTAATACTACTGCGCTACGCCGATCGGCGAAATAAAATCTTATACGCACACTCAATAAAAGAAACTTTGCACTGTCAAACATAAATTAGGATGAAAGCTCTTCACCTTGAGGAAGGTGTTCATGGATTAACCAAAAGTGGCCTATATGAAAGCGTGTGTGGGCGGTTAATCCTGAAGGAAAAACCCCATGGTTTAATGTCTTCCTTAAGCTGCCTCAACTTTACATTTTATATGCTATTCCAATCATGTTGTCATTTAGCTAACACCAGATGACGCTTTGAGTCTTCTGGAAATATAAAACTCACATCAATCATAGGTTTATGGGTGGCTTTTGCAGCTACATCACCTGCTTCATTACCTAACAGCTAACATTACCAAAACAGCTCTACCCTCACACTCTGAGCATTCAGATTGTGGAGTAGTAACCAGATCTTTAGTACAAGAGGCACTGGATCTGGATCTTGGATACTGTTCAGAGCGCTCAGCCAGTCCGTCAGGATAACTCTTGAACGACTTTGCTCTGACGAAACAAAACACAGGGTCTTGAATATAACGAACAGCTCAGCAGTGTACACCCTCGTTATGGAGTGCAAACGGTACTGAATCTGCTGGTGTGGATTCAAGACAACGAATGCACAACACTGGTTCCGGATCAGCTAAAATGTCCTCCTGAATTTTACTGTTGTGTTAGGGCCATATATGAAGGGTTGTAGTTTTTTAAAATTCCATGTTTCTTTATTAAAATTCAAAATTTTAAACAGTAAAATTTGGTCTACATTAGAAGAAAGTTGCTACAATATTCCCTATTTGTTTAGAGTGGGTAATGTTCTTTAATGACACCATAAAAAATAACTTTAATTTACTAATTAATACATATGACACCACCATTTTAAACTTTGGGGAAGTTGATTTATATGCTTCACATAGTGACGCAGTGGGAGGGAAAAAAAACTTCGGCCAAGGGGTCTAGATTTTCGACATTTATTTTTACACTTCTTGTCGAAAGTTTCTGCATTACAGTATACATAATAAGTGACCTTGACAGTGTGCAAGTGACTATCGACAAGTTACAGAATAGACCCCCAGCAGGCACTGTGTAATATTGCGCGCCAAATTCAACAAACTTTCCTACAAAAAGGTTTGGTTTAAATGACCTATGCCGTCATCTCCCGGAATATTGATCATTCCTCCTGGGAAAACCATTATAAAGGATTATAATCAACTGTAGTTTATTGTTGTGGATCATTTATTTGAACGTACTTAACAAGAGTTTTATTTTAATTTTGTTTGAATTGTAGTATCATATTCGGTTTAAAGTAAAACTGTATTTGAAGTGTTGTGTGTTTGATTGGCGTTCACGCAAGGCGAAACGAAGCGAGGTGTTGCTGCCGTTCTTTCCGGCGATGTCTAAACCCGCCACTCGCCGAACAAGATAATTTGGAGCTGTAGAAGATTACGGCCGCTAAGAAGTTTGACGGTAATAACAGACCCAGTCACCGGTTCTGCATAGTAATCGGTTACGAGAGCCTAACTACAGGATAAACAAGGATAAAATCAACAGCACATTGACGGAGAAAGAATACTATTCACTGGGGGCAGGATAAAGTATATCCAATTCAACAAAAAATTAAAAACAGTATTTAAGTTGCGCTCGTATTGAAAGCCTGGACAGACGATCGCGTTGGTATACTGGAACGTTTATGTAACAATCTGTACAGTATTATTTTTTTTTGCCTTGAGGAGTCCGGAACAAATAGATTTTAGTCGATATGCCTGCCAAATAAAGACCTGTACAGGCGTACTAGAGCGCGTGTAGCGACAGACTCACATTTTCTCAGTTCGGCTTGCCCCTTTATAATATATATCTTCTTAATTAATGGAGTAACTAACAACAAGAGCCTTAAATAGATTTCTTTGTCTATCTGTAAATAATTATGCCAAACCCTAGGTGCAATTTTATTTCATTTAAGAAGTTCACATGTGAATAACGTTCACTTCTTTCCAACCTATCTTTAAACCATATATCATTTAAATCATATATATTTTATTTTACATTTATTACGCTATTGTAACTATTAACGAGCTAACTATCACCAAAGTATAATATATTGACGCCATAACTAGCCCAGAAAACTGTTAGGTAAATCTAAGGTGACCAAAATTTGAAAATTCCTGAGGATTCATTCACATGACAAAAAAAAAAAAAAAAAAAATCCATCCGGTACCGTATGTAAAAATACTGTTATTCAGTACTAATAAAAATTTGTGTATAAATTATTATAAATATATATATATCCAACCCCGCCGAACGACGATGGGTGCTTTGCAAATTTACACATTCCTTCTTGAATGTGCCTTTTCATGACGGTAGAGTCCAATACACGACACAAAAGTTTTTCCGCACACACAGCACAAATACTTTCCAGATGTAACAGGCGTACTATTAATTCTTTCTTTCCGTCGAGCACGAGCAGTTTCAGCTAGTGTTATTCTCTGCTGTTGAAACTGGTTCACTCACAAGACACCGAGTGTTTCCACCTGGTGCGACCTTCTCCCAAGATGAATCTAGGAGGTGACATGATTTGAGTGAACTCTTGACCACCATATCTTCATATCTCCTGTACTCCAATTATAAATAGTTGTACAATTATTACATATATAGGCTAATCGAAACTTTTAAGCGATCTAGAAGCGTTTAAGAATTAGATTCTGAAATCTAGTATCTTTTATCGATTAATTCGGGTATTTCGTAATTTCGTTTAAGCATTGTAAATTACACTTACCTTGAATATATAATTCAAGTAATGACCTAAAAAAGGCTCTCACTTCCAAAATACAAGTGATGATCTAAGACAGTGGTGTTCAACCTGTGTTCCGCGGAACCCTGGGGTTCCGTTTCGTCTTTGCTTGGATACAATCATTTTGGTAAATTTTGAAAATTGAACAACTTTAAATATGAGGGTGTTACAAATTTATTAATTACCATTTTCGTCACCAGTAGGTCATATTTATTTCAAAACAGCTAATTTAACTCGACAAAAAGTTCAGATTTGTTGAGTAGTAATTATTATTTACTTCTTATATCACCTACCATATAAATATGTACTTTATACTGTTGGAATTTATATTTAAAAATTACTATATTACTTCGATTTTATGTTTATAATGATTGCTAATAAATGTTTATAATAAATAAATAAGATTCAAAACAGCTTATCACTAATAATTCGATTTAATTTTTATTTATAATTTGCATTAAAAATTGTATTAGTTAGGTATTGTATTATTTAAATAGTAAAATAGTATAGGTACCTACATTTAAAAATATAGAAATATAGTCAGCTATAAAATATCAGTTTTGATCAGGACTTAATTCAATAATAAACATCTAAATTATTATTTTAAAACGTTTTACCTTAAAATTAAAAAAATATAGCTTATTGTGTCTTTTTGCCTTGAGGTTCCAAAGAAATAGCATTTAAACTGTAGGGTTCCGCAAATGTAAGAAGGTTGAAGACCACTGGTATAGATGAATTATGAAAAGATCTGATTATTGATAGAAAATTTTTGGCTATTTGCGAGAGAGATCAAAAGTTAATCCAGGAAGGAGAAGGTTTATTCTTAAAATTTTCTGAGCTCAGCAACAATATTATTAACTTTTGTTTTCTCGAATAAGTTTTCCGATTTTCATTGTCCGCCCCTGCGTGGAAATAACAAGGATAGCCAGTATCCGGATACATGGAATTACATTTTCATGTTGTAAGTTATTTGTTCAGAGGTTATTTACATGATGTTTTACATAGTAAGAAAAGAAGGTGGGTTATTAAGTGCAATCGATTAACTGGCAAAGGAAACGACCACTGAAAATAAGGATATTTGGTGTTAGGATTCGTGTTTATTGTCATTTTTCATAAAACTTGAAAAACTAAAATACACTACAATTTGCACTACCACCAAATTAACCTACAAACTACAATATTGGCAAAAACAGGAAGGAGAATTTTACTGCCAACGTTATAAATGACGATGCAGTTTTTAACTCTGACTTCTGTTACACATTTACAATAAGGGAAAGAGAAAGACATTATTGTGTGGAAACATTAACATAAGGTGAAAAAACGAATTCTTCCAATCAAGTTTTTCAACTAGTAAAGAATTGGGCAAGAAGTAATAGGGAGGTCTATGTTCAGCGGTGGATGAATTCGATTTTTACTTGCTCGACTTGAATATATAAGGGACGAGTATTGTAATCGCGAAAATGTCGAGATTTTGACTGATGACCACGTTTCATGGTCCAGGGAATCCAAAAAACCTTTTTTCGTCGTAAGTGCCGTCCATATGTGTGTGTGTGTGTGTGTGTGTGTGTGTGTGTGTGTGTGTGTGTGTGTGTGTGTGTGTGTGTGTGTGTGTGTGTGTGTGTGTGTGTGTGTGTGTGTGTGTGTGTGTGTGTGTGTGTGTGTGTGTGTGTGTGTGTGTGTGTGTGTGTGTGTGTGTGTGTGTGTGTGTGTGTGTGTGTGTGTGTGTGTGTGTGTGTGTGTGTGTGTGTGTGTGTGTGTGTGTGTGTGTGTGTGTGTGTGTGTGTGTGTGTGTGTGTGTGTGTGTGTGTGTGTGTGTGTGTGTGTGTGTGTGTGTGTGTGTGTGTGTGTGTGTGTGTGTGTGTGTGTGTGTGTGTGTGTGTGTGTGTGTGTGTGTGTGTGTGTGTGTGTGTGTGTGTGTGTGTGTGTGTGTGTGTGTGTGTGTGTGTGTGTGTGTGTGTGTGTGTGTGTGTGTGTGTGTGTGTGTGTGTGTGTGTGTGTGTGTGTGTGTGTGTGTGTGTGTGTGTGTGTGTGTGTGTGTGTGTGTGTGTGTGTGTGTGTGTGTGTGTGTGTGTGTGTGTGTGTGTGTGTGTGTGTGTGTGTGTGTGTGTGTGTGTGTGTGTGTGTGTGTGTGTGTGTGTGTGTGTGTGTGTGTGTGTGTGTGTGTTCTAAACTTTAAAATAAAAAAAAAATCGTAACTAGTAAACCAAGCCTTGAACAAAAATCTGTGTACAACATAATTTGATGTATTTTTGAAGATTTACCTAAATCTTTTTTTTATGTATTTCTTTTGAGAGGCCAAGTCTAGCGGAGGTCTCCCTTCGCCCCTCACTTTTAAATTCCTTTGCGGGCCAGGATTTTCGAATTGGTCGGATTGCGCTGTGGAATATAGTTTTTGCAGCTATGGCTTAAACTAGTGGTTCATACCATACTTTAGAAAGCAAATTCATAACAAAATAACAAAATTTATTCTGCCGTTTGTAATTGTAAATATCGGTAATTTATTACATCAAAGAAAATTTCATTAATAACTATCAAAAAAGTGATTGCCAGCGTCTTGTTAACCAATAAATAATACAGGGCTGCGAAGGTTTGCCGCCTTTAATAATATATGACAATTTTAATAGACAAATAGTGATAATGCTAGAAAATAATATTATTTTATTTTTATCACACATTAAATATTAAGGTTTTATTATCTATGACTCATATTTACTTAGGGCCGAATGTAAATATTGCAATTGCTGTAAGCTTCAAATAAACAAACAATGATTTTAATATGTACACACTTACACATCAAAAGTGTTGAGTGATAAAACTCACATAATGCGGTAACGTCAAAAAGTCATACATTCATGAGTTCCGCAAAACAAATGAGAAAGGCTGCAAGGTGTGCTTTTCTCCCTGAGAAGTAAATAATTAAGAATTGTCTTTAGCATAAAAAATTCTCCATATTTTATCTTGTTTTATACTGAAGTTATTTATCTAAAAATATTACCTGTGATACTTTCTTCTACTGGTGCCAGTACTGGCACAAGTATCTCATGCAAGTCAAATGAATAGAAGCCGTTCCTATTTACTGGCACAAGTAGCCGTGCAAGTGACTATTAAAAATGACCGCCATGAACAGCTGATTGGTTCTGGCTGATACAAAAACGTTAAATATACTTAAAATGTTCATAACAAAGTGGTCTGTGGACACCACAAGTGTATTTGATTTTATAAATAGTTTTTGGTGGATATTAATTTTTGTTTACGGGTGTAAAAGACGTATGCAACATAAAATAAGGTTAAACATCGAAAATTGGCGCGCTATAAAGACTGTTTTACGCATAAAAAATAATTGGAAGCATTTACATTTTGCAGTGTATTTCGGGTTCTTTGTAAGGTTACTTAAATAATTTATTGGCATACGTGTAAATGACAAAACGACTTGTGCAAGTACTGGCACAAGTACTTGTGCCAGTACTTGCACAAGTTACTGGCATCGTGTAACCGGGCCATTAGGCGATATTTATTCTCGCTGGTCGGTTCAAGTTAGCAAGCGCATATAGGCGCTGGTAACAATCTTTCTACATGTTCGTACACTCAGTTTGCATGTTTTGATTTGTAGGAATAGCGCGACACATAAAACTGTCGCTTCTATAGTCCGTTCTAGATTATATTTTTTTCAATACTATCCAACTCTGACGTCATTTCAACTTTTGATACTACAGAATATAGTGGGGGAAAAAATAAGAGACAGCGATACCTTCCATCTTTTATTACTTTGTAATACGCTTCAATGTAATACTCCAACTTAAAAAATTCTAGGTTCAGGTGACAGACAACAGTTTGGTTATAGAACCAATTCTAGTAAGCATTTATAAATATTGTTTAATTATGCTAAGTTTATATTTAATTATATGTTCTAAATAAACTTCTTATCAACTTAATAAAGTTCTAAAAGATAAATTGTAAACAAAAACTTAAAAGTTGGTAGTTGGTACGACTGAGAAGTATACAATTGTCATCCAAAAATATGACCGGAGGTAGTTTTGAAAATAGTGTAAGAAAGTTGGAAGGAAGTATTGTGTTTCACATTATACTTTTAACGTCCGTACTACGCAAAAAATCTGTAGTGCTTCGCAAAAAAGTATAATGTAGAACGAACTTTAGTCGTTCGTTTTTCTACTTCAATACAAGATCCCTATCCGCGATAATGGTGTATCTGGGTTTTATGTGATTCGCCACAACACTAATAAATACGGATATATGATGGAGAACTCACGTTGAGAACCACTGGTTTAAAGTGTTGAAAATGTCACCTTTGTATTACATGTTTTACCATATGTTAACAGCTTTCATTTCACAAATTTGGTATTATTACTTTCACTTTTTTACTTTTTCTTAACACCTTTCTTTATGATTTTGAGAATCTCTGTATAAATTTTCGTTTTGAAAAGTAATTAAACATGAAATAAAATTATAGTTTAGTTGACAGGTTGGGAGAGTAATAGAAAATCAATCACTCTTTCTATTATATTGCGAAATGTTGGCGCTTAGTAAATTTCTCTTACTTATTACGTGTAATTAGTTTTTTTACGCATATTAATTTACGATTTAAACTTAAATTAATTTTTTTGATTTGACAAATTACTAAATAATTTATTTTTATGATTGATTTGATTCTGATATGTTTGAAAAGCGTTGAAAAAGTGTTTAGAACATGAACTGTAGTACGGGAAATGCTAGTTCATATGAAGGCCACACTTAAAATGAAATAATTCTTTTCTTCTATATGTATCATAAAATCTGTTGTTGGAGTAAAAAATTGTTTGTTCCAGTTTCTTTGAACGTGATTTTATGAGGTCATAGGTCGAGATTCACAACTTTGTAATTAGTACGTGATTTTATAACCAATCATTGCATACTCATGTCTATGTTTTTAAGATAAACTGTATGTTTGATTTATTCGCCGACTTAATTTATTATTAAAATGTGTAACTGCTGATAACATTAGATAATTTTTATTTAATTACGTTCATCATATTATTTATGAAACTGTTTCTTATATTAAGCTGGGTTTACATTAACCGATCCAGTAATATATCGTGTAAGGTGGTTCCCAACTTGTGTTCCACGGAACCCTAGTGTCTGCGAAAATTCCAGGGATTCCGCAAGATAAGGTGTCCTTTAATAATACGAGGGCTACCTTTTTTTTTAGAAAAACTAAAGAAAACTAGTGGCGAAGGGAAACCTCCGCTAGACTTGCCCTCCCATTAAAAAAAATATATATATTTTTTTTAAATATTAAATAAATCTTCAAAAATACATCAAATTATGTTCTATACAAATTTTTGTCCAAGGCTTGGTTTACTAGTTACGAATTAATTATCATGACCATGGAAACGTTATATATAAGTATGAAAAAATTGAGACTTTAAAAAATTTTAAAAATTTTAAATAATTTTACAAAAAAAATCCAAAATTTTTCGTTTTATCTAAAAACGTCTCAAATAAAAGTTATTAGTAATTGCATTTATAGTAACTTTTGTTCAATAAATTTTTTCGAAATATTTTTCTGTTGCTAAATATTCGCAAAAATCTTAAAATCGACACGAGTAAACTCCCATTTCTAGTCAACCGATCTTCATAAAAAACAATAGAATTCTTCCCATTTAATAGGAGAATTTTTTAGTACCAGAACGAATTCTCTTAGTTGAACCGTTCTTGAGTTATCTTGTATACACACAGCCGCACACACAGACACACACACATACGGACGGCACTTCGAAAATAGGTTTTTTAGATTCTCTGAACCATGAAACGTGGTCATCAGTCAAAATCTCGACATCGAAAATTTTCGCGATTACAATACTTGCCCCTTATATATTAAGGTCGGGCAATTTTATAGCGTTTCAAAATATTCGCCTTTAAGATTTATACACTTTTGCGTTGAAACCAATTCTCGAAATATTTTTTCCACTCTGAAGTTGGTCTCAATAACATGGTTTTCGAAGGCTTCAACATTTCTTGAGGTGATGAAAATGTTGTTCACTCATTTTTTGTTTGACATCGGGGAACAAAAAAAGTCGGGGATAAATCAGGTGAATACGGGCAATGAGACATTATTTCGATGTTTTTCTCTTTAAAATAATTAATTGTTTGACGTGCTGTGTGGGAGCTTGTATTGTCATGATGAAGAATGATGGGACGTTTTTGGTTGTTTTTCCTGATTTTGGCGATGATTTCTGGCAAACAAATTGTTTTTTACCATTCAGCATTAACTGTTCTCCGATCCTCTAAAGCAGGGTTTCCCAAACTTTTTTTCTTGTGGAACCCTTAGGCAATTTTTTACGGATCATGGAACCCTTGCCATACCTAAAGCTGTTATAAATTAGATTAGTTAGTATTCTGGACAGAGATATTAGCGTTGATATCTGAGTGATTTTCGCGTTTCTATGAAAATATTGCAGCTAATCTTATTTTAATATTACATCACAACTTGTCTCGCGGAACCCCAAAATTATTTCGTGGAACCCCAGGGTTCCATGGAACCCACTTTGGGAAACACTGCTCTAAAGGAATGGTTGCGATATGTCCAGTACAACCGAAGAAACAAGCGATCATTTTCTTGGAAGCGCTTCGTGAAATAACAACTTTTGTGGGTTTCGGTTCATCTTTGAAGACCCAAACAGTGGATTGTTGCTTAGTTTCCGGTTCATATGAATAAATCTAAGTTTCGCCACCTGTAACGATGTTGTATACGGATTTTGCAGTGCCTACCTTAGTTTTTTTTAGCATTCCCTTACACCAGTGTTTCCCAAAGTGTAGTACGTGTACGCCTGGGGTTACGGGAAGGATTTGTAGGGGGTACGCTGTGAATGAGTGACGAGTAAATGTTGATTTACGCTCTACAGTGATAGCCATAAACAATGCCATCACTCTCATTAACTAATATAAATATAATTAATGTTAATATAATATAATTTGTTATATATTGTTTATTACTACCATGATAACTATTTAAATAATAAATGTTTTTGAATATTAATAAAGCAATTGCGATTTTTCCTAATTGAGGGGGTACTTTGCGTTACGAATCTTTTAAAAAGGGTACACAGATGTCGACACTTTGGGAAACACTACTTTACACCAATCAACACGAGACTTTTTTTGAGCTTCGGTAAAATTATGCGAAAGCCGTCGGGAACAGATCTTTTTCACAGCTAAATGTTCATGCAAAATCGAATGTATTGCAGTCTGCGATATGCCGAAGGATGCCTCTATCTCACGGTAAGTCACATGCTGATCATCTTTAATCATTTTGCGCACAGTATCGATGTTTTTTTGAATCATAAGCGATTTTGGTCGACCTTCACGAAATTCAACACTGACGGACGCACTACCACGACGAAATTCTGCAAACCAATTGTAAACAGTCTTTTCTGATGGTGCTTCAATATCAAAATTTGAACGAAGCGGATCTATGCATTGTTGCTGAGTTAGGCTTTTACTAAAATCGTAAAAAATCATTCAATGAAAACCTTCACGAGTAATATCCATATTTTCCCAAACTGTTTTTTTAACGCTCTCTGTCAACAAACTACTCGGTCAATTTATAAGCTGCCACTGATTTTACAATAACAAACGCCATCAATATTGCCATCTAGTGGTCGTTTATAAAACCATAAAAAGTAACCCTCGTACTATTCTGTACTCTCGGGTGGTTCTCAGGAAGATTACAATACTTTCGCGACACCTATATTTCAAACAAACTTACACGATGCATTACAGCAGGGCTCCGGCAATGGTCTTATTACATCGCGGGCCGCAATCTATGACTAAATTTTACCTTTTTTGCGTCATGGGCCGCATAGAGTAACAATTTTTTTGTTGGACCATAATTTACTTTGTAATTTTTATTTTTATGATCTTAAGTTCTTGTTTATGCCGGTTTTCATGTAATTAGGTCGGCGTAAATATGCCTAGCGTAAGAAGCCTAAAGCATCGCGGCAGTAATGAGTTTACTACGCTGGATATGAAAAGTAAACATTATATTATCTTATTGGTAGGCCGCATAAAATATTTCGGCGGGTCGCATTCGTCTCACGGGCCGCCGGTTGCTGACCCTTGCATTACAGAATCGGTTCGCCAATGTAGACTCAGCTCAACAGTTGAAATCTGTAACACTAATAAAACCTAATTAAACCCAATTTAATCTAAGTTATACGTCAAATTTATCCTTAACTAGTCTAGTTTACGTAATCTAGTTTAGCTTAACGTAATATAACCTTACCAGTTTTTCAAATTTAGAAATTTTAGGTAGAATTGGATACGATCCCAGTGTAAAATTAAAATCTCTACTTACTTCTATTGTATTAATCCATCATTTAATCTCATCTGAACTTTATCCAAGGTTTAAATTTTCAATTAGAAAAATAAAAATGGGATTTTAAAGTTTCTTTTTGAATTTAATTACTTTTCAAACTGAATTTAGTTTTAAATGACTCTAAATTTAATGGTGATTGCAAATAGAAACGAAATTAAATCCATGCTAAATAAACAGACGGGAAAATAAATACCTTTCAATCATTTAAAATTGAAAACAAATATAATTAATAAGACTAATATGAATATTAATAATTTATTATAAAAATAAATATACATATGTATATGTGCCCAAAACGATATCATTATTTAACTTATTTCGGATGAGTATATGGTATTATTTTGAACACTGCTATTCTTTTAACATCGATGTATTGTTTGTGTGACTAATAATAGGGTTAGACTGCATTAATTCAGCGCCTAATCTCTGTTGTACATCGGATGTATGCTCAGGAGGAATTTACCTCATCGACGCCCGCCAGAAAAACAGTGTGGTTCATTATAAAAATTAAGCGATGCTATTGGTTCCGATGGTGAGAAAGAACTATTGTTTTGTTTCTCTCGCTCTACTTACAGCTGCAATAGAAGCACTCCATATACAAAAACGCACACACGTTTATCTGAATATATTCAAATATAACAAACGAAGATAAAAATACGGACGTAACATACGTTGGGTATAAAAAGCTCAAATATGTCACTGACTTTTACATAGAAACGTGTGAAATAGTTACCGGGTGATCATTTAATACTGTCAAAAATAATCTTATTTCCATTTTACACTCAATATTTATTTCTAAATTATAGGCGGTTTCTTTGGTTTAAGCGGAACTAGATTTTCAAATCTAGTAACTATTACCGATTGATTGATGCTTTTAATCATTTTGTTTAGGGAAAGCTTACTACAATATATAAAAAATTAGCTGGTGGCAGCTTAAGAAAATTTAAATTCCATTTAGCTCCGCTTAAAGGTTTGGAATAGCCTATAGCAACACTGCCGAATTAATTTCACATTTTATTAGTTTAATAAAAAAAATATATATGAAATTATTCATACTGTGTGATGCTTTGAAAATGTGTACCATTTTCAGAGAATCTTTTAATGCAAATAGGTGGTTTATTTTCATACAATATTTTTGTATTAATCCTTTTTTCAATTAATATTTGGCATGGTTTTATTATGACCAAATTAACTAACACCTTTTTTACTTTAATGTTAAAAATTCATTTGAGTATAATATTCTTTAAACAACATGTGTAAAATTAATTAAATATTCAATTTTCTAACCTTTTTATAAACCTACTATTATAAATAGTCAACTTCATTTCATATATGACAGCAACTGGATTAAAATATTGATAAAACCTATGTGGAAAGTAGTTTGTTTTGGACAGTATTAAATTGATCACCCGGTATATATGTATTTGTTCATCGGTTCTTTGTCGATCAATTGGCATGTAAAGTCTTGTGAACTAAAGAGCATATTCCACTTGTACGTCTGTTAAGCTTGCCTTCCATAATAATCGTTTATATGGCAATTGTTTGCCTAGTTAGGTGTCCAAAATTTCTTCTGATTGACTTATCGTCAGTCGTGTATGGATGTTTTGTTGATTTAAAAGGGGCATTTGTAGTTCGTTCTGTCTACAGTTTTAAGCAGTTTTTCTTATTGTTTCCTGTATTGATGGTTCATGTTCTTGCACCATATGTTGCGTTGGTACGGCATGGTGTACGTGGACCGCCAAAGAAATTCTCGGCCTCACAATGAAAGATTTAAGGTTTGTTCGTTTGTGTTGCACCAGACTTGTCCAGGACAAGAGCAGCTGACGTCACAGTGTAAGATAGCATAGTTCAGTGTAGGTTGGGCAGCACAAACGAACACACCTTTAGTGTTTCAATTTAAAATACATTTTTTTTTTATAATATGGTCTACCATAATATCAATACACTTAATTCAGCGATGCTTCGAAGCCTTTATGCCATACTTATAGTGGCTTTCCGAAAGGTTTGCAAAATAACCCTCAACAGCTGCTATCGCTTCATTTGGTGGGAAACACTTTCCACGAATTTCTTGAGGTTTGGGAATAGATGAAAGTCCGAGGAAACCAAATCTGGTGAATAGGCTGTATGTTATTCCAATTCATACATATAATCCTTGATTTTCCCCATCGCCAAAGCTGATTTGTGTGTGAGCTCGTTGATCAATTGTTAACAAATGCGACCTCCATCTTGCACACAATTTTTTCATAACTAAAACTTCATGTAATATGTGATGTATTGATCTGTTTGAGATGTCCATGGCCTCCACTAATTCCCGTTCTTTTATTCCTCAATCATCCAAAACAGTATCATGTATTTGCTGAACAATTTCTTCTGAGGTTGCACTTTATGGACGTCCTGAACGTAATTAATCTTCAAGGCTGGTACCAATTTAAATTCAGAAGCCCATTTCTTTACTGTTGAGAAGGAGCAAGGTACCTATAAATTTCTACCAACTTAAGGTTGATTTCCGTTGGCGACAAGCCAGCTTTTTTACAAACAAATTATTACTGCACGTTGCTCATTTTTTTTTCCTTTTTACAAAATACATAAAGCTAGTCTACTTTAAACGGTTGAATACAACAAATTAATTGATAGAATGACTTGGCATTATTTTGTTTAGTTATGAAGGATGTTCAACTCAAGAACAAAATATTGTCACCAGCAATGCAATTTGAAGCCGAAGCCGAGGATTTATTGAGTAGCTGTCGTATAATCATCATCATCCAGCCTCTCTTGTCCATTCGTAGATATAGGCCTCCCCTGTTTATTTTCATATCATTCGATCTAGTGCCTTAAGCTGCTAGTTTCCGGCTTTTCTCAAATCATCTTTCCACCTAGTAGGTGGTCTGCCTTTGTTATTGCCAGTGTACTCCGGTCTCCAATTTTTTAGTTCAACTACTCTCTTGCACCCTCGCTTCATGACCGGCCCAGTTCCATTTCAGCTGAGCGAGCCTACTGATATTTCAAACCCTGGTTAGCTCTCTTATCCATATATTGGGTTTTCTGTCAGCAAAACGTTTCTAAAGCATGCCTCTCCAATGACCTTTGAGCAACTTTTAGTTTCTTCGTAGACTTCACAGTGATTGATAATGTTTCTGAGCCATTGGTTAAAACAAGTAAAACGCATTTATCATAAACGTTCCTCTTGCGGCAAATAGGTAAGTCGCTTATGGAAACTTTTCTTAGCCTTCCTAACGCCGCTGAGTCCAATCCTATGTAGCGCTGGATTACTCGTATCTGGTTATCTCGACCAATGCTGATGTCATGCCGTAGGTACTAATACTTTGTAAGCTGTTTAATGAGTCTACCTCCTATTTAGAGATCATTGATTTAAACTAAGTTGGTCATAACTTTAGTCTTCTCGATGTTTATTTTGAGGCTTATGTTTTCTGACTCTTTGTGTAAGTCTTGAAGTAGTAGATCCAGGTGCGTACCTAGAAAGAGGATCACGGATTTGAGCCCGCCCCCCAAGAGCTCCAAAAAACACGTGGTCAAAATCTAAGTTATGACCTTTTTTTGGTTTAGGTCAACACTTGCATTTTAAAAAATAAATTGCGTTTGTCCAGCACTTGTTTCCGAGTAATTTCCCTGTTCTTATCCTTTAAAACAATTTCGTCTTCTGAGTTCCCTCCCTCAAGAAAATTTCCTGGGTGCCCGCTTGATTAGATAATATCATGAATGTCTGAAATTAAAATAATACGTATCATCCGCGAACCTTATATGATTAAGTCTCTCACCATTAATATTGAGAACATTAACATTAATCTTGTATAATTGAATTTTAATAATATCAATTAAAACAATGAGGTTTGGCCTGTTGCGGCTATGTCCAGATCAACACTATTATTGTGGGCTATGATAGATTATTTTGATCATTTCCTCATGTGTAGTTTTTCCAATCACACGTATATGTATATTTGTTTGTAAAAATTGTTTGAATAAAACTGTGAACTGTTAAGAATCCCTTGTTCATTTTTTTTTTTCTTGAAAATCTCTAAAAAAAAACTAATACGAACAAATCATAAATAACATAAGACTGTCAACATAACATTACCCCTTGTATAAGCAGTATCATTTCGTGTCCCAAACTTCAAATCCCTTATAACGCCCGTCTATAAATAAACGTACATTGTTTACAGTGAACGACAGCCTTACGCTCGGAAATACGTTATCATGGTGGAACGTTATCATTATTTTTAAAAAATCACCAGCAACGATGTAACGGCTGGTGAAAATAACGGAAAGAGTTGTCAATAGCAAAAAAATTAAGGGGAACTATATGGATTAAATAAAAATGTTGGGAGTATAATATGGGAAATAAAAACAAAGTTAACAAATAGGGTTTTAAATTCTGAAAGATTGGGATCCCGTACGTATTAATAATCCTGAAATTTCGAGACTGGAAAGAGAATTAACTTAGTTTTTTCGTTAAATAGAAAACTAAACATTCATGTAAGTCACTAAGGACTAATCAGGAATTATGTATTGTCAAGATGTAAATAAGCATACGTAGAAACTAACTACTTACTGTGAAAGCTAATTCAAATTATTCGTTATATTGTGTGTTTATTGTGTATAAGTTTTGGACAGTTTTCTTTTTTTAGTCGCTGTTTCAATCAAATAATCTACAAAGAAAGAACTACTAGTTTAGGTGGTTTGGCACAATATCTCCACCATGGGGAGAATAATACAATGACACTAAGTCAAAATTTTGAACCGTCCATAAAACGAAAAATTGTTCATTTTTCTTTAACGATTTGATGCGACTAATTCATCATGTGAGTTTTTTGTGATAACGAGGAGGATAAAAGGAATTATCCATTGGTGAAAATAATTTTTATTAAAAGCCACAGATAATGACAAAAGCTTTAAATAAAGCTATGGAAGAGAGCCTTAGAACGCAAGACAAATACCAGTAAGAATAGAAAACTTAACCTGGAAATTGTAACAGTATTATGACAAGTAGGACAACTAATCTGACGGGCATTGTTTATGAAAAAAAAAAAAAAGACTAAAATCGAATCTGCCTGATGTCAAAACCATAGACAAGTTTCTGAAGATTAGATTTCCAAAAATGAAAACACATTTTTGTAATTTACTTTTACACTAATATTAATTTTGATAAGGGCCATGTTTTTTACAGTAAATTTCGTAGGTTTTTCTTTCATATGTTTATTTATTTATTTTTTTACATTCAGATCTACTTTGAATCTGATACAACAGGAAATTACGAACAGAATTCAAGCAGCGAATTCATCGTATTTTGCACTTGGTCCCCTCTTTTAAAAGAAACTCCTGTCTAGGAATATTAAGATCAGGTTATACCGAGCTCTAGTACGTCCCGTATTTGGTCCCCCCCCTGGTCCTTAACAAAGCGATATTGAGAACATCTCATAGTTTTAGAAAACAAAACATTACCATGAATTTTTGGTCCCATTCAAATTAATGGTGAATGCAAACTCCGTAAGATCAAAGATATCCGAGAACTGTACTCAACGCCCAGTATCACATAAGAAATGAAAATCTTGATTAGATGAGTTACGTCCGTAAGTTAGTAATTATAGTTGAAGGTAATGGGATTCGGACCAGTCAGAAAATAAAAACAAATTTATTAACTTCTCTAACGTTTCGATTTTAATTTAAATCTTCTTCAGAGCTTAGTTAATAGTCACGATATAAAATAACAATTTTAAAATTAATAAAGAACACATCATATTGTCCGGTTATTGAACTCAGTGCCTAATGAAGATTTAAATTAAAATCGAAACGTTAGCGAAGTTAATAAATTTGTTTTTATTTTCTGACTGGTCCGAATCCCATTACCTTCAACTATAATATAATAAGAAATGAAAGGTAGACGATTAAAGTGGATAGGATACGTGACGAGGATGAGGGACAACAGAATGGTTAGGAAGATATGGGAGGGAAAGTTGAATACGTGTCGACCAGTGGAAGACCTCGTAAGATCAGCTAACTGAAAATCTAATAAGTATTGGTATACAATACACATAGGAAGACCTGACAATAAACAGATCAAGATGGAGGAATTATGTTAGTGAGGCCAAAAGAACCCTACTGACAGTGCCCAAGGAAGAAAAAGAAGACAATTTAACTGACTATCTTACAATAACAAAAATAAATAGAAAGTACCAGTAATCAAGAATAATAATAATAAAGAGTAGATTGCGCATATAGTGTAGAAGGTTCTCTATTTTAGACCTCCGGCACTATATAGGGTGTTCAATTGACCAGGTACATATAGGGATTTACAAGTAAAAACAGATATATGCGATTTCCTGCTTTCTCGTTGGTTATACAGACAAATATTAAATATAAAAATTGTTCAGAATTTTACTTTGAATTTAATAAAATCATAAAAAAATAAATTTAATACTCATTTACATTAAACATTTAATTTTTTATGTTTATTTTTTTTTTTCTACTGAAATTAACAAATTAGTAAAAATAGTCTGCCATTATTTACTATAAAGCTCCAATGTCATGGTACACCATGATTAAAAATTTGCTGAAAAAAATAAGCTTTAAATTAAATATTTACTGTAAATGAGCATTAAATTTAGTTTTTATGAATTTATCAACGTTATATACCTGGTCAATTCAACACCCTGTATATTGTACATATTGTAGGCAAGTGTTCCGTACCCGCCAGTCCATGATAAAATCCTAGATATAGGGTCAGTGTATCAGTACTCCTTCCCAGAATTTCCAAGAAGAAGTATCCAGGAAGAATCCTTTCCAGAACCATGTCTGTAGCTTGTGCCTTATATAATATCTCTGATGGTACATTTGAAATTTGAACAAACTTTTGAAATTCGCTAATTGAATTGGTTGGTTATGGCGAAGAAACAATAGCAAAGAAGTCCTTTGCTGGAACCTATAAGTTCAGAAAGGGGTGCTAAAATAACATAGATCGTCCTTAAGAAAGATGGAGCAAGTTGGCAACACATGGTAATAAGTGGCACCTTGTTCAGAAACAATCAGAACATCTAAGGCTCTATGTTCCCCTGAGGAGTAATAGGAACACATATAGGATCGTTTCTCGGTATCTGATACCGATGGTTACCTGTTCATGGTTACCTGTTACACGTTCATGGTTACTTGTTGGTTAGCTCAAATCAATGGCTAACGATATATTTGCAATATAATAATTACCATAAGTTTCCACGGTAACCACTAGCCAGAGCCTTAACGATTGTAAAACTAGCCGTATTTGATTTGCCTAATTTCATTTGGTAGTTTTTTCAGTAAATTGTTTTCAAAAAGTGAATGTTCAATGTTATTGATGTTATTAGCAACAAAAATTAAATTTAATGTTCCATTAAAAACATTGATCTGCATGTTAAAATGTTTAATATAATTCTCACTATTGTTAACGGTTCTATTTTATTAGTCTATTAAATTTGATAGGCGTTCATGTAATTAAAAATTGTAATAAATTATTAAAATCGGAAAAACTAATAAAATTTGTCGATAAAAACAATTGTGACCTACTAGTGCTCTTGCTGGATAACTTGAGAAATGTGTCAGATTTTTGTTTTCAAATGTTATTACAATAGATGTTCAGTTATGTGAACTAATAGAAACCATAAAATCAAATCGTTCAAATAATCCAAAGTTTATTTTAGATGTTTAATTAAAATTATTTCATGTTTATAGTGCAATAAAATATTGGGATATATATTTTTTTTCATCTTCCTGACTTTCTTTTTACTAACGCCTTTTCACTGCATTTTCGCAGTGCAAATATACTTCCATTTTTAATAGAAGTCAAGACAAGGTCATTTACGCCGATGACACTACCGTATAATTTTTCGTCTTACATAGACATACGTCTGTTAAGGATGTGGTCAAAAATACATAACATTAAATGATGAATATTTGAAGTTGCAAATCGATTTTCCTTAAATAATAACAAAACCCAACAAATTATTTTTTCTCTCGATCGCAATATTAACATAAGTATTCAGTTTGAGGGACCAATTAAATTTTTTGGATTTCACATCGACAGTCAACTTAGCTGGTATGATCACATCAGCTATTTGGCCAATGTTTTTAAAAGGGTAATATACGCGTTCATCAGGCTGAAAACTTCTGTATCTTTTGATATGTTGCGTATATTTTATTATGCTGCTTTTCAGTCGCGATTAACGTACGGCATCATTCATTGGAGTATACCTTCGTCACTCAATAGAATTTTTCTACTCCATAAATGTGCTGTAAGAATTTTAAACAAAGTTCCTAACAAGTACCATTGCCGAGACCGCTTTAGGAATTGTAACATAATGGCAATTTATAGTTTGTTCAAATACAGCTTTATGTTTATTTTTTTCTACTGATATTAACAAATTATCAAAAATAGTGTTCCATGATACAATTGTTTACTAATAAGCACACCATGGTTAAAATTAAGCAGAAAATAGTTAGGTTTTAATATTTACTGTAAACCAGTATTAAATTTAGTTTCTATGAATTTATTAAATTCAAAATAAAATTCTGAACAATTTTTATATTAAATTTTTTTCTGTATAACCAACGAGGAGGCAAGAAATCGCATATATCTGTTTTTACATGTTAAATCCCTATATGTACCTAGTCAGTTCAACACCCTGTATGTATCTGTGTCTGGTATATGTTAACGAAAATTCTGACAAATATGTAACCGTATCCTCGAGGCATGATTACAATGCATTCAAGGCATTTACGTTTAATCAATCCATAAGATTGTTCAGATTGATCTGGTGACGTCACAAGATTAGATCGGATTGCTCAGTTTTCCTAAGCAATATTAAATTGAAGTTAAGTAGTGACGTCTGGTGGCGATGGTGCTAAATGAAACTGTCAAATTTATATTGTTAAATGCCACTTCTGCCGTGTTCTAGCAATATGAATTTATTACTAACAATAGAATGGGTTAAATGATTTTTTGTTGAAGAAGTTAAAATTATATTAATTCACTGTATTGCTATCTGACCGTAGCCAACTGTTCAGTTAAGGTTCTAGCTATACCTACGCCCGAGAAGCTACGGACCACCTAAAATTGTATTATGTATGATGCAAACGATAATGAAGAAGAGCGTAAAAAATCAAAGGAAATGAACATGTTTCAAAATAAAATTGTATTCCTCAACAACACCGCAGTTGTCACACACAGCACTTATGCCATTCAATTTGTTTGGCTATGCTTACATCAGTATCAAATTGGTTGTGAAATTCAAATTTATTCGCGCTACCCCACCACAAAATTAATCCTAGCAAACCTGCTACATAATCGGATTGTTTAGAAATGCTCTGAGAACTCTGATGGACTAGATGGACAGATCATTCGGATGGACTAAAAATAAGCTATAACTGACAGAGGAGTCCATGTATTCTCGGTGAAACATAGTTAATATAGAATTAATAAATAAATAAAACAGTCTATAGTTTCACAAATATAACTTACTCTATACGCATTTTGGCAGTGACGCCATTGATATGAGTTCAAATTACAAACTAAAATTATTTTTAACAAATACATTCTGTAGAAACAAATATCAATGGTAGGGAATACAAGTATAAACATAATTAGCAGATAAGGGAATTTTTATTTACCAATAAAAATTATATTTGTGAAACTACTGAGTATTTTATTTACTTATTAATTCTATAAAAATAAGCTATTATGTACGACCCGACTGACTTTACGAACGTATCGGAAGCACTTAGATCACTAATGCTAATGTTCACTGAGCTTAATGTTCGCTCTGCCGGCAACATTAGACTGCCTAGACTTAGGTTATATAAATCTAGAAATGGTATATGTTTGTTACCTTTAGCAATCTACCAGGTACTTTCAAAAATGTATCGTATAGGTTATTTAAGACCAAAATGTAAGAAATATTAACTGAGAAATGTCTATACAATGTAGATGAGTCCTTTAAAATAAATTTTAGCAGTTATGCTTTAACCAAATATTAAATTCCCCCTGTTTCACGATTACTGTTTTATATACTATTAAAGCTACATAGGTACTTTTTTTGGTTTTGTTTAAACATTTTGCTTGTCCTTATATCACCAATGTGTAATGAAAATTTGAAGTGAAGTGTGAATTTTCACACATTTCAGGGTTTTGCAGGTATTTAATAAGTGTAAGAAGTCAACATAATACTGGATGTTTAGGTATAATTATCACATCAAAATCAGCAATTTTTTTGATAATCACTTTTATTTGTTATTTGAGAACATCAATTTAATTTTTTTAAATAAAATTTAAATAATTTGCCAGATCTCCCAGCGTTTTTTTCTGCATTTGCTTCGTATTCAAGTCTTCATTAGCTTAATAAGAAATATTTTACAGTGTAGAGTGTAGTGTAGTGTGGAGTGAAGTGTAGAGTGTGTGAGTAACTCAGTTTGCAACTCTTAAAAAAATATATATAAATATAACAAAAAAAAAAAAAAAAAAAATACAGGTACTTTCTTAGCCATAATCTTTACATTATTAGCCATAATTTAAACATGAATTAAAAAAATTATTAATTTTTTCAAAAACACAAAAACTGCTTTATTTTCCCGATACACAATCTGATCAAAAATTCCTCTCGTACGTTTCCGGCTCAAATTTTTGGTTTAACCCTTTTTGGTAAAAGGGTGCGGGACAAGAACTTTTGCACATTTTTGGCTAAATTCGTGCTGAAAGAAACGAATTTCAAAAAATTATCTATCGTTCTTTTCATACCACACAATAAATTTTAAAAAAATATATTTTTTTTATCAACGACACAAAAGAAATCCACAATTTTCCAAAAATTTATCTGATCAAAAATTCTTGTTGAACTCTTTCGGTTCCCATCAATGTTCATTACGTAGTTTTTTTTTTTAGATTTTTAGATCATTCTCTTTGGGAGATAGGGTGGGGGACCAAAGTTTTTAGACACATTTTTGCCAAAATCCAATAAAAAAAATTGATTTTTCAAAAATAAAAATTTGTTTGTGGATCCGTGCATTAAGAGGTTTCATTATTGGTATACCACACAAAATTTCAAAAAAATATTTATTTTTTTTAAAAATACATATTTGTTTATATTTATCCAGCGCTGTATTTTTTTGAACTCTATAGTTTTCCTGTATGTGGGTCAAAAAGTTGTACAAGTATGCCAAATTTAAACTTTCTATGTATAGCCGTTTGGCTACAATTTCTACCGTACATACAGACAGACACATGAGTAACGTTATAAGGGTTTTTTGGTGGTCATACCTACAAATCCCTAAAAATGTACACATCATAAGATGTCAAAAATGAAAATATATACTATTACTATTACTATATATTTTGGTTTAGAATGTGGGTAATAAATAGTGATGTTGTGTTAAAAATCTGGCCTGTCGTGCCTATTATAAGTTAGTACAAAATCTGACCTTGAATTTTAACACCGCCAGTAGACAATATTTGTTTCAGAACAGGGGTATTAGGCGATAGACAGGCCAAGCTGCTGTATTTTATCATCACCAGTTTTCTATTTAACCATTACTACTATTACTGTTACAATTTTCAGCGTAGTCTGTTATGTTTTATCTCTTTTCTGTCGGGCACATAAAGCAGTTATCGTTGTATAAAATCAAGCATAAATCCGTACATCAATAGAAAGGGATAGAAGTTAAGAAGTGGCCGAGAACCGTACGTCGGGGCCAGCCAAATCAATAGCCCCACTGGTCAACAGTCGCTACTTTATACAACATTGCCAGAACGCACCCTCCAACACAGATTTAGATTTGAATTTATAAATTATCTGTGATTCATGAAGAGATTTCAAGACTGGATTTGAAGACTGCAAAAAGAAATATTATACAGATGATTATAGATCAATGGAATATGGAAAAGTCGCAAGAAAATATTGGAATACTCGGACAAAAGTACTACAAATCAGAAAGACGTAAAGAGTGGATGTAGACTCAAGGAAGATGCAACTAACTAAGAAAGACAGTCCTGGAATAGAGACGACCGGTAAAAACAAGGACTAAAGTCTTCAGAATTTAGCATTAACGATAATGATTTTAATAGAAATAGTTGCAACGTAAATAGGGCAAATTACGAGGGAAAGTCAGTAATTAAGTCACAAAAGGCTATTAAAAAAACATTCAAAGAAATACTTAGCCAAAAACAAGTTTTATTTTTCAACAAAGTTGCCACCAACATTAATACACTTATCCCATCACTTTATCAGTGCCCCAATGCCTGCTGTATAAAAGTCTTTGGGCCGCAGTTTCATTCCCTTGCGTACCTATCGTTCAACATCGTTATCACCCGCAAAACGTTTGTAGCTATCATGTTTTTTTGTAGGCCAAACCATGAGAACATCCTATTGCAGTTGCTATGCTGTGTATTGTAACCCGCCTGTTAGCTCGAACCATCTCGTCCACCCGTCGAATTGTTGCATCATTCGCCATCTGAACGGGGCGCCCAGTTTAGTGTTCGTCAGCAACTTTTAAGCGCCCTTGAGAGAATTGCTTGGCCCAATTGTACACTGCTTTACGCGACAAACCCTCTTCACTGTAAACAGGATAAAATTCCGTATGGATATTCTTTGCAGGAAGTGTTTTGCCCACAAAAAACGAACAACAGCACGCTGCTCTTCCGCAGTATACTCTTCGAGCACGATCGCCATTTTCACTCTGCCTGCGCACGCACACGGCTTTTGTCACTTAAGTGTTATCAAGCTGGATTGTGCTTCCATTTAGTGACACTTTTAAGAATAGCTCACTGCTATTTTCAGCTTTCCAACATTGGTTTATGACCTAATTAATGACTTTTCCTCGTATAATATTTTGGCCATATAAGGAGGAACAAGCTGACAGGGACAGTTGCGGAGGAATATGACTAAATACGGAACGGGTGAACTTGACGAATTTCAACTCAACGACGATAACCCGCCGAGAAAAAATATTTCGATGGTTGGATTCCCGGCGAGATAGTATTTTTATATTTAATTGACAGAGGAGTCCGTATATTTTTGGTGAAACATAGTTAATATAAAATAAATAAATAAATAAAGCACTCGGTTAGTTTCACAAATATGAGTTTAATGTGACTCTATGCGTATTTAGGCAGTGACGCCATCGATATGATTCCAAATTAAAAACTAAACCTTTTTTTAACAAATGCATTCTGTAGAAACAAATATCAATGGTAGGGAATACAAGTATAAACATAATTAGCAGATAAGGAAAATATGTAACGGATGTATTGGGGTGAGTTGTAAACATCCATCTGGTCATTCATTAAGGGAATTTCAGAGTTATAATTTTTTTAAATTTCCCGGTACTCTAAATGGCATATCACACTTTTTATTTTCTTTTCGTTATTTAAGTAGTTTTGATTTTGATTATTTGATAGTGCGTCTTGTAGTGTGGTTGGTATTTCTTTTTGTGTTGTTTTACACTCGGTAATTATGCGTTACGCGATTAGTTATATACCACAGATCTCACATTTGGGTGGGTGTACTTTGTGAGAAAAGTATTCGTGTATATGACAGATCGTGGGCAGGACGATTTTCTCTTCTTGTTGAACCTTTACTTTTCTCAAGTCATTCCTGTTTTCTACCAATCAGTTTTCCACTCTTCTCCAATTTTTCTTTTAATATATTTTTTCAAATCGTATGCTGAAATACAATTGGCGCAATCTTCAGATTTGTGGTGTTTTTTGCAGTACTGTTAGCTTTGCTGTTTCCATCACAATATGTGACGGTACCTATAATATCGCTATTTCTTTTCTTGCAGTTATGACTATGCATATTTTCTCTAGCTTTCTGTATTATTATATTTCTCGTGTACATTCTTTTCAATTCTTGTACTGCACCAAATGAACGTGTTATTATTACATATATATTTGGTTTTATTCCCTTTCAATAACTTTTCTGATGCTTGTAATATTTTATATCTACATATTGCTGCTGTATCTATGGTGGTATTTTTTATAGTTTTTCTTTTTAAGAATACAGTTACATTCGAATGTTTACTAATATCTATATTTTTTGTTTTACATAAATTGTCGTTCGGAGCGGTTTCAAAATGTTTCAGATATTTCTACAAAACTCCACTTTTTCAGACACAGCACGTGTTTTTTTCCCGTCACACCATCGTTCAAATTGTTTTTTAGCTAGTTTCCTGGAGTATTTTGAATGTATTTGCTATCAACGTAGATACAGCGTACTCCATAAATGAAGGTATCTCCGAATCACCCATTTTTCACTAATTTTATTGATTTCATTTTTTATTTACTTACTCAATCCTAAGCTAAGCTTTTAATACGTTTCTGTGCCAGGCTGTGTGAGTTTGAGAAGGCTCCTTCTTCCAGAAGTCACGCCACTGGCATTACTATTATAATATTTTTTAGATAAAATTGATATTAGACCAGTAACATTTTAAACTTGACATTGGCCCCATTGGTCCCAGAATAGGGACAATCTTTGGGTTTCGTTCCGTGCTAGCCCTCTATCTGCTAATCGCCTCGGTTATTTCTTCATCCCATGTTTTTCTTGGTCTCCTTCGGTTCCTTTTCCCTGCTAGTCTGGCTTAAAGTATTCGTCTGGTCATTCTGTGATCACCCATTCTTTGCATATGATCAAATCACCTAAGTTGTCTCTCTTGTATGGTGATCCTTACAGGTTTTATATTCAGATCTTTCCTGAAAGTACCATTCCTGATACGGTCCATTTATTTTTACTTTGTATTTTTCTAAGGAATCTCATTTTCATTTGCTGTTCAATTTATGAAATATTTTTTTTCTTTGTTTTTAATAATTTAACAATACTAAGCAATCAAGTTTAAAATGTTACTGGTCTAATATCAATTTTATCTAAAAAATATTATAATAGTAATGCCAGTTTCCGAAATATTCGATTTTATTTAGTTGTAGAAAAAAGTTTATATGGAGCACGTGAGAAATGAGTTTTAGGCACATGACGTGTTGTCCATCTCGGCTTGCTGCCATCGGTGGACAATTTCATATTTAGTACCCAACACACTCTCATTTCGCTACTTGTTGCATAAATAGTTATTATATATTGTTTTGTATTTATTATAGGAATTATTTGAAACGAACAGTGTGAAGTTAATTTTGGCTACCCTGTAAATTGACTGTGTGAATCGCTAATAGCTATAGATGATGAACTCCAAACAGTGCACGCGAATATGTCGCATGTGTCGTGTTAGTAAGAGTGTTTATTTCAGGCCAATGTCCTGAAGTTCCCCTATCTCTTCCACACACTGTCTGACTTTATTTCGCTACATTTTTCCACTCAATCTCTCTCTAAATCTTAAAAAAGTAAATCAGTTCCCCCTTCTGTACTTTTTTATTTGGATGTAACATTCCCCGTTAACCCCCGCCTCATCTTAAGGACAGATTTTCTTATCGTTTCTGCTTTAAAAGGTTGACAGTCAAATCGGGTATCGATTTACGGGGCATGTTCTGTCTTTCTCGGCGACTGACACACCAGTCGCCGATGTTAAGAATTTTCTACGTGCTCACCAGACAGACGTGGGTTTATTAATAGCTTTTCTGATCAAATCTCTGGTTTGTGTTACTTATTTAAATTATATGTGGGCTAGTATTTATTGAATAAATGCTAAAAAAACTGCCGGAGAAGATTTAATTGATGTAATTCAGAGCTTGTAGAGTATTTTATGTAGGTGGTGCACTCTTGTGGCGGACACTTGAACTCAACGCTGCGTTCGTTTGATCTCTAGGGCTTTCATTTTATTTTAAATAGTTTATCTGGTTACGAAAAATAGTTAAGGTCTTTTACACACATAAAACACAATGAGAATTATGCAGTTAGATCAGGGATCGACTCAGCATCCAGTATTTAATACTTAAAATAAATATCGGTTTATACATGGCTAGGATTGGTAGCAACGTTATAGTGACCACGTGGCTTTCATATATATAGTGTTAGGACATTGACAATTCTTAATCTGCTCTTATGCGCCATTTAGACAGTGAGAGATATTATTATTATTATTATTGTTATTTGGGAAATTCATAAACACGTGACAGAAATTAATGTGCAGTCAGCTCAGGGGTGTACTCAGTCTCATGTTTCAATACAGTCAATGCTCTTTAAGGGGAGGCACAACAGTATGGGTATAACATGTTTCTTATATTGGTTATCACTCCACAAAGTTAGTAAAAAACCTTAAAAATGTAATATTTATAAACATCATACATTTTCATTGAATGATAGTATGATAAAAATATATATTAATCAAAAACAAGATTTACAATTTTACTAATCTTATTTATTTATTTATTTATTTATTTATTTATTTATTTATTTATTTATATATTTATTTATTTATTTACCGTGGGAATACCTATAGGACGAACCCGGCGAAGTGTCCACTAAATTTTTTACAAATATTTAGAACATAATCAATACACTCAAAATCTAACAATTATTTTATAACTATTTGTAATTTATGATTATTTAACAAAAGTTTGTTAAATTTATGTTGGGAATTTATTAAATATATCAATGAGTCCAAAAATATTACTGTATGTCGAAAAAAGTTTGATTAGTGAAACTTGTCTAATTAGTTTTAACTATTATTAAATAAAACATAAGATTTTTATTTTGATGCTATTGGCAGTATTGTCAAAGGCGATAATTACATGGCGATTCAGCATTCAGCCATATGTGATTATATGTGTCAGATTGACTTGTAATGTTCTTTATCCTTAAAACTTGGGATTTTGTGTTTATAACCGAACTATTTACACAGTGTGAGAAACATAAATACATACTTGATATTGTAATTATATTAAGTAGGTTTTAGTGTACTGCATTAACAAAAAATAAACTTTTCACATGTAATTGTACATGAAAATGACGTCATTGTTGTAATAATTTTTATAGATGACGTAAATCCTCTGATATTGTGGATCACCTATACGAAACTAGAAATCTGAATTAAAATTATACTCTATCTCTGAAAGACTGATAGTAATAAATCATTTTGTCAGGCAGTTACCAGTGGCGTGCACATTTTAAACACATTTTAATTGGTTTATGTATTTCTATATTACTATTTATCATTTTATTAAACGCACGCTTGTGACCATATTTATTATATCATTAAACACACCCCTGTGACCATATTTTTCCTCAAAATTTTAGGGTAAAAATTTTATGGCCTATTGTGTTTAACCCTAGTTCGTATTCCCATATAATATGTGCGGCACACTCGATTGTTTTTAACAATATTTCGTTTCGAACTATTCATATTTTGTCTCTTTTGTTTTACCACTTCTGTGTGATAATACAATAACTTTTTACAAATAATAAATTTTATTACTATCAGTCTTTCGGAGATAGAGTATAGTAAGAGTCTATTCAAAATTTGCAGGGAATTTCTTTGGTTTAGGCGGAACTAAATGGCAATTTCGTTCTCTTAGGTTGTCACGAGAAGGGACCTTGCTTGGGTTATATCATGTTTCACGCAGGTATGTGAAAATAAAAAAAAGACAAAAAAATAAATAAATGGGAAATTTGTATAAATAATGATTCAAAATTTCAAAAGTTCAAATAAACTAAATGTTTTAATTTAGTAATCGTATAGTAATAAATTGTATGCAATAATCCGTTTCCAAGTCAAACTCTTATTTTATCAGCTGTTTTTCCCAGAACGTCATAAATATGAGTAAACGCAATCTCTTCCGGCGAATCGTCGGAATTACCAGTATCGGCTTAAGGTTTTCTTATAGGCCCCTAGGCTGAATGGATAGAATGCACCCGTAAATGGAAGTAATGAGAAAAAAGTAAAAGAAAGTCAGGCTCCTTCTGGGCCTTAAAATTACGTCAAATCGAAGAATAATACGCAAAAAATAAGAAAAACCAGGCTCCTTTGGGTCCCAGGCCTAATCGGCGTGTACGTAAATCCGGACTTTCGAGTTACATATACGAGGTCTGTTCAAAAAGTATCGCGAATTTTGAATTTCCTCGGGTTACGTATATTCGATTTTCGATTTTTTTGTGGCGCTATGTTGGTACTCATGTCTCTCACATATGCCGACAAGTTCGGCCATTTTGAATGTTCAGTTAATTTTTGACAGTTGCTTTGCTTGCACTCGTTTTGGCTCGTCTTCGATTTTTGCCTATACCAAAAAATGGATCAAAGAATCTGTATCAAATTTTGTGTGAAAAACAAAATTAAGTGCGCGGACGCATTCCGAATGTTGACTGTGGCATATGGTGAAGCTACCTTGGACCGAAGCAACGTTTATCGGTGGTACAAAATGTCCTCAGAGGGCCGAGAAGATGTGAACGACGAAGAGCGTGCCGGACGCCCGAGCACGTCAACAACAGACGAAAACATTGATGAAGTGAAGAAAATAGTATTGGCCAATCGTCGAAACACCGTTAGAGAAGTTGCTGTGGACCTAAACATATCGATTGACTCGTGCCATTCGATTTTTATCAATGATTTGGGCATGAGACGGGTCGGCATCGTTGCTTGTGCGCGAATTTTTGGCCAAAAACAACACACTAATAATGCCGCAGTCACCGTATTCCCCAGATCTGGCCCCCTGTGACTTTTTCTTGTTCCCGAAACTGAAGAGGCCCATGAAAGGACGACGCTGCGCTACGAGTGAGGAGATAAAGACGGCATCGAAGGAGGAGCTGAACAAGATCACAAAAAATGATTTTTTCAAGTGCTTCGAGGATTGGAAAAAACGTTGGCACAAGTGTATAATATCTGGTGGGGAGTACTTTGAAGGGGACAAAATAGATATTCATGAATAAATAAATAATTTTTGAAAAAACACAAAATTCGCGATACTTTTTGAACAGACCTCGTACACTGCACTGGAATTACCGAATTATGCACGTGTCTTTCATTTCAGTTGTAAATGTGTGCTGTGGTTTAAACATTGATTGCTATGTGTGAAATAACTTGATGAACAATTGATTAAACAAAGTATGTAGCTAAACGTAAATTAAAAACATTTAATTTGGTTGGGAAAGTTTTTCTTATAACCAAAATTAAAGGTGCTAAAAAGATAGATATCCCTCAGGGGTTTCAAAATCCCAAGAAGTTCTGTGTTCACGATTTCTGATAACGAAATATTTTCTCTTTTAAGTCGAACTTTTGTTGACGGCAACTGATAGTTCGACTTAAGGAGAGTTAACTGTATTTAAAATGAGTATATATTTATACATTGCAAACTTGTGGCTGTAAGTGCTAAACTGTTTATTCTTGGCGTTGGCATTTAGCAAGGGAATGGACGTGTGCAAATCCCGACAATGTCAGATTCGTTGTGTAATAATATTTATACAAATTACAGGCTCTGATAAACCGTTTGCAACTAGCTATAAACTGTAGTTATCTTTTTGTGTGCGCTAAGAAAAGGACAATATACTGACCACATTACTACGTACACAGATAGAAAATATTGAGAAGTGACATTACCTATAGAGGCGCTGTTTTCGCTTACAAAATGGCGATTGGAATAGGATTTTTTGACATTTGCCATTTGATACACAAGAATTCACATTTCAGTTAATTTTCTGTTGCGATTTTAAAGACATTTTAGTAAAGTTTTTTTTACTTTAACACATACAAACAATGCAATTAAATGAGCCACATCCAACAAAATCCTATTCCGTTAAGTTCCAAAATATTCCGCTAGGCGTCACTTCAGTTATTGTCAGTTCTCAATAGTCACGAAATCTGGTAACAGAGGTCATGGCTCACCTGGGGCTGTCGCGCCAAAGATGATGACATGTCTGTGCAATAATATAACGTTACTCTGACCACGTGTTTTTCATATAGTAAATACTGGACGTCCAGAAATAGAGAACTTAACTGCTTTTATTCGTTACCTAGGCGTTGGGTGCCTATTATTATGGAATGAGGAAATTCTCGAATATATACCGGTCTGAGATTGCTACTGTTTATTGATGTGTGCGTTGCGCCATCACTCAGCATCCTTGGGAGTTAGGGCTTCTCGACTTTTTTAAGATACGAAATTTTACCTTAGGAATTACTAATTGGGTTTCTTTGAGGATGCAGTTGTTTTCTTGTGACAAGGATAGTGTCCAATACAGTAGTAATACGGTACTGATCAGCAGAACGGCTCGGTGAGATTAGTGCAACGTGTGCTATTAATAGTATAAGAAATTATATCTCAAATCTTCAAAATTACAAAATTCGAAACTATGTTGTACCGCTGCACATGTATGTATTCTTGGTTGCCTGCCAATCCGGGGACAACGTTAACATTATTTCAAATATTTATATCTTCAAATCCAAAAAGACTAAACAATTGCGGATGTAATTTTAATTAATATATAATATTGTATTTAGTTTAGGAAAAATCAGAGCCTTTCTTGTACTGTTAATTTTTGATTTAAGCCTTTAAAATTTATTGTATAGATCTCTTTTACAGTTCTTGATACATAGCAAGAACTGTAAAAGAGATCTACAGTTAGAATTTTTGGGTTTTCAAGGCCCTAAATACCAAATAGCAACACATTTTGAATTTTCGGAGAAATTTTAAAAATTTCCAAAAATGAACTCAAAAAAGGTATAGGGTTTCATATTCTCATAGCTGAAGTAGTCTATAATCTTACATATTGGTCAAAGCCTTTGAAAATGGCAAAAAATAAGCGATTAAGATAAGCGATTGCATTAAGATAAGCGATTTTCTAGCAATTATTTGTTTGATTTAGATTTAAATAAAAATTGGTATACTTATGTATCTTAGGCCGTAGATTACGACATCCATTTTAGGCAGAACGCCATAATTTTCCGTGAAGGAAAAAAAAAAACACTGATTGGGTGGTGGCATAACTCGAAAACTGGAAAGGCAGTAATTTATAAGGCCTAATTTTTTCCGAATTTATAAGGCCTAGTTTAGCCTAAAACATATTTTAGTTCAAACTGATAAAAATAGTAGAACTAATGCGACCATTTTGCGATGATTTTCATTGTAATTGCGGATTCCATAGATCGAATTATTGATTATAATTATTATTACAGAGGAAAGAAAATATGATTACACACTTCACACAATTTCCCGTACTGAGTAGACTATTAATTTTTTTGCTTAATTTTATATTCCATTAACTTAAATTACCCATAAAAGTTAAAGTGCAAAAAAATGACGGACAGCGATAAAAATTCCATTTTTATAACACAGATGGCGTGAATTATTTCCTGTTTCAAACGACGTTCTGTTTTATCGGCTAATAAAGACACTTCCGCTCTAGCGCCGCTTAAAGCTCTGTTAGTTCTCGGCGTCTCCGCCTAGGGGACTCTAGTTGATGGAAACAACAACAGAGACGCGTAGCGGAGAGCTTTACAACTCTTAAACATGCTGCAGAGTACCCTAGTGTACAATTTATAAATTTTATCAATGTTTACTGGAATGAAAGCTTTGGAGAGTGCTTAAACACACTGTAACCCTAGTGTCTGATTTATAAACTAGTTCATGTTTTCAGGCTGTGGAAAGTAGCTTTTAGGTGGCGCTTTACAGAGCTTTAGGAGTCGCTTTATAGATGTCAGCACATTTGTAAAATCTCCGTGTTTCAAAGCGTTACTATATACATATGTAGATGTCTATAGTGATGTGCCGTTTGAAAGCTTTTAGGCGTCGTCGCATAGATGTCAGTATATGGTCGATTTTTACCGTGTCCTCATTGTTTTTTGTTATTATTTTTACATTATGCTGGTTCTAACAGTATTCTTCAGCGCCTTCCGTTTTTTTCCAGTTTCCAGGAGAATTATTTCTAATATAGCCTGTTGAACTCCCGTTATTTATGTATTATTTGGTCTTTTTCTTCGTATTTCCATTAGAATTTACTGCAGTACCTTCTCTGGAATTATATACAGCCCAAATTTCCCTTACATGCACTTATGTCTATTTGCTCTTACGATCGATTTCAATTACAACTCGTTCTTGATCATTCCCACGGGTTATCTATTTACGTCTGACAAAGTCTAAGTCCGATTGCATCAGCAAATAGCTCCACCTTTCGAATCAGATCGTCTTTTTATTTCAGTCCTTTTATCTAAAAAATCTTCCCCAGAAATAATGTTTTTATTTATGGTTTGTGACGATTCTCCGGTAAAATTTTGTCGTGATCATATCATTAAAAAATTAGTCAAATATATGCCCCTAACTTTTTATAAAGTTATAAAGTACGTTAGGGGTTTTAGCGACTTTAATGCATTTGCAAGCTGATTAAAGAGTCCCAATAAATCTTCCTAAAGCTATTTTTGGCACGTCCTGACTCCGTTCCCTAACTGGACGTAAGAATAAAGTACCAGATGCAGGGATAAGAAGATCGGTCGAAATGTCACGCTAACGACGAATTCATTTGATTATTGGTACCTTATTACTTATCTGTACTTATCTTTAATTTATTTGTCACCTACTCAAACTATCTGATGTAGCGTATCGGTAGGTTTTATTTTCAATGTGCTACGTACCGGCATCTATTTGTGTCGGTACACAATATTATACTATTGCTTCTTTTTATTTTTCTGGCAACTTGCCTTTTTCCAGAACCGGTGCGCGTACCACAGTTTGAGTAGCACTGACCCAGGCGATATACTTTTAATTTTAAAATGTACAGTTAAGGACATAAAAAATAGGACACCCTTTTGATCTAGTGTGTATATTTTTTCTAAAATTTATTTGTTTAAATCAGGTTTTCTTATTATGACATCTGCCAAACATTAACTTGCCAATATATTGTCAACACTGCAAAACAGGTATGCCCTGCATTAATAATTTTGTTAAGGCAAACATAATTGCTAAAGCAGAAGATGGGATGGTCGGTGCTATTCAAATTCGAATAGATAGATTAACACTAGACAAAAAACGGTGTCCTATTTTTTGTGTCCTTAACTGTACCTTAAATA
The DNA here is from genome assembly GCA_963971575.1 of Liopterus haemorrhoidalis. NCBI lineage: Eukaryota > Metazoa > Arthropoda > Insecta > Coleoptera > Dytiscidae > Liopterus > Liopterus haemorrhoidalis. The sequence continues at coordinate 21,905,851 of OZ020613.1, read as the reverse complement.
ACTTGTACCAAAAGTGTATTTAATATTCAGAGTTTCAACTCAATGTACGAGAAAAAATTATAGTAAACAGAATATCCATGTTTTGTCCAATATCGAAAGTAAATATACCAGTAATATAATACGTCTTAAATATTTATAAAATTCGTAGTCAAAACAGAAAAAACACAGTACCCTTATCACAAAACACATGCGCGCTTTTCTTGTTTAATGTATCCTCCTTGACATTCCCATTCTTTTCGTCATTCGAAGGCATTACACGGCTGTTATAAGTCATTGATATCTGCCTATTTAGCCTATTCGAGGGTAGATAATGTAAAAATTTAAATTCATCATATTAAAATTTCAGTCAAAGGGTATTCTAAATACACAATGTAAACTCATTTTATACAAAGTTTCGTAGAAAAAAATACTCCGGTAGTACTAGGTTGAGATATGCTAAGTTAGGATAAATTTCATATGTATAATAATATACAACACACAAAAAGCTAAACTGCTGTCCGAACATGTCGAAAAATAATTAAAGAAATTTATTAACTAACATTTACTATCTAGGTTATGTAAACTTTATGTTAAACGTCGATACTCACGAACGTCTAAGTTACCTCGAGCGCGTCCAAACAAATTCTCCGAACGCCTTGTTTGCGTGTTTGCGACAAAAACCGACACAGAGCGGATTACGTCGAGCGCTTTACGAACCACTCGATTTGTGCACGTGATATCGTTCAAACTAAACAAAAATGTTACACGGTGTGTTTAATTACGCGGTACATTATATGATCGGCTCGCTAATCTGGACCCACCTTTGGTGTTAAACAACACTTTTTTTGGTCGTTTTGGGACGTTCTTTTCGCAACCGCTGCCTTTAATTTCTCCAAAAGTGCTCCGTGTTAATGGTATTGGCATGTAATGCTTTTCCCGTTTTCAAGGTAGTCGATCAGTATATTTCGCATGCTAAAAAACTCACAATGGCAGCAGTGCAAACGGCTGGAGAGCTGTTGGCACGGTCTTTGCCTTTTTTGGAGGCATTTAACATCGTTCAGTAGTTTGGATAGCGTTTTTGATTCAGGCGTATAATGGTGAATTCAAGTTTCATCCATGGTTACAAAACTTCGCATGACATATGAATTCTTCTTAAACACCTACAAACAGTCGGCCGATACAGTCGCATACGAACAAGCTTTTAGTCCGCTGTGAACGAACCCAACACTCATCTTGCAAGAAGATTTTTCATATTCAATTCATTTCGCAAAACGAAATTAATTCGCTATATTGTCTATGGCCTTTATTATATTTTATCTTTTTATTATTGCGTACTTTCACTCTGTTATTGGACAAAATCATATCATATAGTTTCGGGAGTGACATCTCTTCTCGGACCTCTAGAGCAGCGGTTCTTAACCGGGGGGTCCCGAAAAGACCTTAGGGGCCCCGAAATTAAAAGAAAAAATTTAATTTTTACCAGTTTTTGCTTTTAAAATTACAATAACCTTAATTATTAAACAATAAATTAACATTAAAAATATTATTTCAAAAAATTTCTTAGGGGTCCAGAAAATATTTTAGGCTAGTTGCGGGGTCCTGAGTATAAAAAGGTTAAGAACCGCTGCCCTAGAGTGTTGAGCATCTTCAGCTTCTCCTGCTATACTTGATCTCGTATATCCAAAGTCAAACGGTTTCTTAGGAAGGACATGAGTTACTCTCAATGTAGGCGTAATCCTGTCATGGATTTTCTTGACCGTTTTCCCTTCCCAAAAATACTAAAAAAGAAAATGAATTAAATCACCTTCAATTTCTATTTGATCAGTTTTGAACTATTGCAGGAAACGCTTGTCAAATAAAAAATGGCGGAATGACTTGAGACTTTGCGTGAGTTATGATAAATAAAGAAACTATATAACCACATATACAGTTGCTGCTCTTGCCCTGTATGAGTATCCGAACCAAGTTACTCATCAAACTGTTCTTGTAATCATCTCGGCTAAAGATCAACAATGAGTTGCCGCATGAAAACCGATCGTGGGTGTTAAATCATAGTTTGTGCTGGTGTCACCATATTGACGTCGGTTTTGGTAGGTTAAGTTCCAGGCGTTTCCCCCTAGATGTCGGTACTTTTCACGTTTGGTTCTACGGATGTCTTAACCTGTTGAATGTTTGGATTTAATATTTGTTTTTACATAGTTCATAGCATCGTCGGGTAGGTGTCTCCACCTATTTGATTTTGATATCATTTCTAATCAATATAGTTTCGTATCGTCTCCGTTTAGATGCCACTACGTGTCCTAACCGCAAAATCCCTATCTTCTTGTACGTAACTAGATGGGGTAGGATAATTTTACAAACTCAAAATCGATAGTGTATATGTTGTATGGAGGGGGGAGGGGCCTTAGTTCGCGACCTTTTGACCGCAATATTGTCTTGCTGTAGCTTTTATTCAGTGATGTACCGTGGCTGCGATTTCCAAACATAAAATATACACTGGTCGAACGGATGAAATATGTATTTATAGCGGTGGATATTTATGGCTCGAGAAAGGCATCGATCATCAGTTTGAAGGATTTGGTACGATAGAATCGTGGAAAGATGCTCTCTCTATATCAGATTACCTTCATGGAAATAAGTTTTCGATTGAAAAAAAAAGAGAAATGTTATATCTCTCGTTTTATTTTCTTGATAGACTTTTGAAACTGTTTCATTAATATGATACTCGAAGAAGTCAATATTATTCTTTTCGAAATGTAAAACAAATAGAGACCGGCGAGTTGAATGTTTTGAATTATTTTAATTCATGTTCGTCGTTATTAGCATTGTAACTAGTGGTTTAGTAAAGGCAAGTTTTTATTATTATAATTATTATTTTTTCATAGTCGAGTCAAACTGAAGTTGGCCTCGTGTTGGAGATGGTGCTACAAAAAGCCCAAGCTAACAACCATCGTGGTCTACAGCTCGATCGGTACCACAAGATTTTAGGGTATGCAGATGACCTAGAAAACATTTCAAATAAGATTGAAGACGTAATACCTAACAGTTCTTATTGATGTTAAAGCTCGTACTTGCCACACCCCTCTCACAACAGAAAATATAATTGTTAAATGCAAGAAATATGATAACCAGAGGGAAAAAAACAAGATACCAAATGCAATTCAAAATGCCCTGGCCAATAACTCGGAAGCCATCAACAATGTTCTGACATTCTTAAGAGACATCCACTTATATAATAAAATATAAATGTTAACAATATTAGCAATGTATATAATGTATGTATATAATAATGCTACCTTAATGTAAACACAAAACATAATGTATCCGGCGCCAATAGCCCTAGCTGCTGAGGCGCATGTAAATTTTCTTTAAATAAAAAAAAGCTCGTAAAGTAAGGCGCCTCATCAGTAATGAAAAAATCATGTATCTCATTGTTAAGAGAACACGACTAACTTACAAATTAATGGGCACTTTTTTGAGATAGTATATAATTTCAAATGCTTGAGCACCATGATAAATCAGGTGAATCTGATACAGCAGGAAATTACGAACAGAATTAAAGCTACTAATGCATCGTATTTTTCACTTGGGCCTCTCTTCAAATTGAAAGTTTTGTCTAGAAACACCAAGATCAGGTTTATACCAATCTATAGTACGTCCCATACTTACACATGGTTCCGAAAAATATCTTAATAAGGCAAGACAATACCTCATAGTTTACGTTAAGTTAAAATATTATTACGAATCTTTGGTCCCATTGAAATTAATGATGAGTAGATAATCCACAAGAACAAAGATATCAGTGACCTGTATTCAGGACTGAATATCACACAAGAACTGAGAGGTAGACGATTACAGTGGATATGACAGGAGATGAGGATGACGTCCCCCGTCATGGGTAATGGTAAGGAGGATATGGGAAGGAAGATTGAACACCCGTCGACCAGTGGGAAGTTCTTGCAAGAGATTGACACATCAGCTTACCGAAGATCTAAAAAGTATTGGTATACAGGACACATGGAATACCTGAGAATTTACAGAACAAGATGGAGGTCTTATGTGAATGAGGCCAAAAGTCAACCCAAATGACAGTGCCCAATGAAGAAGATGTAGAAGGCAAGAATTGGCAAAGCCTATGGACCCAACCAAAACAGGGTCCTGTGACGATGACTGAATATACAGGGTGAACCAAGATGGAGGGAACACGATTTTCCCAAAAATGTAATACGTGAGCAATGTGGAAAAAATGTATGCCTAAAGTCTACCCAAAGAATCAAATGGTAGCATTGAAGGACAGAAAAAAGTTTTTTGACACATTTTTGGCTCTCATAAAAAAAATGATTTTAAAGAAATAAAAACTTGTTGTTTTTTTCATACATTAAGATGCTTCATATTATATCCTACTCAAAATTAAAAAAATATAATTTTTTCTTGAATATATCGTGCGACTACTAAGAAAAGTCCAAAATTTGTCAGTTTTGTATTTTTTTGACCAAGTCAATGCAAATGATCACATCTATAATTGGATAAATTTAGATCTTTCAAAATTTAACAAGTAGATCTTTCTTCTTCTTCATCTTCTTCTTTGGGCACTCTCAGTCAGGTTGACTTTTGGCCTCACTCACATAAGCCCTCTATCTCGATCTGTTCATTGTCAAGTCTTGCCAAGTACCCTGTATACCAATACTTGTTAGATCTTCGGTTAGCTGATCTCTCCATCTTTTGCGAGGTCTTCCCACTGGTCGACGGGTATTCAATCTTCCTTTCCATATCTTCCTAACCATTCTGTCCTCCCTCATCCTCATAACGTGTCCTATCCACTGTAATTGTCTGCCTCTGAGTTCTTGGATGATACTTGACCTTGTGTACAGTTCTCGGATATCTTTGTTCTTACGGATTCTCCATTCACCATTAATTTGAATGGGACAAGGAACATGGGAATGGGAAAGATTCTGCGTAATATTTTATTTTCGAAAACTATGAGGTGTTGTATATCTCCCTTTGTAAGGTCCATGTTTCGGCGCCATGCATAAGTACGGGGCGTACTATAACTTGGTATAATCTGATCTCGGTGCTCCTCGACAAGAGTTTCGTTTTGAAGAGGGGACGAAGTGCAAAATACGATGCATTTGCATCTTTAATTCTGTTCGTAATTTCCTAGTAGATCTTTAAATAATATATCTACAAAATTTAAAAAATTAATTAAAGGACACTTGACTATTTCTGAAAAGAAAACAGCAAATTTGATAAATGTTGCGTAAAACTGACGTGATATCTCCAGAATACTATTGTTGGTACAAATCACTTCCCTTTGGTAAACTGTAGAGCAGTGTTTCTCAACCTTTTCTGGCCTGGGACCTCCCGAAATTATGTAAAAATTGTCTGCGGCCCCCCAATGATTTTTTTCGAAAAAGCGACGTGTGAGCAAGTTCGGAAAAATTTTGAACTAAAATTTATCCACAAAATTGAATGGTAGTATTGAAATTTTCCGGAAAAAACCGGAAGTACAGGATATCAAGGACAATTTAGAATTTTTAAATGGGAACGTATGTCATATAGGATATCTTTGGATAGAGCTTTTCAACAACTTTTACTTAAACATTTTTTTAATATCTTTTACGGTTGACAAAAAACTGTGATATTTTTAAATGCCGATTATATTCCCTATAACGACTTGAAAGTATTTTTATTTACAAGTGTTCAAAGTGCCTTCCATTTTAATTTAAACACATACGTATCTTACTCTTAAGTTATCTGTAGCTCGGAGAGCAATTAAAAAATATATAATAAAAAATATTTCACTTTAAAGTCGTACCTACTTCAAAGTACAACTTGAAAATACTTGAAGTACCTCCAACGCGAACCATTGTCAGAGAATCCCATCAACCGACACATACAATTTATTTTACCTTGATATAGTCTACTTATAGTCTGTTTATTTGGTTAAAGCGGAACTATATATTCAAATCTAGTTTTTCAAATCTAGTAATTTTTATCAATTGAATGAAACTTTTGATCATTTTGTTTAGTAAAAGCCCATTTACTCATTATAAAGTTCGCTAGTGGACAACTTTGAAACGTTTGAAATAGCCTGTAGTTTAAATTAGTTGTCAAAATAAGTATATTATGTATAAAAATAAATAAAATATTTATTTTATTTATGTTATGAAAGGTATATTTTTATGAATATAAATGTAAGATATTTATAAATATGGATAAAATTTATATCTTGCAAGATTGAGTGCATTTTTATTATATTTTCATGTTTCGATCTTGTATGACTTCACGGCCCCCCGACGAAGCCTTCACGGCCCCCTGTAGAAACGCTGCTGTAGAGGGTCACAAATAGAATCAGAAAATGAGGTGGAGTAGTTCCTTTTTCGAAAATATTAACGTTAACTTTATTCTTTAAGGTTACAATACCCCAAAAACTGTATGAAGTAGGGGTACGTCAGCTAGTATTAAGTATTTATACATATTATCTTAACGTAATAGGAATTACTTATGAAGTCTTTGTCTTTATAAAAAAAATCCAACTGTATATTGAATTTTATTATTCTGAATGAGTAAATTAATAAATCCATTAATATTTTTCATGTTAAGCAGCAATGTGAAAGAGTGTATAAAGTGAACGTTACCGGTTAGAACAATACATACTATACGGGGCTATTCATTTTCAATATGCCTCTCATTAATGTGGCTGGAACTATAACAATATAGAGGGCGCACGGTTGTAGTTACTCTAGCACACAGTATATAGTGTTCCGTGTCCGTGCATTGTATGTAGCTCCTTTGAAAACATTAACATAATTGAGTTACAAATGTAATAAGTTTTGCTTAACGCTATGTTCCTGGAACTCTTAATATCAACTAACTGCTGCTTTATTATACAACATTTATATGCGCAATTTACTTTTTTTATTACTTACTCATTGGCGTTCTACTGATTATCAATTAGGGAGCAAATTTAATGAACGGTAACATAAATTGTAAGCGACATTTCCACTATAATATCTACTTTCGAAAGTTCTCTTTAACTTTGTACTAAAAACAAGTATAAGAGATGCACAAATGAATAGATCAGGATTAGTGTACCACAAAATGCATCAGTGTCTAGCATTTGCTGATGATATTGTGATTTTAACAAGCAGCGAAAAAACAATGACAGAAGTAGTACGACTGGAACTAGCAGAAAGAAACAAGGGCCTCCAAATAAATGAATCAAAAACAAAATATATGACGTGGACGAAGCAAGATTTTGTATGAGGTAGGAGCGCAATAATACAAAATAACGAAGGAAAAATATACAATTAGTTTTGAAGAAGTAGATATTATTTTTTTTTTTAAATTCTTTATTGCCGGTTCAACATAAGTACAATGTTATTCACTGCATTGCTGTCGTTCTTAGATTTAGCTTATATTATATCATAAGGAACACTTAACTGCCTATTGTTTGTTTTTTTTCGTTTTTTTTCTAATAGTTTGTAACGGGGGGGGGGCACTTTTAATTTCACACACTGTCAGATAGGTTTATTTGTGGCAGTTGTCTTTTTAGTTTTCCATGGATGCCTCTTAGTTCAATATTGTAGTTCGCTGCACTTTCATTACTATTTAGTTGTGTGAAAAATCTTTTGGTAAGCTTTTTTATGAAATCTTGAATTAGGGGCACTGACAGTTCATAATGTAGTTGTTCATTCCTCCCGTACAAACCAGGGGGCATTAACGGCGATTCTTAAAACTTTGTTTTGGAAGACTTGAATTTTATTAACATTTGTTTTTGATGTACCTCCCCATACAGTGAGATTTGTATAATAGTATTGCGCACTTCGCTTTTAATTTTGATTTTCTCTTTATCATGGGATATAGTTTCTGTAGTCTAGAGTAAGGTAGTTTTAATTTTTTATTGTTGTGGGTACTCCATGCTTATTTGATAACTGTGATTACCAGAAAACTGGAAATAAATGCAAGACTCTTAGCAGGAAATCGTGTTTACAAGGGCTGAATGGACAGTTAAGGAATAAAAGTATGTCGAGAGAATTGGACGAAAAAAGGCACTTCGCTACTCCTCGGGACTTAAATGGGTCTGCTGGTGTAAACTTTCACTTTCGGTCCTTTTAACAAAAATAACAGTCATGTGATTTTTATGAATTTTATATTGATAAACATTCATTGAATCATATTGTTATATTGTGATATTATAGTGACTATATTCAGTACACAAACTCCACAGTAGAGCTAGAAATACTGTCACTCTTCTGAAAGTATCGTTTTTATTTATCACTTTTTATATTTATAATTAAATAACTAGTAATTAAAATTTAAATATATGTAAGTTCAACAATTTATCACTTTATAACTGAAATAAAAATATTTTTAATTTATTTTACATATTCTATAAAATAAACTGCATTGCGAAGGCTATTTAGAATTTGTGTTGTTGTAAGTCAAGAATGATACCAGGTCTTTGCCTATTCTGACGTACTTTCTTATCTTACAAGATTTTGGATATCCATAATAATAATTTAAGCCAGAGGTCAAAAGTGCTAAATTGTATAGGCTATGCCAAAACTTTAGGCGGAACTAAATGGAATTTTAATTTTTGTATGTTGTCACGAGGTTACTTTTTCTTGATTAAGGAAGGCTTTTGCTAAACAAAATTATCAAAAACCTCATTTAACCGATAAAAATTACTAGTTGTCAAAATCTAGGTCCGCCAAAACCAAAGAAACAGGTTATATGTTCTTGCTGTTGACTTGCTGTAGTAAGTGTATGGTCGTGGATTCAAATCGCGAATATGTCAAATAATTTGTGTCAAGATATTTATACAAATGACGGGTTCTGCTTAGCCGTTAGCAGTGGGCTATAAACTGTAGGTGTCTCTCTGTGTATATGAAAGTGCCCATATTGTTCTTGGATGTACACAGATTGAAAATATGGTCAAGAAACTTTCAAACAAGAAGCTAAGGCTTGATGATGATGTTAATAATAATTAATTAAAGGTCCAACTGAAGTATATGAACCAATTTCCATAGTTGAACGTCGAGAAACACGAGCCTGTCGTTCTGCATTTTCTGGATTTTCATCAGGTTATTAAATGGATTCCTCACGTGCCCAGGATTTAGCTAATTTTAACCAGTACCTAGTTTGGAATATTTTTACCCTTAATGCTAGGTGAATTTTGTACATTTTAAATACAACAAATGAGATTTTTGTACAAATTGATTTATAATAAGTACCTGTCATGTTCAACAACATATATAACCTAAAATAAAATGTTCACCAGGAAGGATTTAATTAATTTAATTTAGAATAAATCTTCTCTCTTCAATGCTTTGATCCATTGCCGCTTTTAATTGGCAAATTATTTCAATTTGTCTTATATTTATGTTTTAATATAGCTGGGAATCGATAAAAAAAAAAAAAAACTGCATCTCTACTCCCACGATTCCCACCCCGCAACCAAGGTCGTAGTTAAATTTTTCAGGTCGCGAGACGTTGGACCGAGGTGGTGCTCCTCTTAATGCAGTGGAAGTATAAAAGTATTAGACCGGGAGCTCATGACAGTTTTTGGTCTCCGATTTCATACAGCATGCCTTTTGGAGGAGAGAATATTTACCCTGTGACAACAAAAAAGGGATGGTACTAAACCCCTGCACGCTTTCCGGTCATAGGGAAAATTGCATTTCCACTTAAACACAAAATTTTTGTGCTTTTCTCTGATTTAATATTGCTTGCCCTTTTGTCAAAAGAAAGTTATAACAAATTTAAAGTCTTTTAAATATATGCATGCGATTCGGAGGGTCCCAAAGGGGTCAAACGGTCATGTGATCTTGTAATAAAAAAATATGATTTTCCGCGTTTTCATACAGCATGCCTATAATTAAAAGACTTTAAATTTGTTATAACTTTCTTTTGACAAAAGGGCAAGCAATATTAAATCAGAGAAAAACACAAAAATTTTGTGCAAGTGGAAATGCAATTTTCCCTATGACCGGAAAGCGTGCAGGGGTTTAGTACCATCCCTTTTTTGTTGTCACAGGGTAAATATTCTCTCCTACAAAAGGCATGCTGTATGAAATCGGAGACCAAAAATGTCATGAGCTCCCGGTCTATATGGTAAAATATGTCACTTGGGGGTCCCTAAAACTGCGGGGCCCCCAGCTGGTGCTTCAGGCGCCTGTGTATAAGTACTTCCCTGTTTGCAATTGCACAAAAACTGGGCAGATCTTAGGTTTTACTAAGTAATACCATAAGAAAAAATATATTTGGTTTCCTGTAACCTCCATTTTTAATAACCGTTTGATGTTTGTGACATCACACTAAAATGCTCTATGTGTAAATATAATTATTAGTAGAATAAATTATTATTTGGCGTCCACATTAATAATATTGTATAAAATCTTTTAAAATGTTGGGCTTCGTGATCCTTACAAATTTCAACTTCAATAATCCTCAAACCATACTGACTATTTAAAACGCCTTTAATTCGATCTTGTTTTTGATATTTAAATTAGATTAAAATTATAAAAATTACTTTTTACTTTACGTAGACTTCCTAATTAAGCTAAAATGGTTATAACCTTCGTCGACTGATGTGATGACAAGTATGTGCACGACGTGTGTACGCTAGCGACATGCGCGTACAAGTCTACACCAACGTTTGTCAAAATTCTTTGACTTATGATAAAAATACCGCGTCGGAAGCGAACGTCTGTAGACGCCTTTATTCCATTCTTATCACTCTAACTCTAATTGTCCTATTTTTAATACAAATATTACAGAATTTAAAAATCGCATCTTTGTTGTCTATAACCTCGTACTTTCGTTTTTATTATTAGTGCAGTATGCGAACTAGTCACGACTTGTTCGCTGAATTGACTTTGTACCTTTGAGTACCTAATTATTGTTTTCGTTTCATTTTAAACCCTTACATTTAAAAATAGCGGAAGAATTTCCATCAAACCATCTTTTACGCTGTTTAATGTTTCATGAGTACCATACAAAAAATTCTGCTACAGTTGCTACAAAAAACATTTGTACTGTTTATGGTGATAAACTAAGTGTAAGCACATGTCAAAGGTGGTTTAAAAAAATGATATCAGCAAATTTATGCTTGGGTGATGAACCGCTGTCTGAAAGGCCCTATAAAGAAATCATTTCTTATGACTTCTTATAACCGGGGCAAAGTGTTAATTCTGATCTTTGCTGTGAACAATTGGATCGACGGAATCTGAATTTTGCCAGAGAACGGCCAGAAATTGTGAATAGTAGAGGAATTATTCTTCAACACAGATTGCTGTGTTTGCCCGACTTCCTGCATCAAAAAAGACACGTGAAAAACTTTCTGGGCTTGGTTGGGAGGTTCTACCACAACCACCATACTCACCAGACATTGCACCTTCCGACTATCACTTATTTCGATCACTGGACCAATTTTAAGAAACAATACACTTAGAGATTTGAACCATGTTCAAATGACCCTTGAACAATTTTTTTCTTAAATAAAATCAAGAATTTTTTAAATCGGGAATATTTTGTTTTCATGATAGATGGCAGAATGTTATAGATCACGATCTGGAGCCATCGGTCTCGATCCTTAGTAGACCTGTTCATTGATTGTTATTTTAATAAATGGCTTTTTTTTTCAGTAAAAAGACAGGGCCTTATGTATCAAATTCTGTCCAACTTTTATTGTGTGATGTTATTTTTATTGCCGTGTTCTAGCGATAGTTGTGAAAACTTCAAATATCAAAAGTTTCGGATAGTTTATCGAAGTATTGTCCTGAGATTACACGGTAAATCAAAGCAATTATTTTGTTTTGAAAGCAGAATTTTATTTATGACTATATTGGAAATACTAAAAATACAGCAGTAATCATAACCTACGCAAATTCTAACGTCTCTTATAGGATTTTATTCAATGTTTTGTTGCAAAATCAAATATAACTTCTATTAATAAATACAATGAAACAATATTTTTGTATCGTCGAGAGAGACGGAAGTAGTAGCGAATGAGAGAGCGAACGTATCCTTTGAGTTTAAGAAATGCAGATTTATCGAAATTGTGTATGTAACATTTCTGATTCCTAACAATTTCTTCACAAAGGTTCTATTGTGGAGTTTTTGCCCCGGAGGTCTCATATTCGATATGCTTCAGGGTTGGGGAACTTCTTTTCAAAGTTTCCATTTGAGAGAGCTCTTTTCCTACTCCAAATCTTCTGAAATTTTCTTGCTATGATACGGTTACTTTACAGAATATAAAATTCACTGAAAACTGACTCAGACAAAAAGTTTTCTTAAGAATTTTTTTGTTGACAAACTTGTTTAGTAAGTCAATGTTTATTTTTGTGTCGTACATTTTTAACACGTTTATTCTGAAATATTGTTTCTACAGAATTTTTTGCAGGACACTTTTTACTCGTCTGTGTTAGAGTATCATATTACCACTTATATACTGTTTGCCTCTAAAACCGAATGCCTGTAACACTAAAGGACCAAGTTAGAAACACTAAGAAATATCAAAAAAATATTATCAAATATCCTCTACTCTGTTTCAAGTAAGAAGTAAATAGTTAGCGCTGCGAATAGAGTACGATTTAGGACAAATATATTATACCAGGAAATTTAAGAAAAGGATATAACTAGTGTATGGGCGTAGTAACTGGGTTTAGCCATAGTGATATTTTAATATAAAAACAAGAATTGTTTGATAATGTATTTTAATAAATATGACAAATCTTACTTTATTTATACACAAATTATTAATATTGGGGGGGGGGGCACAGGTAGGACAATGCAACCTATAATATATATTTTGTCAGTCCCTTGCCGTATGGATCCAAATTGAGTTCCAAACTTTTGAAAAAGCTGAGAACTTTCCTGGGAGATACAGTGAAACATCCGCAGGTAGCAGATTTATCCGTTCAAGATGGGTTAGCCAAGTAACAGTTGTGCAACTGCATATAATGTGTTCTGCTGATTCTGCCTCAACCTGACACAGGCGACTTATATCGTCTTACCAAATTAGAAGTTAGTTAGTTTTTTTACAATTTTTTGAGAGAAAATAAGCAGTCCAGTTTGGATTTTATGGCAAAAGATGCCAAGGCTATTATGGCTGAAGTAATTTCAAACACAAATGCATAGCAATAAATCAAAAGAAATAAAAAAAATAAAAAATGCATAACTGCCTAAAAAAATTACTTAAATTCTCCCTTAAAATCTCTGCCAAGTATATAAATAAACTTCTAAATACGGAAAGCAATAACTAATATAGTCCAGTCGGTCAGTCAACGCACTTCGTTATTTTGTGCCATAACTTCAATTCTATCCAATCAATTCAGGAGTCCCTCAGGGAAGTGTCCTAGGGCCAGTTCTTTATCTTATATTTACTGCAGACTTGCCAATTTCAGACAATGTATTTACTTCTACATTTGCTGACGACACCGCCATACTTGCGTCTCATGATCAGCCAAATTTAGCTTCACAATGTCTACAAAACTCTTTAAATAATATTGAATCTTGGCTAAAAAAATGGAGGATAAAGGCCAATGAATCCAAATCGGTGCATGTCACCTTCGCCACTAGGAGAGACACCTGCCCCCCTGTTAAGTTAAATAATATAGAGCTGCCGCAAGAAGAAAGTTGTAAATATCTAGGCATGCACCTAGATCGACGACTTACATGGCGAAAACACATAGCAGCCAAAAGAAAACAGCTTCAGCTAAAATTTATCCAGTTGCAATGGCTAATAGGACGAAAATCAAAATTAACACTTGAAAACAAATTATTAATATATAAGGTTATATTAAAACCGATATGGACTTATGGAATCCAACTATGGGGAACAGCTAGTAAATCCAGTGTAAATATTATACAACGATTTCAATCGAAAATTCTTAGAACTATTGTAAAAGCCCCGTGGTACGTCAACAATAATATTATCCATGAAGACTTATGTGTACAATCGGTGACGGAAGAAATAACAAAATTTAGTGAAAAATATATAACCAAATTAAATGTGCATCCCAATAACTTAGCGGTGCAACTCTTAGACAATAGTGTAGAAATAAGAAGACTAAAACGATACAAACCTTTAGACCTACCATATAGATTTATTAGTGTTTAAAATAAGTGTTGTTATGTAGTGTGTAGTCAGTAGTAACATATATAACTTCTAGTTGTACATAAAGGATACCGTCATTGGGCGGTTTATCCGATCATGTCCATGTATATAATTAGACAATTTGCTTATTGTTTCTAACGAAACAGATTGTAAATATACAATGGAGATAAATAAAAAAAAAAAAAAATAACTTCAATAACAAACTTAGTGGCGGAAAAATATTTAAATCGTTTTTTTTTTTAATTTTGAATGATAGACTAATATTGTCTTCACTCTTTTATTTTACTAAATTTTACAAAACTTCAAACGACAGGTAAATAACTGCATAAAATTATAGCGCAACTTTTGAATTTCACGGCCTACCTGATTTTCTTATTCTATTATGCTAGTGTGACTCTCGTACGTACATATCTAGGATATGTGAATATTTTCATAGCTTATGCTAAGAAAATGCCTATAATAATAAGACAGCCTAATTAACCCTATCTTATTTTATGGAATAATGTTCAGGAACAAGTATGGCATCTGGTTAAACTCAACGTTTTCAAAATAACATTTATGCTCCCATAAGCAGATGCTGGATTTAAGGGCGTTAACCGCTATACACATATTTGTAAAAATATCGCGTTTATGATTAACAAAAATATTTTTGTAAAAATGTGTTTGATTTTGAAATGTCAGCGTGTTGATTTTAGCAAAATTTTCAATGTTTGAGTTTGCTCCCCATCATATGCCATTATGTGTTTTAATTCACTTTACTGTTCGGTAAAATATTCAGTAATTTTATTTAGCGGACACAAAGCTTCATGATACGTTACGAATTACTGTTTTATACTATGATAAAGGATTTTATATTTGATTTAGACCATTACTGTTTCATTTTAACATAATGCTAGTTATATTAATAATATCATCCCGCCTTTAGAATACATACATACATTGGCCTCCCAAAAGTAACCGAACATCATACAAGTTTTTATTTTTTAATGATATTGTCATCTACGGAACATTTTAAAGATGGCCCACCTTTATCTACAGTTACACCTGTCTTCTGGGCAGAATTTGTACAAAATTTTCAAGATCATGTGGTACTCTACACTAGTAGTTTGTAACCTTTTAGTAATCGCGGACTCCCTAAAGACATTAATACATTTGTTGCGGACCGCTTAAGAAATGTTCGTGGACCCTCGATGAAGAAACACTGTTACGATTGATTAAACAGATTCGTTTGTTTCCCGAGTCCAAACAACAAGCATTGAATGGCGCCATACAGGATCTTCTCCACGAAAATGTTTTGCATAGACTTCCATAAGCAAGATAAACACCACAGTTTTTTTGTTGGCGAAGGAATACATTCACTAGTCAATATTGTTAAGTGGCAGTAATTAAAATAAAAGATAAATTTGGTTTTGATTGCAACAGTAGTTAAACTAGATGTTGTATTGTTTTTTGAATTTCCATTGAATAAAATATTGATTAAGTTACGTCCGTTGATTATAATATTATGAGGAAGTAATAGGATTCGGAGTTTTAGAAATTTTAAACAATATTTTAACTTCGCTAACGTTTCGATTTATATTTTAAATCTTCATCAAAGGTGTACAAATTGCGTATATATAATTTACAATTACGATTTTTGAAAGTTAATAAAGAAAATTTTACATAATTAATAATATCAAACTACAACTAAATGATAAAAAAAAAATATGGTTTATTTTATTTTAATTTTATTTTATTTATTAATTATTTTCATGTGAATTAGAATTTATTATATTTTTCCCATTTACGCTGACCAGTAGAAATATCACGCAAGAGATGGTATGATCATCCCAATGGTGTCCAACAAACAACCCGGGGGCCGGATCCATTCCGCAGGCCGTAGCTTGGTGACTTCCGATTTAAATAATATTGACACGTGGGTAGTTTGATTAAAAGGCAACTCCTGGTTTCAACAATACAATTTATTAAATATATATATGTATATATATATATATATATATATATATATATATATATATATATATATATATATATATATATATATATATACACACACATATATATACATATACACATATATATACATATATATATATCACATTGACAATGTTTTACTGTTGTAAATGTAATTGTATGAATCTGCCCATGGAGTTGGGGAAGTCCTCGGTCCACCCCGTGTTGGCCAGGATCGGCTTGGATCTCCGAGACGGGGTTTACACATCAGGGAGTTGAGGAGCCTGTAGAAACCTTCTACCACTCACATGGTACTGCTTGCTTGGCTCACTAGTTGTACAAGTATCTGGCGTAAGTGTCTCGGTCGTCACTGTGTGGACTGGTACGTGTAGAGGAGTTGGCTAGGTACCTCTGCCTCGAAACCGTGCGACATCCATGCATTTGCACTACTGCTTGACCTAGTTCCAATATTCATTCGTCATGACAAATATTTCCTTATCACGAAAAATGCGGCGTATGCATTTCGTAATCAGGTAAAATTTGCTAGACGCTATCAAATAGTTTTTTTTAATCAAATAGCTGAGCGTCACAATGTCTAGATGTCGCAATCCTGACCTAGGATTACCTTTGTGACAATATCGCACCAACACTTCAAAATGTACCAAAGTCACATGCCCGCCAATTGTATGCAAAGCAAAATTTTCAAAGCAAGTAAAGAAGAATGAAACGAAGGCTTATAACAGCAATGGTTAATATATGACCCGCGGGTCGCACAGTGATCATATGACGATTTCAAATAACCTGTACAGAAGAAGATCTTTGTAGTTTTGGAAATTCTAATAAAAGATTCTGAGAAAACTAAGGTTGAGTCTAAACAATCACATTCTCGAAACAGGGTAGAGAAATCGACAAATATCATAATAATAGTCAAATGGAATTCAGCTATTACCTCTCATATACCCGTATTATATATTCAAATGCAAGGCTGCTAGCTCAGGTAGAGTTAACGATATTAGCAGGGGATTCCGTACAAATATTTACATCCTTAAATGGCTTCTTTTATTTACGTATTCTGTATTTGACCCGCGATTGGAATGTACCAAATTTGATATTCAATTTTGACTCATCTGGGGAAAAGGGTTGCACTAAACGATGGTTATATCTATAAATAAAATGAATCTAGAATCAACTTAATATTGGCGATTTTGGTCGTTAGGTAGTTTCTGAAATTAAAAGATTCAATTGTATTTTATGCATAGAATCTCAATATCCCTAGTATGTTATGGAAATATGTGCGATATATTAAATGTAAAACCATGCTTATGTTATTGTTACTTGCTTAATGGCTAAATCCTGATGGTCGGCTGACGTGGCACGTGAAACCTAAACAGTTGATTAGAACACAAGTGCTTGCGGTCATCCAAGAGTCTTGTTGACACATGCAACACTTGCATTTCCAACTACTAGATGTCCTCACAATCAACTGATGAACACAATAATGAGCTCCATCAGCCCTGTCTCACGGTCTCATTCTACATAAGTGAATCAGTACTATTTAATTAATTGCTCGCTAGATGACTCCACTATGTCTCTCTCATTCTATCTTTCTCTTCTTACCTTCTAATAACATTTATGGTGATTAATGACTACCCAAAACTGTAGAAAGAAAAGTTTTTAATGTCTTGTATGTGCTCTGAGGAATTTAATCACAGCTAGAGTAGGATGATAAATTAGATACAACCCTGTAAAGTCTCTGATAGTGGTTGTATCTTTTATAGTTGCAAGTGGCATGCAAGGTTGTTCGTGATCGTTTTGGTCATCGTATGAAAAACTTGCTCTCATCACCCAGTCACGAAACCTATTAGACATCACGACAATTTTTTTAATTCTATTGACTTTACAATTTTAGAATTATTTAATTTTGCAATTTCTTAGAAAGCAAAAAAATTGCAATTTTCAGTATTTATGAAAATTACCTTTATTAAACGTAATTCATTGGTAAGACGATTGATATAATAAGGCGCAAATTCTAATCCCGAATTTAGACCGGCGTAAATTAAGCGTGTCCCTTTTGATATTGTCATATGCCAATTGAGTAGCTCTGAGTTCGACTCAGCCTCGAGGATTTAATACTTAAAATGACCACCTGTTTATACAGATATAATAGAACTGGTCAAAGCGTTACGTTGACCACATGGATTTATATGTATCAGAAATTTAGAAATGGAAAACTTACTTTATCTCTTCTTGTACGCCACTTGGGCATGAAATTTATTATTATTTATGTATAAGGAGAATTTGCTGAGTGTTACATTAATCACCTGATTTTAATATAGTACCTGAGGTGAAGAAAAAGAAAACTCTGTCCTATGTCCTAGATAATTTTTGAGAAATTTTTATTATAATCATAGCTAATAAAAGATCTTTGGTTTTATTAGGTCTACCGGAAAGTTCTGGCCGTTTGTTGAATAAAACAAAAATAATACATTTTTCATACCTTTATTAATATTTATTGTATAATATAATTTCCATCGTTATTTATGACCTCTTGCCAGCGTGATAGCCATTTGTATATAGCATTTTTGTAAAATGTGTTATCTTTAGAGGCGAAAAACTCAGCGCTTGTCTGACATCTTCATTTTTGAATTTTTTTCCCTTCAAATTTTTTTTGTAAGGACAGAAACATGTGGTATTCGGAGGGTGCTAGGTCTAGGGAGTATGGTGGATGCGACAAAATTTCCTAGCCTAGCTGTGCGTACTTCCCAAAGCAGCATGTGGCCTGGCATTATCATGATGCAGTATGATGTGCTTCCTACTGAACATCGTCTCTTTTCTTTAAGTGCTTTGTTTAAATCATCCATTTGCTGACAGTATTTCTCCGAATTGACCATTTCGTTTCAAAAGCTCATAATGTATTGGTCCTTGAATGTCTTACCATATACACAACATTATTTTATTCACGCTCAAGCTCGGTTTAGAGGTGGAGGGAGCAGGTTGTCCGGGATCACAATATGCTCATTTCCTTTCGATGTTTTTGTTGGTAAACCACTTCTCATCCCCAGTTATCATCCGGTCTAAGAAGGGTTCGTTTTTGTTCCGAGCAAGCAGAGATGTGTATGACGACTCGATCGTTCAAATTTTTCTCACCTAACTCATGAGGCACCCATCTGGAATATTTCCACATCAATCCTAGTTTCCGAATATGGTCCGAAATGGTTTACCAAAAGTTCGAATTAATAGATAAAAATTACTAGATTTCTAAATCTAGTTCCGCCTTAACGTTTGGAATAAGTATGAGGAAATTTTGATTTCAGTAGTTTGCTTTGAAATTGTATGTCAGGGTGGTATTAATAAATGGTAAAAAATGGTAAGGCAATGGCGCTTATAGGTCTGAGTGATTGTTTAAAATATAATTAAACACTCCACTCTTCTTCATTGCAAGCACCGAGAAAAAGCAGTTTAGTAAGCCTTTTGCCCAGAAGCCTGTTTCTGTCTCTGCATTTAGTGGCTCCTGCTTTTCGAAAATAAGCGCCCTGAAGGAGTTAACGTTGCTACTACAGACAAGAATTTCTGAGCAATTTTATATAAGTTAGGAAAGACTGTCTTGATATCGTTACAAACCAGTAGAGGATTGGATTTCCGAGGTGAAACTGGATTTTTCAAATACAGTGATAGTTCATGTTCAGTTTTGTTAGAACAACGTTGGCCTGTGTCTGATTTTAGTTCCCTCTTCTTATGTGCAATGTCAGTATGATAAAAAAAAGCGATTCGATACAATACTGGGTCAAATGTACTGATATTAGTAAAGTATCGGAAAATTAGTATCGATACTAAAATCGCGATATCGAATGAAAAATATCGATACTGGTATCGTATCAGTAATATCGTATTTATAGACAAGAAAACAATGTTATTTTAAATCGTTTAATTATCAGAATTGATATTAAAAGTAAAATAAATATGCAAGAATTTCCCGAATATATCAACATCCGTACATACATAAACATATTAGTTTAACTAAAGTTATAGATAACTCGTTTTAACTCGAACTAAATTAGTTCTATAAATCTATGATACGTCCTATTTTCACATACAGTAGTGAATTTTTGTTACTAAAAGAAACAAGATGCAAGCAGTTTTAAGACAGCGGGAATGAAATTTTAGGGCCGAGAAAGGATATAGCATATTTGTCAAGATTCGTTGAAAGTATGAGGAAATAATTATAAATATCTCCCGTGCTGGATGAAATCTCGAAAGTATGTCCAATTGCAATATTCCCAAGCAGGCGCTGCTGTGTAGGCCAAGAGCAAGACCGAGGAAGACCAAGGGCGCTGGAACAAGCTGGACTTTGTAATCTGATGAAGATTCTTTTAAACAAAGATTTTCTTTTATAATTTTATTTAGATTTACTAAACAATTTCGAGACACCTTTACTACTTCGTCGTGACACACTGGTTGGAAAGCACTACTCTATATTAATATATTAAAATTGTTGTTTTATTTGCTTTTATGTAATTCTCCATAACTCTAAAACTCTACAGACAGAAAAAGAGTAAAAAAGTATAGTGTCCAGTGCATTACGGAGCTGTGAAATCAAAGTTACCCTTTTAAAAACAATGAATGGTCCCTGTGCGGTGTATATTAAGGGGGTGGAGTGCACCAGGTGATTCGTTGCATAGATCACCGCACGCTCTAACGGAGCTCTCAAACTTTGGACTGCAGCCGAGTGTGTAATGGCCGGAGCACGCCCAAACTAAGGTAATACACAGAGCTTTTACTGGGGGATGGACCGCTAACAATGGATCAACGGTATAGTTGAGCCAATATTTGAAACAACGGACAAAGCTTTTATTTCCTGCAGCTATGAAAACATTACAAGAATATTTGGATTAAGTATTATTGTATTAATTCAAGTATGATAAATAAAGAGCAGAAAGTGAAATAAATGTAATAAAATCGGCAAATAGTCTTTATCGCAATTATTCTACTCGGCCTAACATTCTTCGCTCTCTAATGATAAACAACTGGATACATGATTCTGAATAATAAGCATATCGCAAGAGTTTCTCAATACGAATATTTTAAAACCTGGATAAACGATAGGCTAGACCCTAGTCTAGCCTATCGTTTGATTCGGGATCGGCAACATTTGATTCTTGAGCCAGATATGGCTTTTGGGGTACCTAAATATTGACTTAGCAGAAAAATGTATATAACAATAATTGTTTATAAGCTAACGACTGGCTAAAATAGTCTGAATTGTGAGGTGGCAGGTTCAAGTCCTGGTGAGTCCAGGTTCAAGTGTTGGTGATATTATTCGGGCGAGAATAATATGTTAACATTACTCCCATTTTCACAATCATTCACCCCTCATCCAGGTGCAGGAGCTCGCCCCCTGGCATCGGCGATTAGCCTCGTTGCAGAAATACGCCTATGTAAAATAAATAATATTAAAAAAAAGTTGTTTATAGTAAGAAAACAATTCTTTTATGTTAAATGCATTTATGCCGACCGGCGTAGCGTAGTTCTAACACACGCGCCCAGCTAAGGTCTCGGTTTTGAATCTGGTACAGGCATGGAATTTTCCTGCCTAATTGCCTAAGTAGCAAAATCCATAAACATGAAAAGAGAAATGTATTCTTTAATTAGATGAATATTTGGCGAGTTACGGGGGGTCACATAAACTAAAATCTACATACATCTCCCTTATTATGGACTTAACAGCAAAATCATATGTGACAAAAAAAGTTTATAATAAGTTTGATTTATTTCTATGCATTTTTTTATTAAGATGAATATTTGGGGAGTTAGCCCCATAACTACTTCTGTTCCCCACACACCCCAAAGCTAAACTTTTGAAGTATCTCTCTTATTATTGTTTTAACAGCAAAAATGTGTGTAACAAATATTGTTTATAAGAAGAAGAAAAAAATCTTTTTTGTTGTATATAATTTTTAAATTGAATGAATATTTGGGGAGCTACGGGGTACACCCTAAAACTTAAATCTTTAAATATCTCACTTTACATTTACTTAATTTTTTACTTACATCATTATTTACATGAAAAATGTATATGAGGAAATATTTTTGTTTTCTCTTCAATGCAGTTTTTAGGGGCAAGGGGAGTGTTACTTATAAGATTGAAATATCTCATTTATCATGGATTTAACAGCAAAAATGTATTTGAGAAAAGAAACTATTTCTCTCTGTTCAATGCAGTTTTTAATCTTTATATATAAAAATCCATTTCTGTTTGTTAGTTTGTTTGTTTGTTTGTCTGTTCTTCATGCAAAGGCAAATTCACCAAATTTAGTACAGGAGGGTAAAATAATCCGAGGAAAGTATCAGTGAGGGCTTCAACTTCATCTATGTCCCCCTAGGGGGCGTTATGGGGGGAAACCATTATTTTCACTCTGCGTGCAGTTTAAATTGATTACGTAGGCTAAACCTTAAGAGATATATCGATATAATGTAAACAAAAAATGTAGACCTTAACTAGATCTAAAAAAAGTCAGTAATAACGGAGTTATCACAGTGTAAAATGTACGCATGAACAGAAATGTTTAAAGTTGTATGTCGCTGTTTGGTGCGGAACTTACCAATAGATGGCAGTGCTGAGATTTATATATTTCCCATCGCCTAATAGTTAATTGCTAATTATATTATCTTTTTATATATTTAACTTTAACATTGTGAGCATTATGTTCTACTTTCTTTGTTTTAAAGTAGTGAAATACCGTACCGAAGCACGGGTACACCCACTAGTAAGATATATATATTTGGGGAGCTACGGGAAGAGCTATCTATAAACCAAGTATCACACTTATTATTTACTTAAGATCAAAAATATATACAAAAGAGTGGCTAAGGATGTCTATAGCTCTATTCCGAGCTATATCGAGAAACAAAATAGCTATGATGGTTTCCAACATTAGAAAGAAGGAATATTTGGGATGGTGGAATATCACTTGCGTTTATACTGTCTGCGTTTCATTTCTTGAGTGTTCCCCGGAGTGTAGTGGTGTGTAAATTCAGTAATTATTTTCCATATTCCGTTGTCTGTTAGTTATCTTATGTGTGTTTGTCTGCGTGTTTAGTGGTCGAGCCTGTCGGCGCGCTCGGTTAAGAAACGATCATTCCCTGTCAGCCGTCCCCCGGCGGCGGTAAACACCGGACTGATAGCCTTTATCAACTGCCACCATGAGCTTATTCAACATGTGTAGAGAGCCACAATATTTGTCTTCGTTACCGACCTCTCACTACACTGAAAAAAAAAGACCTGGCTATTTCTCTATTTGTCTATTAACCGACTTTATCTTTATAAAAGGTTTTTAACTTTATTTATACAATGTATTATCGTATGTGGGATCGTCTGGGACAAAAAGGTTAAAGAATACAAAGCGTTTTTTACATATTATAACACCACAAAAAGTCTAATTAAGGTACCATTTTTTTTCCAGACTAAAAATGGCATGATTATTCTAAAAATTCAAATAGCAAGTCTGTAACTATTTCTGCCTTGAAAAGTTGTTTTAATGAGAACAAATCTAAATTATCTAGTTGAGAAATTAAGAAATTAGATTCCATTTCTGTTTTCTATACTGGAAATGGTAGGAGGATTTTGAAAATTCGAATCGCAGGTTTTTATCTGTCACCGTTATTTGTACATGATGGTTTGACTCAGAACGTTAATTGTATTAAGGGCTCAGATTTTTCACAGACTAAAAACTTACTTCTAAATACTACTTATTTACTTCTATTTACTACCTATTATTGTTTTGGAAGAAGAAGACTATTCCTGGTAAGCTTATTGCACAAGCTCAGTCTATAAGATCTTCGTATTTTTTAGGAAATGTTTAAATAACTTAAATAAAACATATATTTTTTTAACAGTATGGGTTTTTCCTTCATTATTATGACCTTGTGGCCATCTTCCTGTCATGTGTCATCCAGAAGCAATTTTGAAATTTTGTTTGTAAATAGGCTGCGTTAGGCGAAAATTGCCATCGCTGCTGTGCGCCAAAAATTTTAACTAACTAATTTTTATTTGCATATAACCTTTTTAGTTGATCCTGGACGTGATTCCTCTTTTATCATGTTGTATCTATCAATTTTTTCGTTTATACCAATTGTATTCTCGCAATGAAGATTACGTAATTTTTCTGTCGCAGACGTAGCACTCTCCCCACTCAAAAATAAAAAACGTTGCGTTTGCAACTTTAATCGATTTCTATTTTTAAGGGCTCAATTAGTAATACTATTTAGGAGAGTTGTTGGACAATTAATGTCAAAGAAATACCCCATTATGCAGAAAAAATTAAATAATATTTTTTGTCGAAAAATCCCGACGAAACGAAAAGGAACAATAATTCACTCGAAAAATATGCACATACTTGTGGATTGCACTGATAGATATTAATAGGCTAATTTAACTAAGTTTAGCCCTACTTAAATAAACATTTGTTGGAGCCAAATAGTTTAATCACTGTTACTGAATAAATAAATAAAAATTGCAAATTCCAACACTAGAATGATCTAGATTGAATTTTTTTCTTTAAAATGAACCCTTACTGGTAAAAATTAAGTAATATTTAGTAGTAATTCTACTCCCCCAACGAAACACTATTTTTATGAAAAAAATATTGTTAACAGTCAACTTGAGCTACCGATCTTAGTGGTATGAATTGAAACTAATACTAATTTATACTAAATACTAATTTATCATTATATATCCTTCTACTCAGTACTTAGCGTGGTGATATCACCACTTACACATGAAATTTAAACAAAAGAGTAGAAATGAAATCTGGGAGTGGATACATTTTTTTGAGAAATCGATTGGTTGCTCCATGGGTCACAATTTGGTTCAGGTTGTGTCCTTTTGGGCTGGAAATATTGCCGAAAGATTTGTACTGTATTACCCAATATTTTAATACTGAAATTCTTTATTTTGGCATTTTCACTTTTTTCCATCTCTGTTCCTCAATACACATCTGATCTCTCGTATTTTAGGTACTCTCAGTCGTGTTGAATTTTGGCCCCACCCAAGTTTTTTATCTTGTTTTGTTAACTGTTTATCTTTCCATTTATCTTGTATAGAAATAATAGGTAGATATTCTGTCTGAACAAGTTTGTTAAAATCAGAATTCATATATCGTTAATTTTTTTAACATAAATCCTAGCGCACGAACAATATAAAATATCCCCACGCGAGCCCTTATCAAAGTTTATGCATATTAATAATTTAAAACCGTCAGTGTCCTGATATCGTATCTTCGAGTCTAGAAACAAATCGACATTTGCATACGGCATATTTTCTAATAAAGCTGCCAACGGTTTTGCAGCGCTAGTTGGGCCGTTTATCGCAGCGCGGCGCCAGTGGCGTCCCACCACGGTCATAAACACCAATACGGGGCACTCGGGGCTTATATGAATATACACATTACCGTTTTATACTCTTTGCCCCAGATTTGCATCTTCATTTACTCGACAACGTATAAGTATGCTTTATTCCTTCCACACAGTATAAAATACTCAAAAATGGTAAAAGACACCGACCGGTAGATATATGGAGAATAAATCCTAAGGATAACAAAAGTATTTCAAAGTTTTCTGAAAAACTACCTTATAAGAATAGTCTTGACTGAGAATAGCAATTTTTTGGTGTGGTACCATATTCAACTCAACCGACGGTTGTTATTAGACCTAGTAACTTTACGTGCCATACTCAGACATTTTACATCTATATCAGCAAAGCAACAACGTAGCGCATTGATACTACAAAGGTGTTGCGTCTCTATCGTATTGTTAGTTGAGTTTTAACCCATTTATCTTTGCCTAAACTGTACCCAGATCTCGCACATCTACATCCGTCCAAAGTGACTAAAGCGCCTCCGAGAACGAACTAATGCTACTAACTATAATTAGTACGTCAAAATAAAATTTTGACAGTTTCAAAAATTGTTTATTTTCTCACTAAAATCAACATAATTCCGAAACAGCAATAATTAGAGGCATGTAGTTGTAATGTTTGATTTCATCACATCTTGTATAGTACAAAAGAAGAAAAATATGGACATTAACCACGTAAATTTAATGATTGGAACAATTTAAAAAAAAATTAAATAAACGTCATTTAAGCAACCATATTTTCAAAACAATAATATATACCTGTGGTTCGTATTTTTGGAATCCTCATATTTCTTATAGTCTAGAAGAAAAAAGGGCCTAAAGGCATACTCGAAATATTTCAAATTTTTAATTTTTAATTTTCATAAAATTCTTGGGTAACCAACCATAATTTAAAAACGGTAATAAGTATAGACTTGCGATTTGAATTCTTAAAATCCTAATACCTTTTTTATTCCAGAACAAATTTAGGGTCTTTATTTCTCAAGTAATAACATATAATAATTAATTTTAAAAAATTTTCAAAAAATTTTACTGACCCATTCTTGTTTTCACTTACTGGAATCCTCATATCTTTCTTAAGTCTTAATTCTTTCATACATTTCCTAGGCCTTAATTGCTCAACTACAATTATGATGGCAATAGAGACCTGCTGCTTGATTTATTGGAATCCTCATTATTTATTTAGTCTAAAAAAAAAAAAAAACAAGCTTCAATTTACAATCCACCGATGCAATAGAGTTCATTATAACGAAGACGGTTGGTATTCGTCCAATACTCAGTCTCCGAATTCAATTTGTTAGCGGTGAACCATGTTAATGAGTCACTGTGTGTTTCTTTTGTTTTTATTATGGCCTAATTTTGATCGAACTAAATAAATAATGAGGATTCCAACAAAATCAAGCAGCAGGTCTCTATTGCCATCATAATTGTAGTTGACCCCCTCCATTAGGAGGGGGTACTATCATCTGCGAATAGTATTGTTTTGGTGGTCATTTTTGCTAGTAAGACATTAATGTTTAATATAAAAATCAACGGAGCTAACATTGAACCTTGAGGAGCACCACAGTACATTATTTTGATCGGCTCCCTTTATGATGAAAGTATTATTTCTGCGAATAAGATTGTTTTGGCGGTCATGTTTCCTGATAAACTTTTATTGTATAGTATAAAAAGGACCCAATATGGAACCATAAACAATTCCAAAGTCCTTTTGCAAAAGGTATTATTTAGAAGTTTTATTTACACAAGCATGGTTCTTTCGGACAAAAAAACCAATAGAAGTCGTTTAGCAACTTCTAATGCCATAATAATATAATTTATTGCATTAAATAATATTAAAGGTTTAACATCTAATAATGTTACTTCGTGATTATTTCCGGTTGCAAACGACCAGATTTTAATTCATTATAAACTGTGTCTCTTGAGCTATAAATAAAGTTATTTGAACCATGTCACTGTTGTCCTGTATTTAATATTTTCTCGTGACATATCTTTTGTGCTAAATTAATTAATCCTGAGTGTTGTAGTCCAGTAAGTCAATTGTACACCCACAGTACCACCACGGTTCTCTCTAATAACAGTAATGCAGCCGCAATATTCGGAATAGTGGCGTAATTCAAGTCGTCGGCTCCTGGAGTACATGGTTGTAGTAGCTGTGTGTGTAAAGTAGAGAGACACGGTCTCACGGAATTAATGGTAAACTTTGCTACAATTGCAGCCAGTGAAAACGCTACATAAATGTCGACCGCTGAATCTAACCGAACGTTCTAATTCCCGTTCCATTCAGCCATACAATGTACTGTTACCGCATAGAACAACCAACTGATATCATCAGTACGCAAGAAAAGGAAATCACGATAATTAGGATGAGGGGAGAGGCGTAAGGATTACAGCGGTTGTATTACAACCATAGGAAAGGATAAATGATTCAATTAGCAAACGTATTAAAAATTGTCATGTATACGTTCCACACAACATAGATGTTAAGTGGGTTGCATACCACCCTAAAACTAAAACTTTGAGGGGAGTACAGATTTAACATGTGTGTCTATGCTAAATGCTTAGCTTTGGCGGCTTTTCACCCAGAATTAGTGGCTAGAACTTTGAGTGACATCTTCTGGGGTAGTCAAGAATTAAAAGAGTAGGCGACTTGGCGTCAAATAGTCAGCGACAAATAGTCTTAAGTTCATTCTTCATTATACTTTTTTCAATACTTTTGGCAATACTATCCAACTCTGACGTCATTTCAACTTTTGATACTACAGAATACAGTGGGGGGGGGGGGAATAAGAGACAGTGATATATTTTATACCTTCCATCTCTTATTACTTATCATTGCCAACTTAAAAATTTTTAGGTTCAGATGGCAGACAACAATTTGGTTATAGTAAACCAATTTATAAGTATTGTTTAATTGTGCTAAGTTTATATTTAATTATATGATCTAAATAAACTTCTTATCAACTTAATAAACTACTAAAAGTTAAGTTGTAAACAAAAACTAAAACGTTGGTGTTGGTACGACTGAAAAGTACAGAACTGTCATCCAAAACTACCTCCGGTCAAATTTTTGGTTGACAGTTCTGTACTTTTCAGTCGTACCAACACCAACTTTTTAGTATTTGTTTACAACTTAACTTTTAGGTTAGAAATTGCTTCGCGGGCACTTTGGTGCCCGCGGGCACCGCCTTGCCGACCCCTGATCTAGACGGTCTTTAGCCGACATGTGTTTTCTATACAAAGTTGTGAACAGTGTTATATTTGTACCAGATGTTTTATATAAATTTAATATCCATGTACCTGCGAGAGAAACTCGTTCCCAGTAATTATTTTATTGTAGAAGTCATGCGACTAATTACGGGTTTAATACTTGCGTTGATAGATTGTCTAGAACAGTGTTTCCCACCGATCCGCGAGATATTTTTGCCGGTCCGCAAGATTTCTTTTACTATGCAACTATTCGCCTAATAAGTTATAACCCACTTAATTTTGAGATGAAAATCTCGGTCCTTAATCTGTTAATGGCTTAAGTAGTAATTTGTTTCTTTTTTCACTAATTGTATGTGATTTTTTATTTGTTGTTTTTTTTTGTGTTTGTAATAAGTGCAATAAAAAATATAAAACTTTTGCGATACACATTACTTTTTAAACTTGCTGTTCCGCAAATTTTTTCTAGGTTGCTTGCCGGTCCGCCCTGAAAAAAGGTTGGGAAACGCTGGTCTAGAACAGATAATTCATTAAATAACAACAATACCCTAAACTGTTCAACATTTATTTCAACGCATTTATTAACCAAATAAAATTCCTTACTTTTGCCTAAATTATTATGTATTTTTTTTACTGTGCGTTTTGTTATATTATGTTTTTTATTTGCTACTTGGATTTTTATCTCTAAGCAAATTTCGTAAATAAATAAATAATAATTTAATAATAAATTTCTCTTTTTAGAAAATAAATAAAGCTCAAGAAATGTTTTAAATCCACTCTTGACCTTTTAATTTAGTATTGCCTCATAAAAAGATAAAATGGGTTTTTGCAAAACAATTAGTCACTTAAATTTTGTGGCGCACAGCAACGATAGCTATTTGCGCCTAACACAGCCTGTCTTTGACTAGACTATAATTAACTTAGCATAAATAAATTAAAAAAGTACATATGTTTTGTATGTAAAATAAACCCTGCACGGACAAACAAATAGGATAAAAGTATGTTCGAATTGAACGGACGCAAGTTGAGGGTAAGGGTCTGCACAGGGGCCAATTACCATCAGATATAACAGAAATCAATAAAACACAATAAAATACGGTGCAAGACTTCACACATAGAACGATAAGTTTTATTCTTTTAGAAAGAGTGTCAGCCTGTCCATGAGTACTCTGTCATCACCTTTAGCATCTACCATATAGCACAGGTATTTGCAAAACAAAAATATTTTATAAATCCCATTATGTAATTGATATATTAATCAGATTGTAAACTGAAGAACATCAAGTTAGAACACTTAAAACCGATATTAAATATTTAGATATTCGTTATTGTTCTTGAATGATAAAAAAATTTGTTCCTATTTTCGATTCCGTTCTTTAAAAAATTTCGGTTAATATCGTTATATCGTTTTCGTTCCGTTCTCAGTCCCTGCTCTTAACTATAATTAACGTAAGCAAACTTTAAGTAATAGATAGTACCGCTTTTATTCTCCGAGTAAAATTCAATCAGACGTTAATTTTGTCGGTGGCTGTTGAAACTTTTGTTATCTTTTTAAGGTAATAAATCTTGTTCCTCTTTCTCGTATGGTTCGTTATTCGAACTATTTTGATCCATTAACCGAGTAATCTTTAACAGTTTTTATTGGGTCTGTAAAATAATTAAGTTTTTTCTCTCATCGCATACTTTTCCTAACTTAATTAATACTTATATTGAAACCAGTAGCAAGTTCTTCGTGGATTTTTTCTGTAGATTAATTGGTATTCTTTGGACTTTGGATGTTTGCAGCAATAAAAATATAATTGCGACCAACGTTGTTCCCTTTATTTGCTCCTTAAAGAACGTTAATGAGTTTTTCATTATTGGAGAAAATTAAACGTCTACACTGCTGCCACCGATTGGATATTATAATACCAACATGCCAGCAAGAAATTCACTAAGAAGCTTTGCGATGCACCAGAGTTTTAAAATATTCATACGCTACTATCCTTCCGCTAATTAAATTGGGAATAAACTAAAGAAAAGATATAACAATAATCAATAATTACAATGGTTATTTAGTTAAATATTTAACTAACAACAAATGTTGCAATAAATCTACAGCTAATGTTCCAAATTAAAAAAGAGAAGTTGGAATATCTGTGCTATGTAATGCGCAATTGTAAATACCTCCTATTACAGTTAATAATGGAAGGTAAAATGAATGGCAAAAGATCAGCAGGAAGGTGTCGAATATCCGTAACTAGATAGTGGTTGGGAATATCAAGCATAGTACTTTTCAGAACGGTCGCATCCAAGATAAAGATCGTTATGTTGTCGTTTGAAACGGAGATGGCATTTGAAGAAGAGTAAGATTTAGTTAACAATAAGAATAGTAGAGAATCAACCTGACACTATAACTTCACAGTACATCTGGATGTACGACCCCACTTTGTGTCAACGATATGTTATTGAAAATCGCGACGCATATTGAAGCGGCAGAAACCGAACTTAATTTTTCGTAATTTTTAAAAGCTGAACAGTTTTATCGTTTATTCGAGAGAATTATTGGCCGCATTCAGCAGACTCATCGGTGACTTACCGGTACAAACTTACCTGTGAATTTGACTGAATGCACATTTTTTGGCATCGCTGTCGAACCGCGTATATAAAAACTACAATATCTAAACAATCAATGACAAATTGTAATGACAGTATTTTTTTTTTATTTTTACAGTAATTTTAAAAGTACATGTGCTTTATATGAATTTCCTCAATAACTAAGTAAACTGACTTAACACTCAATTTCATATTTTTTTACTTGCTTTGTGGTCGATTCTCTGTTATAATACTACAGATAATAAATGTCAAAATATCCACCAGTGAGCAACCAACTGTAAATGAAACCCTGTTAATAAAATGGCGACCGGTGAGTAAGTACGGTAACTCACCGGTTGATCAACTCATCAGTGAGTCTGCTGAATGCGGTCATTGAGACACGATTCATAATTTTTAGGATTTTTGTTCAAAGTTTCATTCAATAATAATACACTTGGCCATTCTTTTCTTTCACTTCCTTCAAAATCTCCCAGCCAATTTTCTTTCGGAATACCATCTATTTGGTAATTTTTTTTCAGAATACCTAGTAATTTTTTTGTTGAGACAGGTGTTCTGTTACTTTTATATTTTACTCCGCCAAAAACTAGAGAGTTGAAGTCCTGTGGAAAGACGCATTATCATGATCTAACATAATCCCTTTCTCTGGAACTCACTGAACACTTCAGTAGTACATTATTCAGTGCACCATTTAGCTGTAATTGTCTTCTGTCCATCCAGTTTAATTTCCTTTACCAGGCCTGTACTTCTAAAGAATACTGCATACATTACTTTTTAATGTTAATAAATCCATACATGACTCTCTTGGCGTGTAAGTACGTCGAAAAAAAGAAACATACGAATCGTCACCTGTCACAATTTTTGAAAAAAATATTACCCGCCACTAGCTAAGAGTTTGCAAGATTTATGGCAAATTTTTACACTCTCCGCTTTTTGGAAATTAAAATGCTGGTGGGGCACAAAACGACAACTTTTTTAAATGCAGATGATCTTATATGAATCTGTTAATAGCTGAGAATCCAATTTTAAATTGATGCTCTATTACCACATAAGTGTCTTTATTGTCTTCAATTAACTACTAAACAGCAGTAATGGTTTTTCGGTAACAGCTGTAAGAAGACATCTTGTTCATTTTTTGTTTTGAACAGAATTCCTGCCCCGTTCAAAAT
This sequence comes from Liopterus haemorrhoidalis, assembly GCA_963971575.1. Lineage (NCBI taxonomy): Eukaryota > Metazoa > Arthropoda > Insecta > Coleoptera > Dytiscidae > Liopterus > Liopterus haemorrhoidalis. The sequence continues at coordinate 21,873,418 of OZ020613.1, read as the reverse complement.
CTATACCAGCGGTAAATAGTAACAAAAAAACGCGCTTGTTTACTAAAAATTAAATCTAAACTTTCTTTGCATTCATAAGTACTTAAACATCTTTTAAAATCATAATAAATCATGATTCGAAAATGTTCTCTGGTTAATTACTCAGCTTAACACACAACGATACTTATTTCCGTACTATTTATCTAACGACTCTGCAACATCTAGGTCTCTAGCGTCATGAAGTTATTCCAGTTTATACATGTGTATATAATATTACTTATTTGCTAACTAATACCTATATTTATGGTAGTAACGATAGATACAATTCAACGTACAATAAAATAAAACGTAAGCTTAACCTCACTCGTTCTCATGTCAAACAAACACGACAAAATACTGTTTAATATGTGGCAACGTCGTAAAGGGATACCAACACGTAGTAGCCAAATGTAACAACTGAGTAATACTTTCATGTTGATTATATTACATTTTGACATTGGCCATTAAAATAACCAACTGTGACTTCATCTCATTCTCATATTGAAAGACTTTACTTAAAGAAATTAATTAACTGAGTTTTGACTAACCTCGTTTTAAAATTTCAAATAACTTCAAATAACAGGTAAATAACTACATACATTGATATTGCTACTTTTGTATTCCTCGGCTTACTTGATTTACTTTTTCTCGATCATTTTAATGCATTAAATATGCGGTAATGTCGCGCATTATTTGCGGCATACTACATAACTTGAGAGGTTCTCCCCTACCCTAACCTATACTTACCTTTCGTCAACTACTAAAACACAATTTTAAGTAAATGAAGTAATTTGAGCTTGTATACAGCAGCACTAACCCTAAAGCCTTTTTAGCATTTTCTGGACTGTTGGCGTTTGAGTATTCATCTTGCGGTATCCTTCTCCATATTTCTTGCCACTTCTTTCTATCTTGTGTCATAGTCCTTTTTTATTTCCATTTCATCTCTCTTCTTGCTGTCGCTTTTTGAACTTGCCACCTTCTTTATCTGAACTTTCTTTACCGACCGCCAACATATATAAGGGAGGTATTGTGATCATACCGATTTTGACATTTCGAGATTTCGATGGATCTCCACGAATTCAGGTCCCTACATAACTTTTCGACTATTTTCAGCATGATGTCTGTCTGTCTGTCTATCCCTAGGTCTGTCTGTCTGTCTGTCTGTCCGTCCGTCCGTCCGTCCGTCTGTCCGTCCGTCCGTCTGTCTGTGTACATGTGCAGAGCAAATTCGACTAAAACTATTTTTATGTAACTTCATATTTAAGCTTCTGACATCAATGGCACGAGTTATCAACTTTTGGTAAAAATCGGTTGATTGAAAAGTATTTGAAAAATTTTCTATTGTTTCATATTTATGTGTAACGTTTCTATGGTCATGATAAATAATATCTGTTTTAGAAATTATTAGGCCAAGATATTTCTACTCTGCTGCTAGAATGTATATTATACAAGTATTTTGTGATGGTGGACGGTCCTGTGGTGGACGCAGCTGATTTTTTTTATTGTCCTTGCTTCAAAAACCATTTTTGCTTCCCTTTTATGGTCCATTCTATACACATGTCCATACCACCTCAACTGGCTTTGTTCTTAAATGCTTCACGGGAACTGTTCCAAGAGTGTTCTCTCATGTTTCGTTTTATCAGCTATCTTTTTCAGGAGTCTGATTTCTGCAGCTCTTACTTACTCGAACTTATTCTTTTTGAACAATTATTTATGCCTTTTATTGTTTATATTGTTTATTGTGTATTTTTTGTATTGTTATTTCCAACCCTCAGTTATTGGAATACATTGTATCCTGTTGGGTAGTTGCAAATAAATAAATATATGACCTAGCGTTTTAATATATTAAGTCAAGACATAACTCAAAATTAATTTAAATGTTGAGGTCCTTTTCCAAATTTAATTTTCCCGCTATAAACATTGAGTTGGGATTAATTCTCATGTTCCGCTAAGCCAGCTATGGTAATAGAGCAATAAAGATTAAGGAATTCGCTAGGGTTGTTTTTTAATTATATTCATACATCTGCTTTCTCTGGAATTGGTCGGCGGTTTGAAAAATTTACTTAATGAGAACGTGTAATGAGCATAATTGCTTTATTTTATTTATGTTTTGCGAGTTTAAGGGTTAAATCACGAAATATTATGAGAATGAGGGTTAATTAAATAGTAAAAAATTTACTCCATACCCAGAGATGATTAATGGTGGTGTTCTGAACATATGGTTTAGCAAATGTTAATTTAACATCGATGTAAATGGTAAATGCCAATGGTTGAGATGGACATTAAGGTAAAGTTACGTTCATATCATCATGCATTAATCGTTTCCAGCACGTTGTGTGTCCGTCACGTAGCGTTTATTGCAAGTAGCGTTTCCTGCACGATATTTGTGTTCATACGTTTTTTGTGCAGTTTTCTGTCTGGCGGCCGGACGTATAGTTTTTAAATATTGTTTTTATATATTAATGTTTTTAAATATTGTCACAATATCAATTCACTATGATATTGGAGAAAATTAAGACTCACCGGTGAGTTACCGGTTAGTATTTTTTCCCCTGCATTCATACATTGAACTATCGGTGACTTACCGTACTTATTCACCGGCTGCCATTTTATTACCCGAATTTCATTTACGGTTAGTTGCTCATCGGTAGATATTTGACAATTATATTTGTAATAACAAAGAATCGAGCACAAAACAAGTAAAAAATTATGGAATTGAGTGTTAATTCAGTTTACTTAGTTATTGAGGATACGCATATAAAGCACATGTACTTTTAAAATTACTGTAAAAGCTTACATACAAAATTTACTGCCATTGCAATCTTTTTTTGTTTAGATATTGTAGTTTTCATGTACGCCGTTCGACAGCACTGTCAAAAAACGTGCATTCAGTCAAATTCACCGGTAAGTTTGTACCGGTAAGTCACCGATGAGTGTGACGATGAGTCCTTAATCAATTTTTTACTCCATAGCTATTTGCCTTTCAGTAGAAACACAAATATATAACACATTGACGAAAATTTACAAACCAGTGTATGATCGCGTCGGACAGTTTTGCCTATTTTCAGACACCTTACGTAGCTATCTGTTCCGGCAATTATTGTCAGCAAGAATGCTTGGTGGAACCGGATAGTGCAGATACTACTGGAACGCATATTTACCGGTCAGACTAATGCCAAAACCATTTCATGATGATAAAACAGAGATGAAAATTTTTAAGACTTTAATTTCAGTATAAATTATGTAATAGGGTTCGATCAGGGTTGCGGTCAGAAAAGAATGGAAATTGAAAAAAGAGGTGTTAGGGTTCGGTACTTTTTTTTAAAGAAGAGTTTAGTAAGAGCAATTTAATTAAGGAAATAAAAATCATCTAAAAGTTGATAAACAAAATATTTAATCTTTGCACTACAAAAATTAACTAATCGAATTAAATAATTTATAGTATTTAAAACCGTTGTTTGCAATAGTTTTAAGAAATATGGAATATGACATTTGTTATATATTCAGTAGCCAAATATTGTTTCATTGTTTGCCATCCGACCATTAGCGAGGAGACAAACCATTTATTATTTAATAATATTTTAAAAAGTTGGTAAATGCATAACATGTTTATAACACAACAAGTTTAAAATGAAAATGTTTCTTTAAATAAATAATTTTCAGCACTAAAATGCGTTCATTTTAATATTAATTTTGCTACTTTTTTTATTGATGTTTACTTTTTATCTATTATTATTAATCTATTATTTATTCAATTCAAATTTTAATAATAATGTACACTCACCGGCAAATTTAAAAGAACAGATATAAAAATCTAATTATTTTCCCTGTAGTGTACATATTCTTGATATCTCTCAGGTAATCTTCTAGTACGATGTATTTTGGAATAATGTTCAATCGACTTGAGGTCAGGGGAGCACGCTGGCCAACCCATTGTTGTTATACCCACTTGATTTAAAAAGTCTGCTACACAGTGGATGACGTGTGGTCGCACATAATCCTGCATTAGGGTGGAATTTTCCCCGATATATGGGGGCAAAAGGTACAACATGGTCTTGAAGAATATCTCTGATGTACCTATCTGCAGTTAACGCTAAGCCATCACCACTAACTCTGTGCGAGCTCCCAAACATATTCCACTTCACACCATAATTGAACCTCCACCAAAAGATACAGTATACTAGCGTCGGCGAATCAGTGCAGTTACGTCACACGACGTAACAAACAATTGCATTGTTCCAAACAATACATTCGTTTGTTTCGTGTTGTGACGTAACTGCACTGATTCGCCGACGCTAGTATAGTAGCAAAATTAAATGGTGCATATTGTTTTCCTTGGCGTCGATACAATCTTCGTTCATTGTTTAGTAGAGTATTCAAAGCTAACTAGATATAGGCTACAAAATAATAAAATTAAAAAAAAAAACATGATTTTCAATCTGTTCCTTTAAATTTGCCGGTGTGTGTATTATATCTGTACTTTCAGTGTATAAAAGAGTTAAAACGTATATTTTCAAAAAAAAAAATGTGGCTACGCAACTGCATCCGATTGCAAATGAATTACGGGTATTCGCCGATTGCGACGTGATTCCGAACTTGTTGCAAACTTGTGACAAGTAATGAACTGCATTCCTTAATTTATGAAAGGCTAATGAATTACGGGTATTCCCCGACAGCGACGTGATTCTCAACTTGTTGCAAACTTGTGACAAGTAATGAACTGCATTCCGTAATTTATGAAATGCTAATAATAACTTTAATTTATAATATTTTGCCCTGTACGATTTTATACTGAATGTATAAAAGGGATTGAGAATATTTAATGATAAATCTTATCAGCTGTATATCAAATTATATTGGAAAAGTTTGTTTTCATCTCTGGAATTTTTATGACACGCGGTTAATCTTGCTGACGAATCTCGATTGAAACAGAGTTACGAGTTTATGAAGCTTTTGGAATCCTTTAAGCCGGTGAGAAATAAAAAAAAAATACATTTAATGTCTAGACTGTTTCTAGATTTAAAAAATATACTATTTTCTTTAGAGTAAAAATATGGATTACTAGAACCGCAATGCATACTAGGCGAAAATATTGATGCTATCATTAACAATTTAAAAAACTTAAATAATATATGTCGAAGCCATGGCCGCAGGTCTTTAGGTGTAAATAAGTCGCGTGGGTGTCAGAAATGAGTAAATGCGTAAAGTTTAGGTTTAGAGAGATATATCTATATTTTTTTCGGCTGTCTATTTAAGCTTTCTCACAAATATTACTACAGATATCGATAGGTTTCGCGTAGAAAAGACGGTGTTACGTGCTATCAGGTCTCGGTCCCGAATTATACTAATATATCGCGCGCGTCAAACGCTGATTTGCCCACAAAACATCAAACGCACTCGCCGCCCACTATTGCGTCATCTGTTCTTGAAAGCTCTTTCGGTAAACTCTTTGAAGCTTTCTTTCTACAACTCAATTATATTGTTGCTAGCTTTTATTGTTTTGAAATTATTGAAGGAAGTCTGCTATACACTTTTTTGGAACACACGGATTTTTATACAGGGACATAGTACTAAAACAAAACGACAGATGTCTTCTACCGGAGTTCTTATCACTTATGTGTTCTTATATTATTATTTAATTAACTAACCCGAGTTTAATTTCTTTTGTTTTTTGAAATAATAATTCAGGGACCACTGGGAACAAAACAAAGGTCCATATTATGGAGAAACGACGCCCTGAACATGTAGGTGTAGTCAGATTTTTTCTCCTATGTACTAGACCAGAGTTTCCCAAACTGTGCCCCGCGAGTGTCTACTAGTGCTCCGCGATCTACTAGTGTTGCTATATATATATATATATATATATAGCAACGATAGTGCTCCAAAATATTTTGGACAAAAAGTTAATTTTTAGCTTCACCGGTGTATATCTATATATTGTCTCTCTCGCACGTATAGTTGATAATAGGAAATAGACTTTTATCTATGTCCAAATAATAAATGCATTATATGACCAAATATACACTAAAAAAAAAAAAGTATGAAACGGACTTCATAGTACACTAAAACGTACCTAGTACGACTTACATAGATCATTTTTATAACTAGAATATTATCTATAAGTTAGAATAAATAATACAATAAATAAATATATTTTAAACATTGTTGTAGGTTACAATCAGCTGATGGTTTGGTGGCTATCTTGCTGACATCAGTTCTGAAGTTTTGACGATCAGATTGTCTTTAAATGTTTTTTCTTTGAACGTTTTAAAATTAAATTAACTATTTTCTTAATGATAAAACTATATAGTTGTAGATAAAATATTGTATTTGACTCGCATATAATACAGCTATTATGCTTTATTACACTCGGATGATTACAACCCACGTTTTCGGTTCGTGTTGTAAACTTCATCCTCTTTAATTATACTCCTTTTTAAGTAATATCCTCTATACTCTTACTTTTTATAAAACAAAAACCCTGAATATACTCTTTTTTGCTCGTCACTTGTATTTTTGTAGAGTGAGGACCTTTTTTTTGCTCTTCACTTGTATTTTTGGAGAGAACTTTTCTTTTAGTGAGGACCCTTTTTTTCCTCTTCACTTGTATTTTTTGAAGTGAGGACCATCTTTCTCATCCTGGGTACCGTATATTGATACTTTTATCTTTTCGGACGTTCTCCATTTAGCTCAGTTAAGTGTCAGGTTTAGGCAGTTTTTATACTGAAACAGATGTTCAGTCTTATTTTCCAGATTTTTATTATTCTATCTTCTTTTATCCGTGTATTTGGTAATGATTTGCGTTTTATTTCGTGAAAAAATCGTTGTATTAAAAGTAAATGGCTTTAATATAAAGATGGACAATTTATCCATAAAAGCTTAGAGCTTAATATAGCTTTTGCCCGAGCTTTTTAAGATGAAAAACAGGTTCAATGGTCCGTTTGAAGTAAGAAATAGAAGTGAGAAAAGTGGAAGAAGTGCTAAAGAACGAAATGGATCATTAGCTAAAGAAAAAGAAATGTCAGGATTAAAAATAAGATCACTTAAAATCGGTTATAGTATTTATATATTTTCACAGACCATTTACCAACATTGGAATATTAAATTGACATTTTATAAAAAGTTACTTAAGAATTTTTATTCGTTAATTCATTTTTTTTATGGGGAACATATTTGTTAAATATTTTTTTAAACTTTTTCAAAACTTTTTCTTTATTAACGAAAGTGGAATATAATTTATTTTAAAGTGGGTAAACGCGTCAGATCATAAAATGAGAAAGCATTAAGTTATAAAAATTTTAAATGAGGGTTTATAACCCAAAACTTTTTATATAAAGGCTTAGAGCGGCCGGAAATATAATATGGAAGTAAGGGAATATTTAGAATACTCTAAAATCAGAATTTACAAGGGTTTATTATTTTTATATATGGTTTTAAATTGTTATTAAAATTTAGAAAACACTTTCATAATACTAAAAATTTATTACACAGTACATATTTCAATCTTCTAATAAATTTATTTGGTCTCTAACATTAGCAAAACTAATAAATAATTCTACGTAATTCTAGTAAAAATAATAGATCTTAGCGCTTGTTACTCTCTTTTGTTTTTCACTTTTCCCTGTCTTGTGTCACATTTGCAGATTAAAGAGGCTCATTGATTACGTATTCTCGTCTTCGTTTGCCTTTTGATTTACATCGGGCTCCAACTTATAATAAAATAAAAATACAGGGTTCAAAATCAGTGGCAAGAAACACGGGATCAGAGATAAAAATTACATTACTATTAGTAAACATTTGCCTATTTTTCCCCTTCTTGTTCTCCACTTAACAATTTTGCTCGTAGAAATATCAAAATCATGTCCCAAACTACAAAATTATAGTCCCCCCTGAAATGGGGGACATATTTACTATCCCTGGCCATATTATTTAACGCACCTTATGTATTTATTTATTTATTCTTTCTTTATGATTTGGCTTTGGCGTTATCCATTTAGTCAGCTTCTAAACAATTTAAAAATATGTATATATATATATATATATATATATATATATATATATATATATATATATATATATTTTTAAATTAGCATCTAACCCTAGAAATCTAACCCAGGGAGGTTAATTTAAAAATATGAAAAAAATCTGAGTAATGGAAATTCATGAAAATTGTAATAGTACAATAGGAATATTTGGAATCTAAATTATTACATTACTACATTATATCGAGAGTTATCGATTTTTTTCAACACCATGCTTACAATATTTATCTCAATGACTGGAGATTAGCCTGGGTAGCTATTAAGTACGCTTGTAAGTCTGTAGAAGAAACCACGTGGTTTATTTTTTCAACATTTATCCAAATTTATAATGTTTATTACAATATGTACTCACAATTTGTTATTTATACTACTAAATACCTACAAAACCCTGAAATGTGTAAAAATTCACACTTTACTAGCATTATAGTAGGTAATATGTAATTATAATACATAATACGTTATAATATTATTTCTATAATTGAACGAATTATGTTAACAAACTTTATTCCGTAGAAGGTAGTCATTTGTTTACGACGTATTTATTTGACCGTAGCAATGACTGTCGGATATTGTCGGCTGATTACGGGAGAAGTTGGTAGTAATTACCATAAATACCCAGCTGATTTATAAAAGTATTTGTTTGGGTTCATAAATCCACAAATGCAGGAGAATGTTCGAAAATATTGGATGATGTCTTTTAGACATAGCAAACTAAAATTAGTAGCCTTATTCTTCCCCCAACTTGAATTCTATTAAAACGTCAAGATGTGTCTAATAATATGGCTTTGCACTATATAATTCTAATATATGTTCCTAAACATGGACTTTAACGAAGCGTTTCTATTTCTTTCCGTACTCTTACTGTAATTCTTGAATTCCTGCAGGGAATATTAAAACACTATCCCAGCAAGTATTTCCAGATTTCTTTTTAAATAATTTTTCATTCGTTCATTTCATCTACTTTATACCGTCATAAAAATCCTTCCTTACAAGTAAAATAGTTCAATTCGATTTCTAAAAAAAAATAAAAATTTAAGTTGAACGATATTTCTATCCCGTGGTATAAAATGTGTCTCTCCCTCAATAAGTAAATTCTTAGTCGGTCTACAGCGACTGACTCACTTAATCTCAGAGTCACGTATCTGTGTTGGCCGGTCGGTGGGCGGCTATCCGTCTCTGCCGTCCCCGAAACCGCCCCCAAACAACCCCCTGGCAGACCACTTAACCCTTGACCTGAGCAGATGGTGCTACGTTCGCCATTACGTGGCCAGAGAGGGAAGTAAAACGATACTTGCAATAAAGGAAGACTTGCTGCTAATATTTTCAAAACACAAAAATCGATACTTTTATCAACAATTTGCACTACCACACAAGCCTTCTGATAAACTCCCATAACCAAATTTTAACTAGATAGTTTAAAATAGAATTTTTGTTGATGAGGGGCAGCTAAACAATGTATTTGGTTAATACTGCAATAAAACAAAACCAATTGAACTTTTTTTAGAGGTTTAAAAGTATGCCCTTATAACATCACTCATTATCTCCTTTCTTAAGGATCGGGTATATCACAGCTATTTTACATTCTTCGGGAAGCTCTTCTATTCTCCATACCATCAAAATAAGATCATGTAGTCTCGTAAGAAGTCTTTCTCTGCCAAACTTATGAATCTCACTGGGGATGTGATTTGTTTCTGCAGCTTTGTTATTCTTTATTCTGTTTATTGCTGATTTGACCTCAGATAGTGTTTGGTTCGTGGTTGTATGGTTCGGCTGTGTCTTGGGGTCTTCTCTACAGTTTCTGAATCAGAATCACAGTTTAGTAAGTTCTCAAAATATTATTTCCATCGCTGTAGCAAAAGTGAAGTGTCTGTATGATAGAAATTGTGGACAAACGGCAAACCCAGATGTTTGAAATTTGGTATGCTTGTATAAGTCTTGAAACCCACATATAGGAAAACTATTGATATATCGCGGGGAAAATACTAACAAATATGTATTCAAGAAAAAAATTAATATTTTTTTAAAATTTTGCGTGGGTAATTAAAAATTAAACCTCTCAAAGCTTGGTTAAAGCAACACCGTTTTGAAAAATTCTAATTTTTAGAGATTTTCGCCAACAATGTGTCGTAACTTTTGTCACACACCTTATTTCCCAGACTGGGATAAAAATCTTAAAAAATCACAATAATGTATATTGATGGGAACCGGAATAGTTCAAAAGGTATTTTTGATCAGATTAGTTTTTCGAAACTTAACTATAATTATTGTGTGGTATCAAACGAAAGTTATTAAGACGGTAGGTTAAGGAACGGAAAATAGTTTTTTAAAATGTCTGTTTTAAAACGATTTTGCCAAAAATGTGCTTAAACTTGGATTATCTAAACAAGTCCAGTCAAGGTCAAATTCGAATGTTCCGAACTAAGATTGCCAAAGTCCATAAGGGCCATTGGCGTAGCATAAATTTATATATTGAGTGCTTTTTATTCAGAAACATTTACTATTCTTTATTTAAATTATTGGTATCCATAATGTGATTAATTACTCAACTCGTTTCTACTAACCTGACACCTTCCTAACCTAAGATAACGTTTTGTCATTAAACTAGAAAGTAGGTAGCTCGTTCCGTCGCATTCTACTAACCTCACCGAACCTAGCGCTGCGATATACGTCCAATTTACGTTGTTTTATGGGAAAATCTGACCTAAAATTGCAAGTTATAAAAGTGAAAATAATGTAAACTGTGTTAAATATTAACAATTTCCTAATCTAATATGATTTATTATTATCTAAGAAAGATATCTCTACAAAAAATTCATGAAAATAATGCAAATTGAGTGTGTATGTATATGACTCCGGAGCCTGTTCTTAATTATAATAAATGTTAATTCATATTTATTTACCTGCTGAACTTACTTACTGTTTTCTTCCTCTCGTAGGAAATATTAGTATAGATTATAAACCAGAAAAAGAATATAAGAAAACAATTATTTTAAATACAAATATTGTCCTGAAAAGGACAGATTTAGTAAAAACCACAATGAAATAAATATCAAAACAGAGTTTTAGACACCACTGGTTCAGTAAGGACGACACTAGAAAACATTATAAATCTTAGACAAACCCCGATGTGGGATAACCTACGGTACACGTGTGTATGCATAAGTACGTTTATCGTAGCTATACCTGAACAATAAACAAAATAGATTGACAAACGTCATTTGTATTTCTCTTACTATTTTGCCAGTGTGAGTGAGAGAAAAATACATCAGTACGTTAACTATTATTTCAGTCATATGACTTTAACTGGACTTCTTTATTTAATCTAAATATATACACTTTTCTCACACTCTATAACCCAGGGAGGTTCTTCTAAATATCTGAAAAAATGTCTTGACAATATCACTAAAAAACAAACGGATTGGATTATATGACACTGATGTTGCGATAGTTAATGAAACGTGACTTTTAAGTTTTCATGTAGGGAAATGTCATGACAATCATTGTAATGACGATAATAGTCATGAGATGATGTCACGTTAAAACGAACCGTTAATTATTAAAAAACCTTTATGAAACGAAGATTTGCGAGACAGTTTTAACAAATTTGTCGAATTTTCACCTTTTTATGATCAAATTTTTATGAAATAGGACACAGGTGTTGTTAGATGGTAGGTATGTCATTATTCGATAGCCGTCTACTCCTCGAAATTCTTAAGCGTTTAAGTCCAAATTTGCTTTCTTGATGTAATTGTTTTTTCAATTGATTGAACGACTAATCCATTTCCACTCTCGTCTGTGTATTTGATGCTCATTGGGTGCTGCAGATAAATCTACCTTTGCAATAAGATCTGGCAGTTAGAAAACTAATTCATCATTCCAACTCTTTCTATCCATTGCACTTTTGGCCATAGTAATGGCCAATTCTTGGCCATTGTTAGTTTACGCTAGCATTCCCAGATCTTTTCCAATGTCATCGATGCAGCATTTTTTTTGGTATTTCTAGGATTTATTTATTTTTCTATAGGAACTCTAAATATGAGCTTTGTCGAGTTAATTATATTTTAATCGATTATAATTTTTTTAACGCCAAATTTAATGTCAGAGTTTTGGAAGTGGTCTGTATTTGTTTACATTTTGCCTTGATGAAAAATACGGTTCTGCATTTGAAGAATTTGACTGTTATTGAAAATTTTTCACAAAATATTCTGTCAATTATTTCGTTTTCTATGCGCCCTGAATATAGCAATATTTCTTTTTTTCTTCATATCTGAATGTGGAACAATTTACAATGACATGGAGTTATTCAGATCGCGCGAAATTCTGACATAGCTAAAAATCAGGCGCTTGTCAATTCTTTGAAATGCTGTCATCCGTGGCTTCTGCTTTTCATTGCAAAGATGAAAATAATTCTTTTGAAGTTGTACGATTAGGTATTGTCAACGATGCTTGTTTATATCTATAAAAATACAAGATGTATCATTGGCGTACATATTGAAATTTAGACAATAAAATCCGGATTCTGAACTGAATAATACAATCTACGAGGGAAATTAAAGAATTCTTTTTGACAATCGACTTCGTCTGCATAGTTTTGTCCATTATTTTTTTGCCCTGAGTGAGATAGTCGATGTATAAGATTTTCACTTTCGCGTCCCAAAAAATGTATGCCATGATCTCTACGGCTGACGAGACCAATTTTGCCTTTTTTGGAATCAAAAAACCGCGATGAAATTAGTTTTTGGGCTATTACTTGTTTTCTGCCTTCTAATAATGGACCCACGTTACATTCATGGTCTGAAGCGACCCAAAAACTCCACTGGATTTTTCTTAAACATACCCAAACCAGCCTAACATCTAATAAGTTTCTCCGCCGCAGGAAGCAAATGCGGCAGCCATCTTGCGGATGGCTTCGGAATATCCAATTCCTCGGTTAAAATAAAATGTTCGCATTCTTTCGATATTCCTATTTCCTCTGCTACCTGTTACAACTTTAGTCGTTGGTTTTTTAAAACGACATAGTGTTTACGCAAATGTTTTTTTAAAATAAAATATCTACTGTATTATTGCTTAGAATTCAAATAACTTACTAACTGTACTGAGCTCAGTTGCTTGTCCAACTCAACACTGAAGTCGATTGCGTGGAAATAACTGACTTCCGGCCGCAGGTACCGAGACTAATATGGTCGCTTATTTCTTTCCAGACCTGTCTGGTAGTTATAGAACATACCGTATTACTTTTCGGCATAAAACCATTATCCCGTATAACTATAATAACATTGTTAAACTACAAAATAACTAGGGTTCATGTTTACAACCACCTTGTAAACAGTCAACGGTCAGTGGCGCATACATACGTTTAAGTACTAACTATAAATAAGTATACTTGTTTTTCCTATTTTGTTAATATTTGTTAATCCTAAGTAAGATGCGTAATGTGAAAAACTAATCCCTACAACTTGGGTTGACACGCCTAGTTATATCACTTCTATTGTAATTTTATGAGTTCCCTAACTTTTATTATTTTATTGCGATCTTCAAAACTAATTTGGTACAGTCTATACTAGTGGTCTATAGAAGTATCCACGATCGGTTAACATCGTGTCTTACAATATTTATAACAGTATATCTCGAAAAAATAATATACCTATTCTTGATTTCCGTCTCGAGTTTATATAAAATGAAAAGGCGTTAATTTAAAAATACATCACCCTTTTTTAATGTTAATTGGTAAATATCTTTATTAGAAGATTGAAACACCTTTTCTTTGGTTGTTATCTGTAAATTTGGTTTTAAAATCGCCCCTTTTTTGATGCCTATTTCAAAATCGATAGTAACAAAATTAAGACCTCAATAGCTGCATTTACCAGCACTCGGAACCTTTGAATCACAAATTCTGTTTTATTCTCATTGAATTGGTAACAGGTCCATCTCAATTCGGGATTGTGGAGACCAGTGGCGTAGACTAAACAGAACAAAAAATCAATAGAAAAATATTTGGTGTCTATATGTAGTATCATATGGAGACCAATCGAGAGTGGATTTCGGGAGAGGATCTCCGATGTTTTCTTTTTTCATATATTATGCCACAGGTTAGTAAAATTTGTTAATATTTGCATTTCTAATCCATATTAGCTAGGTATACACGATCGAACAGTTTGCCGGATTAGATCCACGTTGGATCTGGTCCACATGTTTCTGGAATTATGTTTCTTAGAATTTGTGCTCCTATTCTCGTACTAAATTATAACTCTTTTATGACCTGCCAGTTGCTATAAATCGCATTGTAACAATGAGACATTCTTCTGTTGGGAATGACGAATGCATTACTGTATTCTTTTTAGTCAAATGGGGTCGTAATAAAACTATTAAACAACTGAAGTATGTGTACACTAAATTTTCAAAGCAATAAGACTAGAAAGTGATGAAGGAAAAGTATAATTTACATTAATTATTTACCTAAAAAATGATTAAATTAAGCTTCGTTTAGAGTTCCTTAATTAGTCGACTATAGACTATAGTTTATGCACTGTTGATTGTCACTATATGTTTGTCATATGGTAAGGCGAGCAACCGTTCAGAGCTCCAAATTTAATAGAATATGTGTTGTCGATTGTGGATAGTTTTCTAAACTTATAGTTAGTGAGTTGTTTTAATGAGACAGTCATATAAACACATTGGATATCTCAGTCTACATCGGAGAGAACGTTCACATTGTATGCCTTTACATAACCTAACAAAATGCAATCGCGCCGATTACAACAAATCTCGCCCAAAAAGACGAACAGTAAATATGATCAATTTAAGTAATTAGGTTAGGTTTAGTTAGTAAAAACCTAGGACAGCATAATTAGGAAAACGATAATAGATAATAAACATTTTACGAAGCCACCATAGTTGGTTTAAAGACGCACGCCCTACTATTCGTAACGCACTAATTTCCTTAGCTATAAACGCTGCCTTTTTCGTTAAAATTATCTACTAAACATATCCATAACGCACTGTCAACTAATTTAAAGAGCCCTGAACGCAGCTTTCTTCTCCCAACATTCTTAAATAATATTTATAATCGTGTGACTCATTCGTTAATTCTTGTAGTAAGGAAATCTGTTCAAAATCTTCTCTATTTATAATTCATTTTTTTAATTGCTTCGGTGACTTCTTTTCGATCTGGCATGGAAGTATCTATATACTACCAATGATGGGCAACCTTTTTCAGTGGCGGGCCAAATCAAACTTGTCTGATAGAGACGTGGGCCATAATTTTTAGGGATACAAAATTAAAAAAGGCGGAAAAGAGATACAATTAAATTGTAGATTGATTTATATCCCTCTATATTTTCAATATTCGTTTTCAAATCTCAATAATCTTGGTATTCGTTTATAAACGTGAACGTATTATTTCTTTATACATATTTTGAAAAAAATCCGCTTGTCCAATTACAGATTTCTAAGGGCCGGAATTATCCTGCAGCTTGAAGGTTGCCCATCTTTGGCACAAGAATCTGCCGTGACTATTTCAATCTTTTTTGTTTTCATTGTATGAAAGTTGTATGAAATTCGTTGGTCTTTCAAGCCAAGTGCTTGAAAGACCGTAGACTAAATCTGTATGGGCCAGATTCCTGCAGATTTGAGTGTTTGTGTCTTATAAACGAAGAGGTCCGTCGGTGGGTATATTCCACGCGAATAATTTTTCGTTTGGGGGCACAACACGGGACTGCGCCTTACGGTTCAATTCTATCGCTGAGCGAAGAATCTGATCCGTTGAAAAGTACACCTGTGTACTCCAGTTTATTGAGGAATATTTTTGTCAGTCTCATTTTCTTTCAGTTTTCTGAGTTTTGTTGTTATGTTCTATTTATTTTTGTTGTTGTACGCCACTGTGTTATACCCACTCACCATTACAACCCACTCTGTCCGCTCTAGATACTTACATGCATTACCTAACCCTCGCGACTCTCTGCTAAGTAGCTATCTCGACCCCATACCACCTAGTCTCACGGCAAATGCACCTCGCTAATAAAGAGAGTGCCCTCACTTGTAAATCGTAAAGGGAACGAGAATTTAATATTGGGCATTATATCGAGAAGCGGCAATATCAAAATTACAATAATATACAGAATCTTGAACTTCGAAAGAGTTCATCCATCGGCGCTTATTGCTTCTACTAATTTTTAACTATTTTGAGCGATATGTTGATGTTACAGCCTGGCTAGTAAGTCATAGGTATAACGAAACAGCCCTAGTGTCTCTAGTATACCTGCCTAACCGTATGTATGCCTATACGATGCAAATTATAGCTAGAGCCCTGTGCGGATATGTTTTTCTGTATTCGCATCCGCGTAGACAGGATCCGCATCCGATCCGAATCCGCAGCCTTGGTAAATATGAAATCCGCATCCGATCCGCATCCGCAAAAATATCCGCACAATCCGCACAGGATTTGCTGTCAGGAAATTTGCTGTCAGGCTGTTTGGAAATATCTAACATGTTTCGCTTTATTTGGCATATCGCTGTTTTAACACACTACTAAATTTTTTTAAATTTTATCACATTAATATTATTTGGTCCAGAAATATGTTTTTTATCTAACGTCGTACTTGTTGGCTAGTTTTATCCAATGGAATTATAGCTGAGAAGTATTATATATATATAGTTATTAATACAATATTATATGACAGTATTTTTTATCAAACATCAAAAAACACAATACCAATCACGTATCCTTAGTAACTAGATCATCTTCTATTAATCTCCCACAGAAAAAAATAATTAATTTCATCTTTTGATAATTTGCAATAGCTTTTTAATTTTGGGTCTATTTGAAGTCTGTGTTCTTCACTGTTCTACTTGATTTTCTTTGATTTTGTCTATTGTCTCCATTTTCATCCTCATTTTCTATATGTTCTATTTCTTCTAAATCTTGAATTTTGACTTCTTGTTCATGTTGTTCATTATCTCTATTTACAGTTTCTTCATTATTTCTGTTTTCTTCTAAATTTTCTTCGTTAGCTCGTTAGCTTCGTTAGGAAAGTACAATTATTCGACTCTTAAACCAAGTTTACATAAAATGTAAAACTTTAAACAGCAATATCTCAGAAACTTAGTTTTTTAAGACATCTCACTGTTATTTTAGAGCAGCGATATTTAGAAATAATTAAACAGATTAATTTATCACATTTATGACCAATAAATAACAAGGAAGTCCTATAAGATCAGCAAATTTAAAAAAATAAGTTCTTAACAATAAAACTAAATTCTTAAATTCATCCTATTATTAAAAGATGAAAGTTATATGACCATTTCAAGAATTTTAAGATATTTTTATTTTTTTAATTTTGATATGAGCTTCTTAGTTTTTAAATGTGGCAAATTACCATGGTTAAACTTTACTAAAATTTCCAAAAATAGGTCTCTATGGGAAGAGTCAAAAAAGTAAAAAGTGCCGTAACGTATTATTATTTCACTCTTGTCATAAGCACAATACAAATGCCAGCGATACATTTTTGGGGTTCTAAACGCGTCTTCCGTAGAAAGAAGCGTCCAACCGAAGATTTTATGTTCACGCGGATATTGCGGATAAACGGATATGATATATAATCCGCATCCAATCCGCATCCGCACGATTTAAATGATAATTTATCCGCACCCGCAGAAATATGGCGGATATACGCGGATTTGCAGGGCTCTAATTATAGCTATACGATTGGACAGTAATATCTTGAATCACTAATTGAGGCACGTTATCTCGTAGTAATTGAATCGACTATACGAAGACATACAAGATTATACAATACGATGCAAACTGTTTGGGGCAGGGAAAACAGTTCGTCCTTCGAGAGACCACTTGTGACTGCGAGAAAGGTTTGGAGAGAATGAAGCGACTATACAGACGCACGATACTTGCGACCAAGTCATTCAGATCAGTTCAATGCAGCTACTGAATTAGTTACATCTTCATAAATGAAGAACTTGGTAAGGTTTCACAAAAATGTTTATTTGTCATTCCAACGGCAGTTTTGGCATTAACAATTTTCAAGCTACATTGTCGTTTTGAAAATGATTGGTCACTTTCCTCAGATTTTTGTTATTGTTGATATTTAAGTATAATAAAAAATAGCTTCAATATTTAATACTGAAATAAACTAAATCTTCAAAGATTCAGGATCAGGAGAATTCTTCGATAGACCTACATTTCAAATGCGTTTATCCTTTTTATTCCATTTCATATCTTCAGTCAATAATCATGCTTCCATACCATATAATAGGATTGAAAAAACGTTTGGACAAATCTAAGCTTAAAGTAATTAAAAATCAACAATTTATTACGGCTTAGGCTAATTATTTTGAGTAATATTGTGTGCCCTACCTGTGCCCAACGATGTTACTAATTTAGCCAATTGGTACCCTAGAAACCTATTTGAAAGTGCGTAATGAAGTCTAAATCTGTCTCATTCTTTAAATATACAGTCTTTATTTTTACCTTTGTGAGTTTATGTGTCCATTTCGCTGTTTCTTGAAAGATACATCTCAGTTCTTTGTAGAGACTAAACACCTCAATGTATCGTATTTAACGCAGCCTAGCCACCGTTACAGACCAGGCGAGTGTTCTCGGGATATTTTTCAAGCGCTAGTAATCCCACGGACGGGCTAATCCGCCGGACACGTACCGGCTAATGTGGTACTTCTCATTTCGCGTGCGAACGCTAGATAGCGGACAATGTCCGAACCGAAAATACGGGAAAAATATGGTAGCTCCGAGGATTTACACATAGGTGGGAAATACAGGGTTACAAACCCCGACACCTATAGGTATACTAGGGGTGGGGGACCGGTAGTTCTAATGCCGAGAGAGGGCTGGAAATAGTGTGGATCTTTTATTTGAATATAAGATAGAATTTCTTACAATGTGTATTAATAGAAATATTACTGATAATATAATTTCATAGCTGCGAATGCTATTATTAAACGCTAACAACAGTTAATTATATTTATCCACAACTCACAACATACAGTACATTAAATTTAAAGCTGCTTTAGTTTTTGCAGCTGTAGTTTTCAATTTAAAATAAATCTTATTTTTCGGGACAGGCGCACACCCTGTATTTTTTGCTGAAGGAGGTTCAGAAGAATTATTTTGTTTATTAGGGCGGCTCAGAAGCTAAATTCTTTTCTTGGGACGGGCTCACGTTCAATTGCAAGAAAAACGTGTCACTAAAAAGCGTGACTTTTTAATAATTAAAGAAGGGGGGGGGGCTCAAGCTCGTAAGCTGTAATTTTTTATCCTGTATACGACATCATAAAAATTGAATAATCAGAAAGTCGGTAAAAAATACAATAAGAGTATATTTTTGATATTAATATAGTCTAATATTATTATTATTATTATTATTTTACTCAACTGGTGGGTAGATATCCATGACGTAATTTCCGGTGTTACGTTTTAATTCTCTAATATCCGGAGTCGGAAGAAGAATCGATCTTGAGAAAATTATTTGAAATATAATTCCCGAAACGTATTTTATATATAATTTTATGAGAACTGGCGTTTATCGAAAAAATAAGGAAATACTAAAAAGAAATAGGATCAAATATCAGTTTTTATTCGGACTACGAGCAATATATGACCGTTTTATAGCACCAATCGTCTTCGTTTTGAGCCTTATGTTTTTCATTATGCATGCTACTCAAGAACGAAATATGGGATGATCATAGTTTTATCAACAATAATTATAATAATACTTGATCTAATCTAAACCATTTTTAATATTTTTTTGTGTTAGGCTTTTGATGTTTGAGTATTACTCGTGCTTTTTGAGTACCACTCCTTCTCCATATTTGTGTCATATTACTGATTCTTCTCCATTCTTGCTGCTGCTCTTTGGATCCATCTTTCCATGTTTTTCGTGGTCTTCCCCTAAACTTTTGTTTTAGTTGTCCTTGTTTCAAAAATTCTTTTTGGCTTTCTTCCGCAAATGGTTTTATTCTATAAAATCCTTCACAGAAACTATTCCAACATTTTCTTTATGAACCGTATTTATATTTCTACCATATTTCGATTTACATGCGATCTTTCTCAGGAAAATCATAATAATAATATAAACTGTATGAAATCCACTGCTAGGCGAAGGTTTCCTCTAAATTCCTCCAAACTCTATCTTGAGCGTGTGTAGGCCAACATTTGGTATATTTGGATAGTACGTCTCCAAATATTCGTCCAAAGTTCGTCTATCTTTTATTTTGTCTATTTTATCTTTAATTTCTTTGTTTCTTATTGTATGAGTACCACTCTATAATCTGTCCTTTGCTCCATCTGTCATCCATTGTTTGCTTTTTGTGGCCGTTCGATTTCCATTTTAGACCTTTAAATGTAAAGTTTTTTTTTTAGAGGTTTGTTTTTCAAATTGGCAACACTGTTTCCAGCGACGGCCATTTTGATAGCTGACAGCTGATTTGTGATAGTCAATGAAGACTGCTATAGAGCCATGATTACTGGCTTTTTCGTTCCCCAATTGAACGGCATTAATGTGGTAGAGCTGTGGTTTCAACAAGACGGCGCAATATGCCACAGAGCGCGCGCCTCAATTGATTTATTGAAGGAAACATTTGATGAGCGCATAATTTCGCGCAATGGCCTCCAAAATCGTGCGATTTAACACCTTTGGATTATTTTCTGTGTGGATATGTGAAGTCGCTAATCTACGCCGATAAACCAGAGACGATGGACGACTTCGAAGACAACATTCGCCGTGCTATTGCCGATATACGGCCCCAGCTGCTCCAAAAATGGTCGAACATTGGGCATTAGATTGCGCTTTATTTGAGCCAGCCGCCCATATGCCCGAAATCATATTTAAACACTAATGGCATAAAATTATCTTTCCAATAAAGCCAATACCATGTCCATTACCACGATTTTTGTGTTTTATTTCATTTTCAAGTTCTATACCACTAAAAAAAGAAAGAAAAAAACCAATATGTACAATGTCTTTTATTTTTGTCTGGCTTCTTAAGGTACCTGTAGTACAGTGGTAACAGGTTCCTACTAGCTGGTAGCACTGTTTATTCAACGACAGTTAAAAAAAGAGTATTGTTCAATCTTGAAGTTCAGCAAAATAAAGTGATGCCATTCGTTCGGGCGCCGAGAAAGAACTATTGTTCTATTTCAGTCGCTCTTCCAACCAGCACGGAGAATGTATTTCATACATAAAAACACACAAACATTTATCTGAATATATTCAAATATAACAAACGAATATAAGTGGCACATTTTTGTCTATTAAGAACGGATAACACTAAATTTAGTTTAAATTCTTGTCCTACATCTTTTGATTTTGTTGTAGTTACTGTTTTTATTTTCAATTAGCTTGTAATCAGTAGGATGTAATAAAAATGAAATTTTCACTGTTCCAAAACTCCTGAATTAATAAACTTTTAACTGATGGTAAAATATAGCTTGAAACCCTCAAATAAAAACCATATATTGCGACATTTCCGCTTTGCTGAGTGATAATTACCATTATTCTCCACCATTTGTTCAATTACCGTTTATCGGCCATTTGTCTTCCTTCCGAATTCATTCTCTCATGTCACCAGACATATGTACAACGATAGATAGCCCAGTTCCACTCTCCAAATTTAATTTACGAAATAAACATTGAAAATCGAAAAAACACAAAAACAACATGGCAAATTAGTGTTGAATAAATGTTATTTTAAACTTCTAATAAATGAACAAACAAAAAAGTAAAAAAACTGAGAGTAACCACGTCTTAGCTAGAAGAGAAGACAAGCAGTGTACAAAATGGGCGAAATACGATAATACCCAATCCCATACTGCGTTTAGTGGGCCAATTCTGCGTAACACACTTGTATATTCGTAAACCTGTACATTTACATGTTATGGAAAAAACTCGGATTTGTAAATAAAACACATTGTTGTTAATTTTCAGGTAAGGTAAGGTAAATTTATTTTGTAGCCTGCGAAATGACATCCATCTGAAGCGACACACATGCGCCAACGCTTAACCCAATCCTCCATACACTTTTCATAAGCCAATGAAGGAATTGCCTTCAGCTCCTTCGTCGCATTTTGTTTGATCTGTTCTACAATATCAAATCTCTTTCCTCTAATTTGAGTCTAGAGAAGAGAAAAAAGTCGCATTGTGCCACATCTGGCGAATACGGTGCTTGTTCGATGTTTGGTCAAATAATCCAGCAAAATGCGTGCTTTTTGAGACGCCGCGTTATCGTAGTGCGCAATCCACGAATTGTCTTTCCATAAATCCGGTCGTTTTCTACGTACAACATCCCTTTAATGCTTCAATATGGATAGGTAATATTCCTTATTGACTGTTTGACCCGCTGGCAAGAGCTCATAGTGGACCACACCTCGATAATCGAAGAAAACTGAGCATGACCTTGATTTTTTATTGACTTTGGCGTGGTTTTTTTGGGGATTCGGCTCATTTTCTAGGCACCACTCGGACGATTGTTGCCTTGTTTGCACGTAATACTTGTAAACCCATGTCTTTTCGCCGGTAATTGTCCGTTTCATAAAGGTTAGATCATTTCTTGCCACAGAAATCATTTCTTGCGATACTCTTTTGGCACAAGCTTCGCTGTAATGCATCTCATGCCTAAAATATCCACTACAATGTGATGAGCGTAACCATACAAAATGTTGAGCTCACGACCTATCTCTTTGAGATTCGCATGACGATTTTGGAGTACAATTTTTTTCACTTTTTGCACGTTTTCTTCGGTATTTGATGTTGAAGGGCGTCCAGAAAAAGGCAAATCTTCAAATATCACAACCACTCTTGGAATACCTTATACCATTCGTATGCCTTGTGTTTTGGAGAGAGCGGACTCCCCAAATGCTCTTTTTTAACATTTTCAAAGATTCGGCACATGAAATTTCGTTAGGAACGCAAAACTACAAACAAATTCTTTGATCAACAAAATTAGCCCTTGTAAAAACGACGAAGCACAAAAACTTGATTAACGTAAACAAATACCAAACAAATACTAATAATCAGATCCCTCTGAAACTTGATGTCTCTGACAGGTGTACCAACTTCAGAAAAAGAAAAATTACCGTGTATGTTAATGGCGGTTCTTTTAAATTCCGGATACTTTCTGATCATAGTTATAATCTATAGAAAATCAGTATTATAACTCTTATGGATTTACGTAAATGTCAGTGCCACGGTTTTAGGCAAATGTTTGACGTAAACGATTTACCTTAGACGATGAAGTTATTGTTAAATCATTCAGCTTAAGAATAACACCCTGGTTACTGAACTTGTCACTGGTTTGAAATAGTGTAAAATTTTTAGAACCGGTTGAAACAGGCTTGTTGGTCGCCAAGCTCACAAAGGAGACGGCACTTTAAACAAGGGAGTATTTTAATAATCTAAATTTACAGCACCCTTGACTTATTACATTTTTTGGTGATTTATGTTCTTATAAAAAAGTTTTTTAATTTCGAGCACCTATGCCCAAACTGTCATAACTTCATTTCGCTGCAGTTTTATCAGACTGCAAAATTGTATAATGTAAATTTTAGTCTGTTCTACTTTCCATATAACTATATAATTTATTTAAATAATAATTCTTGAACTATATAAGAATATGCATAGATTTGCAAGTTTAATCTTACAGTAGAATGGTATTTGGTACGTTTTTGTCGCCAGATGGAGGCATACAACGGTTGGATATTTTTTGCAAAATTTGTCGTATTTATAAACTTTTGAAATTAATATTTTGCATCCTATACTAAGCGAAATTCCGACTTCCGCATTTCTAGAAGCACGTGAAAGTATGCATTTGCACGTCTAGGCTGAAAAAAACACATATAGGCGTTTACTGCGAAAAAAGTACGTTGAAATTCACCACAAACAGAACTTCAAACGTTTGCCGAATCCTTCTGACAAATGAGGATTTTAGTCTATATTTTAACTTGTGTGTAACGTAAAGAATTTTGTAAACTATTTTTATATTTTTTTATTTATTTCGAATATTTTTTATTTCTGATATATCTGTTTATATTTTAATTACTGACTTATTGTTTTTACATTATGTTTTTCCACTCATTTTTTATTATTTTACAATGACCGGACGTTCTTTAGATCAGGTATGTTTTTAACGCTCTTAACTATCTCCTGAATTTCATATTTTATATTTTGTGTAGCTCTGATGAAGAAATAAACCATTTCGAAACTAGTCAGCTAAATCTAGTTGCATTATTTATGTCCGCAACCCGAACAACCTTTTTCCATAAACTACTGACAAAGCACGGGCATGAAGGGAACACGCCTGTCATATGTAAAACATAATTTTTCCACTATTACAAATAATAATTGAATCCTTTATTTCAGACTGCAAAAACTGCAAGACCTATCGACCAAAATCGACAAAATTAGTTATATATACTAGATTCATATTATTAGTAGACATACGTATCGTTTAGTGCAAAAACTCATGCTGTAAGTCTTCACTTCACTCCTGTTTTTTTGCTTTGAAAATCCTATTTGTTGCAGAAATCCTTCTAGCGCCACAACGTTTAGTGTTTTTGCTCTAAAATTGGTGATTCGTACAGTTGGCAAGCATGTGCTGTTAATAATTTTTGAGTTACTGCTTAAGAATTGACTTTGAATGAGACTTAAGATGATATTAAGCTTTTAAGTTTCATACATCTTGTAATTTATCAATCAACTATTGGAATATTACAATGTAAAATGTCTTAGTCAATTTTTAGTCTATTAGTCTTATTTAATTAGTCAGTTTTTAGTTAGCGACGATGATTTGATGTTGTTGAACATTCTTCCTGCTGCGCCTACTCTTTCCATAATTTCTTCATCCATTTTCCATCTTCCGGGAAAACTGTGCCTAGGTATTTGAATTTTCCTACCTGTTCTTTTATTTTGTCATCTATTTTTATGTTATATTGCATTCTTATCCTGCTTATTATTACCATTATTTTTGTCTTCTGTGTGCTAATTTTCATATTTATTTTCTTCAATTCTTTATTGTATTGGTTCAAGTTGTTTTGTTGTTCGTCTTCGTTCCTTGCTATTATAACTATGTCATCCGCATAGCAAAGTTCTGCTACTTTCACATTTTCCATTTTTCAGTAGCCTACAGAGTATTCTTTAATATTTTGCCTTGCTTCTTTTATGGCGTCGTCTAGTACCAGTGAGAACAGTAGCGGACTGAGTACGCATCCTTGTCTAAGTCCGTTTTCAGTTATAAAAGATTTTGATACTTAATTTCGTGTTCTGACATAAATCTTGCTATTTCTATACAGACTTTTACTATTCGTGATGGTGTTTTCGTGAATGCCTCTGTTTTTAAGTGTCGTTCAGACGTCTTTTCTGTTCACTTGGTCGAATGTCTTCTCCAAGACTATGAAACATAGGTAGATTTGGCTATTTGTTTTTTGTGCTTTCTCGCTTAATTGCCTCAACGTGAATATTGACCTAAATCCAAATTGCGAGTCTTCCAGAGTTGCTTCCAGGTCGTTTCTGATTCCTCGCTCGAGTACTCTTGCGTATATTTTTCCTACTGTGCTAAACAGGGTTATTCCTATGTAATTTGCAACGCATAATACACAGTGCACTAAATTTATAGCTGTGAATAGTCACTTAAGTTACCATATGATTTTTATATTAGCATTTTATAGCTCTGAATGCGGCTTAAATTTTTCATTGTGAAGAATATAGGCTATTCCAAACGTTTAAGCGGAACTAATTGGAATTATCATTTTTGTAAGTTGTCATGAGTTCTCGTTTCAAGGTTTGAACAGGGCTTTTGTTAAACAAAATGCTCAAAAGCCTCACTTAAACGGTAAAATTTAGTAGAATTAAAAATCTAGTTCCGCAAAATCTAGTTTGTAATACGTTACTAGATCTGAGGATTTTGGTGACATTTTTGGAGTAAACGAACTTTGACGTAGCCATGTGAACCAATACTATGATCGTATTATAAATGTATTTTAAAAATACAACATAAAAAATGCTTTACCTTTACCTGTTAGTTACGTATTACAAAATGAAACATATAATATGTACACAAACTACTATTTTTATATTGTATTATTTTATCAAAAAATTAAATAAAGATTAATTTACAGATATCAGAAATTAACAAAACATATCATCAATTTTTTTTTTAGTTTCTAAAAATTAAATTCTCTGATCGAAAAATATTTGCCGTAGGGAGTAAAACAAACGAGATAAAACTTTTGGTTTGTTCGATGTTTAACGCGATAGTGCCCCGTATAAAACTTGTAATGGCGTCGTATAACAACTCCTGATTATGATCTGAACGCATTTCCCTTCGACCCAGATCAATGCGGTTAAATTAGATTTTTTTATTCGGATTTAATTGCTGGGATAGAAATATGGGATTTGTATATTTTGATTGGGTTTTTTTGATGGCAAATTTTATGCTTCAGATATGAAAGGTGATCATTACGAATCAGTTATTTTTTTAGCTTTTGATTTGCGTCAACAAAATTCTTATATTGGTAATACTGCAGTACTATTGTTCTCGTGTTGTAGCAACACTGACATGTTAGTGTAGTTGACAATTTTTTGAAATACAATAAAATTTTAACAATGTACAAAAATTTTAATTGTGTTTTTTTGTTTCAGGTAAGCAGTTTTGAAACAACTATAAGTAAGTTTAAATTATTTTTATCGAAAAACTCTATATTCTATATTTCCCCTAGACCTTGCGGTGTTTAGGGTATTGACAATTACAACCAATTAACAAACAATTACAAAGATATGACAAATACAATAACATAAAATGAATATTACAACATTTTTTTGTTTCACTTCTTTTAGTGTCCATCTTTTAGTGATATCTTGACTGTTTTCACTCATTTTGTTTTGTAGAATAAATAATAACTTATATTTTTACTGCGAAGAACAATATTGCACAAATTACCGCACGCTCTAAACTTGGGACGAGTGTGCAGCACAAACTGCACAGCATGCACGGAGCACTCATGCACGGAGCACACAGCAACCTTATGTCGAACGTTTCTCGTGTAAATTATGCAGAATGTGTAGATGATTAGCTTTTGCCGAATGCACCTTAAATCATTGCACTGATTCAGCAAACTCATTAATTGCACTGAACTTTCTTACTTGTCTAACTTAGCTCTGAAGTCGACTGCATGGAACTGACTAATTTGCTAAACTGAACTAATTCTTTGACTTACTCTGGTAGTGCGCATTTTATGCGGGGTGTTAAAAAGACTGGTCGAAATTTTTAAAAGCGTATAATACTAACCACTATTAGTGAAAAAGGCTTTATCAACTTGGATCCACAAACCAACTTTTTTAAATATATGAGATATTTTCAGCGTTACACTGTCTGAAACAAAACAGTGTGGTGTCAAATTAACGTGCCTAGTTTTAAATTTTTTATATGAAAATAAATAGGCGGATTCGTATGATCAGTGACGATTGCATAGTCCTGCCTATTTTATCATCTTGCGAGTCTTTCTATGGTCTGATGAATGTTCAGTCTTTCTGGATCCTATTGTGTTACTTACAGTCTGTTAATTTTATTTATCATATAGATTTATTGGAAAAATGTAGGAATGAAAGATGTTTACCGCTTTTCTGTTTCATTATCTATTACTTCTGATATTTCATCTTAATTATTTCTTGTTCCTTTGTTCTGTCCGTTATCTGGGTCTATTTGTGCTTTCTCTGGTTGTGTGTTTTGGGTAGTGAACTGCAGTGTGGACACAACAAATTGTTTTAAACATCGCTATCCGATGTAGCAAGTTAACAATATTATCTGATTCCGTGGTCTATAATTGAATAGCTACCCGTGTCCCATGTTTCAGTAATTAGTGTGTGTGTATATGTGTGTGTGAGTGTGTATGTGTTTATGGGTGTGTGAGTGTTTGTTTGTCATTCCGTCCATTCTCTTTGTCGTCAGGTTTTGCTCTTTTTACCCTCAAAGAAAAAAGCTTTGTAGAATTTAGTTTTACAAATGGAGTTTTAAAGGATTTTAAAGTTGATAAATTTAGTGTTTTTCCGGTTTTAATTTTAAAACACACTCTAAATATTACGAAGATTAGGTTTTACTAAACTATAGTACACCACAAACTTATGTACTGCTCCAAAAAAAGGAATAAGATTAGTTGACAGAAAATCTAGTGATTACACATGCCTGCAAAATTTTGAATAAATAATTCTCTTAGTAAAAAATCATATCTTAACGCTTAAGTTACATTCTTTAATTAAAGTTTTCCACTTCTCCCTGTCTTGTGTCACACATTAAGATTCAAGAGGCTCATTGAGTACGTTTTCTGTAACGTCGAGTAACAGTTGCAATGATCTTCGTTTTCGTTTTCCTTTTGATTTACCTTGAATTCCAACTTTAAATCAAGGGAATATTCAGAGTTCAAGATCAGGGGAAGAAAAATATCGTGGTTAAAGAATCTCTGGCAATGTCTGGTATAAAATCTGTTGGCAATATAGCATTGCGATGTTAAAAATAAAACTTGTCATACTGTTAGTCAAATTTCGTCACACAGATGGCACAGTCAAATAGAAACCAATCTTAGAAACAATAACACAAGCTTGCAAAAAAATTAGATGTAGCCCGTGTCCTGCAAAATTCTGGTCATGCCTGCCTTGAGAGATGGATGTAAGATTTGTACGAGTAATTTCAAAAGCGGTCTCATAGTACTTAAGAAGAAACTGTATCTCTTCACCGGTTTTGTAGATATGTAAAAATATTTCTTTTACAAAATTGAAACTTTTAAATGTATTTATGATCATATATGTTCTCGTCAGGACTTTATTAAAGAAATGTATCTATAAACAAAACAAAATACAGTTGCAAAAACTGAAAAGTTTCGCAAAGTACACAGACAGAGCAGACCAAAAAGAACATTGTTTTTGTGTGAGGCGGGCTGAGTTGGCAAAGAATTTCTTATACTCAAAGGTGTCGAAACAGTATTGTCATGTACAGTGCAAACTTTCAGACACTGCCACTTTATAAAGAATGAATAATGATAACTGCGTGTACTCCACTCCTCAGCAGTGGCGTACTACAGCAGATTTATAACAGAAAAATTATAGAGATTTCGTCTAACGCTTTTTAATTTCTCTTCCGTTCTCTCGCTTTAAATTACGGAAAATCTAATACGTATTGGTAATGGAAAGATATGTGGAAAGACCTGGCTCTTAACAGATCAAGAAGTAGGACTTTTGGGTCACATTGGAGTAAACGCAGGGTAAAGGTGTGTCGTGGATGCAAAATAACACAGAGCAAGCTTTAGCAATCCATGGTGCGATCCCA
The DNA here is from genome assembly GCA_963971575.1 of Liopterus haemorrhoidalis. Classification (NCBI taxonomy): domain Eukaryota; kingdom Metazoa; phylum Arthropoda; class Insecta; order Coleoptera; family Dytiscidae; genus Liopterus; species Liopterus haemorrhoidalis. The sequence goes on along the minus strand of OZ020613.1, from coordinate 21,844,025 downwards.
AATTTTCCGCTATACGCCGACTATTCCGATTGACGCTATAAAACTTAAAAACCTTATCGGTGAATGGTTGCTGTTATCTTAGAAGGTGACAGCCACTGAATTCAGTCAGGTGGACATTCTTTGCACATTTATACACCGGTCTCAGTGCTTTCTTCATTGCTAAAATGCATTCTGAAAGTATTTTTTGACGAGCGTATCAAGCACGGCTTGCGATTCTCTTTGAATTTCTTAAACGGTATCAGAACGTCCAACTGTCTGCTTTAGTTTTATTTTTGGAAATAAATATAGGTCTTATGAGGTGCTACGGCCTTGCGAGCGTGACCATATTGTACGCTGCGTACAAACGTCGAGTGGAGAAGGTCGTGCGGTTCAGATGCTCAAATGAAATTTATATTTTTCGACTCTCGGCGATCTGTTAATGAGGAATGCTGCCCGGACCGCCGCGTCCTACCTTTATAAATTGCCGCGCACTTTCCTCCGCTGTAACATCGAAGCTCTTTCCCTATTAGTAAAACTCAAAAGTGTGGACGCCTAGCTGGATCGACTCACAAAATCCGCGAACACAGCAGATGGCTGCTAAATACTCGAAGTTTTGTCTTTCTGCTGATATGTGCAGATGACCAGAATGTGCTCAGCATAGTAAAGGCCAGCTTTGCTTTCTGAATTCTGGCAGCAGTATCTTCGCATGTGCCTCCTTGTTCCGTGATGGTGCTTCTTAGGTAATTGAAGACTTCGAGTATTTGAGGTGTTGGTGCGCAGTTCTTTTGTTTTGCTCACATTTGTGGTGAGTCCAGAATATCGTGCGTGTTTGCAAAGTTCACTTACTCGGATTACTCGGATTTTGTTAACATTTGCGTTGCTAACAACACGTGCATAAGCAATATTTGTCTGAAGTTAAGTAGTGACGCCTGGTGACGGTGGCACTAACTGCAACTGTCAAATTTCTGTCGTTGATTACAACTGCTACCGCATTTTGTTTTATAAATATGAGTTTATTACCAATAATAGAATTCTATCTCAAATGGCACTTATTTTGTATATTTTGTTAAGTTTTGTTTTCAACACATTCCAACTGTCAAGATAACTGTAAGAAACAATGTAAGATTCAATTTACACTTGCTATCACCACCACCAGCAATCCATTAATCCCAGCTATCCTGCCAGATCATCGGATTGTTTGGAAACGCTCGGATTGCTCCGGCGGATCAATCGGATTGACTAAAAATAAGCTAATATATACGTTCCGACTGACTTTTACGAACGGAACGGGAGCACTTGGATCGCTCGGATTATCTGACTGACTAAACTTAAACGTCTATTGTTTTCAAAAGTTCTCGATTTATTTTCGTTCATGTTTCGCCATGATATTGATTGCCTGTTTGGTAAAGCCAGTTCTAGGTATGTTTATAGTAGTCGAATATTTTTAATTGAATTAGCTTGAATTTAATAATAAAAACTTTTATATTTGGTTGTAAATTTGAAGTATTTTTAATATATTTTGATTTAACAAAAGGTCAAGTTAGAAAGGTGTCTAAAAATAGTCGAATAGCTGTTATACAAAATTGAATTTGTTTCAAATTGACACTTAGGATATTGAATATATAATATAACTTGTCAAGATGTCTGCCAGTAGACAAGGGTATTGTTAAACAAGGGGTTAAAAATAATATGAAATATACGAATCTATGATATGAATTCCTACAAAAGGAACATATGTAATAGGTCTTGTTTAGGATTTCTAAATTCTCCACATTTTTGAACTTCGGGAACCCGGAATAGGAAATTGTGATTCCCGAAACAATTATTTTTATTTAATTTTCGTAGATAAGTAGGAAAGACTATAACAGTTCTAGCTGATCTTGGTAGCGTAGAGGTACCGATCCTGCTCCTATCCTGGTAGGGAAATAATTTTATCTATGATAATCTAAAGACAAATATTAGGTCGTCAAGGATGAAATTTGTAGAAAAAAAGGTAAAGTTGGTTGATAACTTACGAGTATAAGGAATTATTTTATTCATCAAAGTATGCACCCATATTGTCTATACACTTTTGCCATTTAAGCGGCAGGTTGTTCAGGCCGGTGGTATAAAACCCTGGCGGAAGGGAGTCAATAAATTCCTGGAAGGCCAGTTTTACAGCATTGTCGGAATTAATCTGTTTTCCAATATAAAAGTTGTCCAAATTGCGGAATAAGTGGTAGTCAGTGGAGGCTAGGGCTGGTGAGTATTGAGGATGATGAAGAAGTTCCAACTCCAATTCCTGTAAGTTTGCCCTAGTCATTTGTGCAGTGTGTGGTCTAGCGTTATCATGCAATAAGATAGGAGTCGATCTGTTGACCAATCTAGGTTGTTTTTCTTTAAGTTTTTTCATCATATCATCCAGTTGGTTGCAGTATATTTCTGCTGTGATCGATGAACCATTTTTTTGTTTTTTTTTTGTTTTTAAGTTACTTGTACGAAATTTGGCGAACCAATTTGATATCGTCTGCTGCGTAGTAACACAAGAACCAAATACACTATTAATGTTTCGCGCGGTCTGCGATGCCGTAGTTCCACGTAAGAACTCATACTTTATAATAGTGCAAATTTCCTACTGTTCCATTTTCACCAAAATTAATATTTAAAAAAAGTTTTTGATGTTTTTTAGAGCATACAATGATTTCTTTAAACAGGCGAGATGTGAACTTTTCAACAAAATGTTGGCAATATTATTACCTACAAATTTCATCTTTGAAGACCTAATACATAATAAAGAATTGAAATGAAAACTGAAAATAATTAAAAAGTAAATGAGTTTATGATTCCCTCGCCCCTCAGCGTGTCATGTTATACAGCCTGCCAACCAATTATTCCAAGGAAATTCCTGATATTGCGCTAAAAGAATTATAAATAAAATGTCCTAAAGAGTAACTATGTAAAATTTGATCCAGATCAGTCAAAGGGCTTAGGAGTGTATAGCGAACAAACAAGCAGACATACATTCATTTTTATAGATAAGACTAGTGGGTGTACCCGTGCTTCGCTACGGCAGTTCACTTCATCTAATTTTAACTACCGTTAGGTAGTGGAAAATTAATAACTACTTAGCACTGCCACCTTTTGACAAATTCGACAACTCTCAACATATTTGCATTGCGGTCTTCTGTTTACGCTGTGACAACTGCGGTATTATTATTCTTTGATGTATATTATGATTCTACGTGAAATGGTCTAATTCATTATTCTAAAATAATTGATACATCATTATAAAATTCCGATGTTATGCACCCACAAAATTTATAATACAAAAACTATTACGTTTAAAAATAGAAAATTGCCCAATACACGATATCAGTGCATGATAGGTATATGCTCTCCCGGATTTTTTTGTTAGATCTTGTTAAGGTCTACATTTTTTGTCTAAGTTATATGAATATATCTCTTAAGTTTTAACCTACGTAATCAATTCGAATTGCACGGAGAGTTAAAAATTATGGTTTTCCTCCATAAGCCCCGTAGGGGGACACGGACGAAGTTGGAACCCTCACTAATATCTTCCTCGGATTACTTTACCCCCTGTACTAAATTTGGTGAAAATCGGTCCATCCGTTTGGCTTATCATAAAGAACAAACAAACAAATTGATTTTTATATATAAAGATTATGAGTACTCCCGGATTCCAAGTACTTGACTGATTTCCAATTTTCTGACTATTTTTTCTAGGGATTCACAAACTATGAAATAACAAATATGTCCCGAGAATTGCTTCCCGGGAATTATATAAACCCTTGTCGTGGTTAATACAGTTAAATATCGTTCATACAATGTTAAGTAACTTTTAAAGTTCTATTTCAAAGTTTATTTTTTTACGTTCTTTCAAGTTATGAAACAATAAGTCTATTTCATAATCATAATTAACTCCCCAAGTTGAAAATGTAATCTTATGAAAGGCGTTAGTTGAGAAAGAAAACCAAGTTTATAAGAGCTGCCAAAAAGTATTCGGTAAAAAGTGTTATTCAGGCAAGGAGGTAAACTTTCTACAATTATTCATAATCTGACGTCTTCACGGTAAAAGTCAACGGGGTTGACTGCAGTAGCGGTACTGTGTGAGATAAACTTAGGTTTCAGATACTTTTAAAATTTCCTTGTTCAGGTGACAGAAATGTATTAAAAGAATAAATAAGAAATATTGATAGAATGTAGGATAAAATTGCGGGAAAATAAAGTTCAGAAGTATTTGTGTACACCCAGCGGCGTAGACAGACTAGATGTCGCTCCGAGGCAAACAATTAAATATCGCCTTCAGTGAGCTGTCTTGTGCGAGTGTTCCGGGTGAGTACCGCACACGGGCGGTAAGCCTTGACTGCCAAAGTTATAGACTGAAAGTGCGACACACACAAGAACAAACAAAAAAGTAATCTGACTACCTGAATTGTAAATAATTAACTCGCTTTGTTTATTTCATCTTTGTGGCGTCTGCTTCTAGCCTAAGTAAGGTAGGGTGGCCAGACAGTCACACTAAACAATTTTCGCGGCGGAGACTACGAAGGACCACCAACAGAAGGCTGGAATATAGAAAGATGCAGTGATGTGACCCGGAGACGCACAGAGTTGAGCACACGGACGACCTAGAGGAAAAGGAAGGGAATATAGATTATTTTGCTTCTAGGGGCTGCTCTAGGAGACAAACACAAGGGAATGGCAGCTCCAACTGTAGTGTAGACGGGTAAAATCCTAGGCCCACAAGTAATGGCTATGGAAGAACCAGACCTAGAAAATCCTACGATGTCTCTGAAAACGCTAGCCAAGCGACAAACAATGCGGGGACGTTGCACAACACGATGTGTGTATCACATAAATAAATACAGTACCAAAAAAAAACTATTATATAAACTGGTAATTTATAAACAAATATTAATTTTAAATACAAATATAGAATTACTAAAATTAAATTCAAATAAAACAGCACACGTGATCAAGAGACAAGCGTGTGCGAACGAAAATCTACAAGTTACGACGCTGATGCGATAACTTGCAGAATAGAAATATATGATATAAAAATATTAAATAAACAATGAAATTGAACTAATGTAAAATTGGAATGGTCTTACACACTGTAAGTCCATTCCAACTGATGGTTTCAGTCTTAAATATGTAGAATATTATTCCCAACTTTACATTACGTGGTACTGGTGTCCCAAAAAACAGGTTCCTGGGTCCTCGGATGGTTTCTACAAAAGCTGTTGATGCACAAAAAAATTGAATGAAGGCACCAAGAGGGTGAAATATCATTTAACTCGCGGTAGAGACGCGTGAATTTATTTAGAAACATTTAATAATCAATTCGATAGGCCCTGATCGACAGGCACTGATCAGGTCAGTATATGAGTGATTTTGTGAAAAATAATGTTGAGATGTTTGGCACGTAGCGCTTCTCAACATTTTTACAAAACACAAAAAGTTTTTGTGAATAAAGAAAATTAAATAAAATTTATTTAATAATAATAAGCGCCTTGTTGGTGCGACAATCTTGGTTATACCGAAAATTTCTCTGGTGATAAATTAGTGATAATTGGGCTTCGTATCAACAGTAACGCGAGAATTGGCATCACTAAGAAAAATGTGTTCTTGTTGTTTTTTTTTTTTTTTTTTTAACTGTGTGGTTGGTAGCTCATTCACCTGGTGCATCCATAGTTGCTGACTCGGTCGACCTAGGCGTATACGCGTGTGGGTTTACATTTAAGTGTTGAAATGTCTTTTCGGTACCTTCTGACATGAATCAGGTTTCTGCACCATAGAGTAGAAAAGATATAGGTAGGGTAAAGAAGGTGGCCTAATTAATAGAGACGGTACACTTTTTTTTTATAATTTTCAAGTTTAAATGAATTTTGTGAGCAAATACATAAATTGTTTTTAAATAATTTTTCTTCTATATTTTTTTTGCTGCCAAAAGTTCATTCGTCCCACGACGCCCAGGAGAGAAGTTCCACCAGGCCTGCCTCGTGGAAACGGTTATACTCCCTGTTGGCGTAACGGTGTGGTCTGTGATCTCAGCCAAGGGTATGGGACTCCTCTACATCGTGGGCGGGACCATAAGGCAGGACCAGTACAAGCGAGTACTGGAAACCCGACTCCTGCCCCAGGTCCAAGAATGGTTCCCTGTTGATGAAGAGTGTGTGTCCATGCACGACTTGCCACGTACCGTGCCACAAAGCTAGGAGTGTTACTGCATTCCTGGCTCATAAAAACATGCGCGTTTGGCCTAGGCCGAGGAATTCGCCTGATATGAACCCCATAGCAAACCTGGGAGTTCACGCAACGAGAGATCGCCAAAGAAATCATCACCACCAAGAGGCAGTTTATAGAAACCCTTATCAGAGAGTGGCATCACAACCCCAGTTTCGGGCACAACGCAAAAGTCTGAATAGAAAGCATGCCCCGACGCTTGGAAGCCGTAATGGCAGCAAAAGGTGGCATTAAAAAAATGAAGATTTTACTTAATTTGTTAAGTTAACACTTTTTATAAAAAAATAATTAGTTATGATTAAGTAATCATGTTGTTTTATATTCTAAATAAAGCACTCTAATGAATAAAAATAACTACGAGAACCAAAGCCACTTATTTGCTCATTAAATTCATTTAAACTTGAAAATTACAGAAAATTTGTACTGTCCCTAATAATTTGGCCACCTACTGTATAACTTTTTAATATGTTTCTTGAGATTTATCGAACATTCGTATCTCGGAAAGGTGTATATGAGTAGCCCAATGGAGAATGCAGCTATATCCAAATATTAAAATAAATTAGATAACCTGGATTCCTTAAATCCTTGGTTAGAAATGGAAATAGAATAGAAACTTTTGAATCATGTGCAAATCTGTTACACCATATAAAAATTAAGACAGAAAAGTACTACCAGTTGCAAAAGAAGTTAAATCATTCATCATCATAAATTAACCAAAATAGTATATCAAACTTTATGTTGCAGAGGTTGTTACAACCTTTTTTGTTTGATACTCAGGATTTTTTTATTAATTTTATACGATTTTGATAACGGTTTGTTCTTATCTTTTTCCATTGTTTGAAAATCAGTGTAAAGAATATAAAGATTGTGGACAATTCTAAAATCAGTTAAGATTCTTTGAACTAGAAAACCAGGTAGCAATATAATGCTAGGAACATTATATTTTAGTTAATATAAATTATTTTTCTGATGCTATAGTCTATTCCAGATGTTCAAGGGGAACTAAACAGGATTTATATTTTCTTAAGTTTTTGTTAAACAAAATGTTCAAGAGCCCCATTCAAAAAAGTTACTAGATTTTAAAATCTAGTTCCCAGTGGCGGATCTAGCTTTTTCGGGGCCTGAAGCTAAAATTTTTTTGGGGCCCCCTCAAGAATAAATTGCAAAAATGGCTGTTACTCAAATATAGGTATTATTGGTACTTTAAATAAAAAATTGCTGTGAACTCAAATATTTATTTTAATTGAAAATGTACATAAACACAAAATAAGAATATTAAATGTATGTAAATAAATCTAGAAACATAAAATTTGAAAAAATTCGTATATATGTAATATCACATATTAGGAGTATAATTCGCTCTCCTGTTCTACACAATATGCTTCTTTCAGCACTTTGTCGTGGCATATTCTTTTATCGTCTCATCATAATCTAATGATTGTGTGATGTCATTTTCTATTGACAATATAGAGAGATCATTTAACCGATTTTCGAGCATTGTCGATCTATACTTATTTTTTATTATGGATAATTTGGAAAAATTCCTTTCTGTCTCGGAACTAGTTATGGGTAAAGTAATAAATATTTTTAATATAGTAGTTAAATTTGGGAAAATGTCAATTAAGTTTTTTTCGTATATTATTTGTAATATTTCAGGGCATTTTAAATAATATTTAAATTGATGGTACTCACTAATTAGTTTTTCGTCTATGTCCTCATTATAATGGGCTATTATTGCTTGAAGTTTTTCTTCATCGATTTCAGAATTTTTTCTTGTTAAATTAGTTAGAAATTTAAATCTTTTTCCTATATTTTCATAATATTCATTTCTTTTTGTTAGCTGTGTTGTTAAACAATCGAATAATGGAATTAATGTTTCTATTCGAAATTTTTCTCGTCCAGTGAATAATTCTTTACCTTTCTCATTAGGCGAAAATTTCTTTGTTAATATAATTAATTTTTTAAATAAATTCTTGGCATCTCTTTTGCAATTGGGTTTTTCTTCGGAATCTTCTAAAATTAATTTTAAACAATTAAGAATGCTGTGGTAACCATTTTCTAAAGCTTGTACAGCTTTTTAATGCGCAGACTATCTCGTTGAACACAAACCTTTTAAAGAAAATTTTTAATTTCCATGTTTACCTATAACATCCGATCTATGAGGGGAGGCCGAAAAAAACACATATAGTTGTTGCACAATACCAAAATAGTTAGTTCAGGTATTACGGAAACTGCTTCAACTCCGACTAAATTAAGAGAATGTGCTGCACAAGGCACAAATTCAGCATATTTATTAATATTTTTTAAAATTGCCTGCAGTCCATTATACTTTCCGCTCATATTAGCTGCGTTATCATAGGATTGACCACGTATGTTCTCCAAGGGTAGCTTGCAATCCTCCAATATTTGTTTTATTTTTTCAAATAAAGATGAAGCAGTATGATTTTCTAGTGGTGAAAATGTTAAAAATCTTTCATATGGTTTTCCTATATAACAATAGCGAATAATTATTGCCAGCTGGTCAACATTTGCTACATCTGGTGTCGAATCTGCAATAATTGCATAATATTTTGTATCTTCGTTATTAATTTGATTTATAATATGTCTCTGTACTCGATTTCCCATAATTTTAATTAGCTCTTCATGAACTGTTTTGAATAAATACGTTACTTTTGTTTTTTCGTTTTGACACGTAACTAAATGCTTTTGTAAAAATTGAATAATCTTTAGGCCCAGCTCGGGGCCCCCTTAGTGTTGGGGGCCCTGAGGCTTGAGCCTCATTAGCTTCATGGTAAATCCGCCGCTGCTATTTCCCCTTAAACTAAAGTACATAGCCAGAATATAGACATTTTGTTTTACTAAAACAATATATTATTTTAAAGGAATATTATCGATATATTGAATAGCAGAAAATATAATAAAATATTCGCTCTCCTAAAAGAATGTGAAGAGTATTTATCTGCTTTTGCCAATAGGCTACTCATACTATTAATTACTGAAACCACCAATACACCATTGTGCTGCGGGCTTGCATAGTACCCAGGGGCTTATACTTTTCAGATTCCATTCTCGATATCAAAAACCAATGCCTTCGTTATTACATTTACTAATCACTTTGCCCAAGGGTAATTATAATTGTGCTATTTTGCTAAATTGGAGTTTTCTCTGTATTTTTTTTTTCGTTTCGTGAGTGTTGAGTATAATAATTAAATGTCTATTAGTTTTTATTAAAAGATTGCTATTATGATATTAGGAAAATTTAAGAAAATTACCGAAATTAATAATACGTCTACGACATGTTAAAATCATATTAAGAATTTTCTAAATTATTATGATTTTTAATTATGATTGATGATAGGCAAGGAGTTTCTCAAATCGTACCCTAGGGTCGTATTTTGAAACGAATTCCTTAAAAATTTCGAAAATGTTTTTTCTTTTTGTAATTTCAATAAATCGCAATTTAGAAACGGTAAAATATAGTGCCATACGGTTTGAACTTTCGCAGTTTTCATATCAGGTTTGGTGTAGAAAATGTTTTAATATCTAACAACTTTTATTTGAGATATGTTTTATACGACTTAACAAATTTTTATAACTTTTCATATTTTTACGATATTTTTTTCTATAAGTATCTATTTTGACATTTATGTAAGTGTAATGTAACTGTCAGCAAATCCCAAGGCCCAGATTGTAGTCCACCAATTTTCTTTATTTAGTGTAATTATACGATAGCAGTACCTCTTCAAATTCTTTTTAGTAAATCCCTGAGCACAGGTATATTTCCCAGCTTCTGGAAGTCGGCATATGTCATCCCTGTCCATAAAACGGGAGCTAGGAACAACGTCGTGAATTATTGGCCTATCTATATTCTCTGTTTTACAGTCAAGATTTTTTAATCAATCATCACTGATTTTTTATTTGAAATATTTAAAAATTCAATAATACCTCAACAACATGTGTTTTTCAGAGGTCGTTCTACATCAACTAACTTGTTACTATACAAATATTTTATCATCACTCTTTTAGAGGAAGGTAAAGAAATTCATAATGTTTACCGACTTTAGAAGAGCCTTCGACCAGATCGATACTAATATCTTGATTAGTAAACTTAAGCGATATGGCATTACCAATACCCTTTTGTCTTGGGTCACTTCTTACTTAACTGGTCGCTCACAGTATTTTAAAATAAGCAACTGTCTTTCAGAAGTTATAACTGTGACTAGAAGAGTTCCGCAAGGGTCAAATTTAAAGGGCCTATTCTCTTTATTCTATTTATTAACGACATTGTATTTTATATCAAATACAGGATCTGGATTCTATCTTCTAATGGTGCACAGCAAACAACTTGTGGTTCACCATTGCCAAGTGCAAATATATAAACTTCTCTATAAAACGAGAACCATCGAACGTTGTGTATTCATTAGACAATATACCTTTAGAGCAAATCAAAGATATCAAGGATTTGGGCGTCTTATTTAGTAGCGACCTTAATTTTACTGCCCACAGTTCATAAAAAGACAGTCTGTCAGTGTTAAGAGTTTACATACCATCAAAGTGTTATTCAATTCTGTAGTACGGTGTCAGTTAGAATACGCCACAGTCATATGGTCACCAACCCAACAATGTTTGATTCACAGATTGGAAAAAGTACAAATAAAATTTTGTAATTATGCACTTTATAAATTGGGTATTCATTACAGTGCTGTACCGATAGGTGAACGAATATCCGCACTTAATTTGAAGCCTCTACAAGATAGTCGTCGAATTTTCGACTTATGACTACTCCACAAGATAGTGAATGGTACCACTGCCGTTCCTGACATGCTCGCTAGAATTGGATTGAAGTTGCACCATATTCAGGAACGTGGATTTTTTCCACCTGCCCAGGTGCAGAACATCTTACGGGCTCAACTCTAACCCAGGCAGAATGTGCAAGCTCTACAACAACCTAGCCCCGGATTTGGATATTATGTGCTTATCTTACATTGCATTTAAAAATAACTTAAATCGTTTACTCTAGTCCTGATTATTAAGCATTTTTCTTTTGAATGTATTTTTTGTATTTTTTTTTTTTTTAAATATTTTGTAATTTAGGTTACTTTATCCAGTATACACTCAAATAAATAAATATATAAATAAATAAATTCGTTCCTTTTCAGAAGAAATTTCTCTGTTAGAAAGTATTTTATTTAAGAACTTTGTGGTTGCGGTTGGTTCTGTTATGATCACAGCTGATTTGTTCAAATGGTATTTCCATTTTCATAAAAAATCTACATATATCTTTATCTAGATATTTTTTTAAATGTATATATTGCAACACAGCTTAGTATCTTTTTTCTATGTTGGCATTCTGTTGAACAAGATGTTCTTGTTTGAATGTTAGATGAGACTTATCCTTATGCAATTTTAAATCAAAACTGTTGAAACTGTGAACATTTTGTAGTCAAACGTGATCCAATCTGCACTTGCCTCAGTAACAATGATACAATAAACGTAAACTGTTATGACTGGTTATATTGGTAAGCCGCGTCGTACAACGACCAAGGAAACCGAACAAAAGTACAGCAGTTCACACAAAGGTTCATGACAATTGTCGGAAGACAAGAACGGATTTGAGGTTAATCACTCACAAAATTAAACACTATTTAAGATTAAATAATGTCTATGGAATTAAAACATAAATTCAGATAAGGAACATCATCAATGTAGTAACGTTGTATTCAAGTTGAAAGAATGTAATCGAGTATCAGATAAGAAATGCGAGTCAGAGAGTTTAGGTGAAAAATTTTGGTGGGTTTAGTCAACATTTAGTCTTATTCGTAACATTAGTTTTAGTGTTAGTCTTAGTTTTAGTTGTTTTTTTTTATTCGTAATTAATTGAGTACGAGTTTATACAATGATTTACTGTTAAGAAATATACAATAAAACACCGAATTTTATGCATGTAGTGTCCTCGAGTAGTGTTGACAATGTTAACTGCAATTTTAATGATCAAAAGTCAAAATCTTTGGTTATAGACAACGATTTAAAAAACAAACATTGTGAATTTATTAACAGATCGTAATGTAAAACCTGTACATTTTATATTGGCGTGTGCGCAGTAGTATTATGCGCGGTTTTAGTTTTAGCCGTAAGAAAAGATAAAATGTTGACTAACTTCAGGGTCGGTTTTAAGATCGGCTAAAACTAAGGCAAAGTATTGAATGAACTTAGTCGTAAAAATATGACTATTTTATATTTTAAGGTTAAAACTAAAACGTAGGACTAAAATTAAAACTAAATTGCACAATGAAGCTCTTTAAAGCTGTTCTAAATTTGAATTGTGCGCTATTTCTTCTATCGATATAGTTGCTATACAAAGCAGTCTTGCCGTTTGCAAATAACTTTTTGGGCGACCATATCATAAACAGTTCTTTTTTATTATCTAGTACTAGCCAAAAAGTAAATCTTCTAGTGCTATCTATGTGTCATTTCTTATATTACAAGATCTCCATGGTTACACGGAAATAACTGACAAACGAAGAACATCTGCGTTATTATTAGCTTATGCCGGAGCAGATATATTAAAATTAAATGGTGGTTTCATGGCGGGGGTGGAAATTTTCAACTGTGGCGGAAGGCTATGTTGAAGACTCCATTTCGAGTAAAATAGCAATTGCTAATAATATTCTAAAATATAACAGCAACTCGTCAAACAATAACGGAGCTGGTGCAAGTACTTCTAGCACCAACTCTACCAATGCACAGTTTGTTTCAAATTGTCAAAATAAAGAAAATATACAGAAGAATAATGGAGCTGCAAACATTTATAATTGTAATAATCATTCAGTAACCATAAATTATCCAATGTAAATAAATAAATTTAATTTTTCTAATAAAATTTACTTTTGGTCGACCAAAAAATATAATGTTCACCTTTGCCAAAAAGATCTTTTTCGTCCTCATCTGGTTGAATTGGTCAAATTCAGATATGGCCGAAAAGATCTACTTTTTGACCATGGTACACAAATAACTATTATTTAACAGCTTAAGTTTTAAAAAATGACATGTTATATATAAATGTTACATATCGTACTCCGCCGTTGATAAGCGGCGCTCTGAGGCGGACTTCCTGTATGCTACCTACATGCTACATGCATAAAAGTTTTTTATCAACGACTATCAAATAATAAATGCATTATGTGCCCAACTGTACATTAATAAAGCTGCTCATATTGCGCACAGTGTATAATGTAACACGCATGCGTATTCACCCGTGAATAATGAACTTTTTAGACACTGCAAGTTTTTTTTTTTTTTTTTTAGTAAGTTAGTTAATATGTTTGACACTAAGATTGCTATTTGCTTCTCATATAGCCCATCTTTATAGTTAGAATATTATATATAAGTTCGAATAAATAAAACAGTAGATAATAGCATTTTAAACATTGTTGTAATTTACAATCAGTTAATGGTAAACCATCTTGGTGATGCTATCTTGATGACGTTAGTTTGGAATTACTACAATTGAGGCTCAGAATTTCTATGTTTTAAATTAAATTCACTATTTTTCCAATGAGAAAACCATTTAGGTTAGATAAAATGTTGTATTTGACTCGCATTTTGATGGCCATATTAAACTCGAATGATTACAACCCTCGCTTACGGCTTGGGTAGTAAACTTCATCTTCGTGTAATTTAGCCTCCATTATATGCTTGTTAAATAAAATACTATATTTGACTCGCATATAATGGCTATATTACACGAGGATAATGTTAATAACACGAGCCGAAGACGAAGATTGTTATCATCCGAGTATAATACAGCCTACATTATATACTTGCTTTATAAAATACTATTATTAGGTTTTCGCACAAAAATATCATCATTACCTAATGCTATTTTTTCTTTAAACTCTTAAAACTAATGATAGAAGTCACTGGCAAGAAAAGAATACTGTTTCTGATGTTGTATATGCAAGGTGTATAACCTGTGGTCCCGAACGTCCTCTCAGGGAGGAGGGAGGAGTGTGATTGAATGTAAACACGTGTACGCGAGACAGGAATACCAACTCTCAAGAACAAACACACGCGGCAAACTTACTAGTTTATAACGTTCTGAACGATTCCTTAGGCAAAGGCACAGCTTTCATCATGGACATTAGACGAGAGAGCAGTGCTTCTGAACCAATAAACCACGACGCAAACCAGAAACAATTTAAAAATATGCATTGATTAACATATTGTGAGAAAATGTGAAAATGTTTTTTTATGGCGTGTAATAATTGCATTTATCGCTTGCAAACATTTTTGTTAACTGTCTTGACATAGTTATGCTAAAGAATTTTAATATATGGCTTTTAATGATTCTATTATTTTAAAATTCAAGATATTGTCACGAAAAAATTAAATATTTCAACAAAGAATTCAAAGCTAATAACTAGAAATAAATTATTGAAACAAAAATACTTAAAAAAATACTAAAAGAAAGCAGATTGTGCACTAACTAAAATGTTTACACGCATTAAAAGCAAACTATTACAGTGGATATAACACGGGATGAATTACTATTTTATTCATAGGGGTCACCGAAAAAGCTGCCAATATATTGCTAAATTAATATTGACATAAATATTCTCTTCCTATTAGTTGACTGTAGAGCATTCTGATTGGTGATAAGTTTCCTGTGTTCCAATTGGTTTATTTGAATTTAGAATACTCTGACTGGTTCTGTCATTATTATATTTCTATTAGTTGATTTTAGCTTTGATTATTCTGATTGGTTATAGACTTATTTTATTGCTATTTTTTAATTTGAATTTAGAGGATTCAGATTGGTTACTGACAATATACCGTTGCTTATTTTATCAGTTCTACCTTTTTAATAGTCTGTTTTGTATTATCTTTTTTTACTTAGTATTTTCATGTCATTGTCCTTTCTTCCTCCATCCTATCTATGTGTTGTGTTTGTATGTCCAGTGAGAACGGCGTAAGTGGTTAACAGGTGCTAAAGGAGCCACAGTTAACTGGATAGTCCATTTACCGCTAGATTAACCGACGTACGGACTGCGAAATTACACCGTCCACTCCTGCACACCCTCATCTGCACTAACAACTCACACGACAGCACTGGGAACATCCAAACCAACACCAGCACGGATATTTTACTTACTGCAAAATACTTACAGACGTCCCAAAACCCCATAACGATACTGGAGATAGTTCGAGTTGATTTTTGTTACAAGAAAAAAATTTAAACCATATATATGTAACTATCATGACTGGAATGTACTGTGGGTCTATCTAACAATCAAAGGTTTAGTTTTTACATCTTTAACACCTGTTCATCTACCTAGTTTTTCCATAAATATTGTCTCAAACGTGTGACGTTCGTTTCACTGCTGCCGCCTTCGATTTTAACAAATACTTAAGTACGCATGAGGTCACGGATCAGTGCGAGTTCATTTATAGTAAAAAGTTGTTATTTTTGTAATGAATTTGGATCATTATGAGAATCGTGTCGTGATTATCGCGCTACACAAAGCAGACAAGTCAGCATCTAATATTTTCAAGACTTTTCAGAAGCTGGAAATAAGTAATAGATTTGTCTGTCGCACCATTCAAGGTTTATTAAGACCGCCTCATATTAGGACGTCCGGACAGTATAAGGACAGATAATCTGGCCAAGGTGGTAGCGGATCGTATTCTCAAGAATCAGGTGAAGAGATCAATTATGGTTGGTGAACTGTACCTCTCCAAAATGACAATATTAAAAGTAATCTAAGGGTGTCAGCTTACCAACATGGGACATTTCCTCTGAAGGTTCCTTAAGCGTTTCGCAGACGGGAATTGGTAAATTCTATTAATTGATGTAAAAGGTTTATAATACTGAAGAGGCTTTTAATCGCCAGATTGACAGAGTGTATGCTACAAATTCATCCAGAAGCTAATGACAAAGTGCCGAGGATCCAGAGCGGCAATTACTCTGCTTCATTTATGGTTTTGTATGGCGTAGGGATACTATGACGGTACCACTAAGCTTCATTGTTGAAAGAAAATGGTAAAAATGTCGGCCAGAGACTACCAGGAAACCGTTTTGGAGTCGATAATGAAACTGAACAAGTCCCTCTTCGCTAGCCATCATTGGAGCCTCCAGCAAAATTCAGCGCCAGCCCGAATATTCTGCAATAATGTTTTGAAAGCAATGTATTGGAATTAATTTCTCCTGTTGATTGGCCGTTTAGCAGCTCCGAGGTCAATCCTCTGGACATAAAATTGTGGTCCTAGCTACATTTTTTTGTTATTGTCGTTAAGTGATTCTTGTAGGGTGTCAGGTATTTGGTGTGTCTGTCTTATTGTGTCATATTTGGTGCATTCTGTAATAAGGTGTTGTACTGTAATAATTGTGTTGTAGTCATTACACAATGGGGGATCTTCTTTCTTCATTTTGCATCTATGTGTTATTTTTGTGTGTCCAATTCGTAGTCTAGTAGTGGAAGTTTGCTCTTCTTGATCCCGAGAATGGCAATTTCTTCGTGTCGGATTTTATTGTTCTTAGTTTATTAAGTTGTATATTTTGTCATATGTTGCCTGCTTGTTCTCGGATTTTACGTTTTATTTCATTTTTCATGTCATAGTCTTGTACGGTCGAGTTATTCATTGGATCCTTTCTGGTGGCTTCTTTGGCTGCTGCATCTGCTTTTTCGTTACCTTTTATGCCTTTATGTGAAATTACCCAGACCAAGTTGATTATTGTGTTTTGTTCTTGTAGGCTGTGTATTTTTTCTTGTATTTCTTTGATGATTATATTGCTATAATATATATATTGCCTGTAGTGGCCGCATAGATTTAAGAGCTGTGTAAAGGCTAGTGGTAGCAATTTTGAAATCTGATTGGTGTTTCTTATTTAAAATACATCTGATTATATACTGAAAGGAAATTAAAATATCTTTAAGCATCTTACGGAATTTTATTGAAAACTTTGTGACAGTATTTATGATAAGACTAGGTATTTCTTTCATAAATAATAGCGAGGCAACCATCTTACCATGGAGCCACAACTTTTTATGCATACATTGAAGATTTATTGCATATACAACAATATGCAAATGTTTAACACGTTTTGAACTGAGGTAAAGAATTTTTATTCGCGCGTGACTTTTAAAGACTATGGACTAAGGAAATAAAAACTTGGAATTAAAATAAAAATAAATTCAACATCAAGATTTGTTTCAGTCTAGTACAAGCAGAACGAGAAGTTTGGGTTGAGGAAACAAATATTTCTGGGGAACTATAAATTCAATTGCCTAATTTGTATCTAATACATGTTCAGTATAACCCAAAACTTTATATTAGACATTTTATTTCGAAAATACATACAAAAACTTTAAAATTAGAACAGATTTAAACCCGAAACTCATGTTTAAGTCATAAAAAACTCTTTTTTTGTATTCAAATCATTACGATAGCCAATTTTACGTTATGAAAAAGACCGTGCGCGTAAGAAATCGCAACAAGTACATTTGATTTGTGAAGGGGTGCAGGGGAATCGCTTGGCATCCTTTGAATGACGCTCACCGCCGAAGAGCGTCGCTTCTGAATATTAAAACATAGTCCCTGTAGAACGTTTACGAAGGATTCCAACTATTTTTCGTCATTAAAGTGTATTTTCAGGAAAACATATTAATGCATTTTTTGTTTATTCAACTGTTGATGACTGAATATAAAAACAAAATATATGTCTGCCTATAGTTTCACAAAAAAAAAGATGTCGGTCATTTATAAATCGTATGATTCAAGCGCATAGCTTTTTGGCTATGCTACTATAAGCCTTTGCCTTAGAATGCAATACTACAAAACAATATACCAAAAAATTTTACCATTTTTACCAAAAACTTAGTTTGCTTACTAAATTATCGACCTATGTTCTCAGAATTCTAAAATGTTAAAAATTAGACAAGTAATAGATGCATATGTCGCGACGTACCCGTATTTCGTACGGTTTTTACTATGTAAATTTTTGCTGTTACGTTACGTAAATGATAAGTGAAATATTTCAATTTCAAGTAGAAAAGAAAATAATCGTTTCTTTATTTTAAACCATTCTTTTTCATAAATTTTTGTAAATGCGATATTCCCCCAAATATCTACTCTAAAAGCTCTAGAAGTTTTTAGTTGTTATTCTGTTATTATTTCTGATAGTTTTGGGTATTTCTGAAGTATTTTGATACGCTGAAAACAAATCTGAAAAGTGAATTTTTCTATCACCCATAGATTTTCTGTAACAGGGAAATTTATATTTTGCAATATGCAACATTTTCATATTGCGTCAGTTCACGACATGTATCTGCGGTGACGGCACACAAGTGGTTAAGATCAGTTTATTCTTGTTTATGATGTCTCAAAGTATGCTTCAAAATAGATTGCGTCTATTAATAAACTACAGGTATCCGAATTAAGTTTTTAGTTGTTATTCTGATATTACACTGATAAACACACTATTTGTGACATGGCAATTTTTGGGTATTTCTGATGTATTTTGATACGCTGAAAACAAATCTGAAAAGTGAATTTTTTTATCACCCATAGATTTTCTGTAACAGGGAAATTTATATTTTGCAATATGCAACATTTTCATATTGCGTCAATTCACTACATGTATCTGCGGTGACGTTACACAAGTGGTTAAGATCAGTTTATTCTTTTTTGTCAGGGCTAAAAGTATGCTTCAAAATAGATTGCCTCCATTAGTAAACTACAGGTATCCGATTCTATTGCATTTTCTATGTCGTGACTCGAGACAGGTTACTTTTTGAGTTCTAAATAATTCACTATACAGAAGGAGTGGCCACTACGTCAGGCACTAACGTCAGGACTAAAAAACGTTAGACGTAAACCACTGGTCGATCCCAAAATATATTTTTCCCACCTTTTCATATTAAATTGGGCTAAATGAAGAATTTCGTTAAAATAATGGATCGAAACGGAAGAGGGTTTTTGTATCTAAAACAATTTTTTTTGAGAATTAGTGAAGCAAAAATTGAAGAGGGCATATTTTTGGGCCCACAAATAAGAGAAATAATGAAAGATGATGTATTTGACAGTATGCTAAATGAAGCTGAAATGAAAGCTTGGAGAGCTTTTAAAACAGTTGTTTCAAATTTTCTTGGAAATGTGAAAGCTGAATATTACTGAGATATCGTGAATGAACTACTTGATGCCTACAAAGAAATGGGATGTAGGATGTCTTTAAAAATTCACTTTCTGGACTCTCATCTACATTTCTTCCCAGAAGATCTGGGTGCAGTAAGTGATGAACATGCGAAACGGTTTCACCAAGACATTTCCGTCATGGAAAAGCGATATCAAGGTAAATGGAATCAAAATTTGCTAGTTGATTACTGCTGGATAAGGTATGCCTCAGAAGCAAAACATTGGCGTAAAACATCAAAAACAACATTCGCGGTAAGTTAAAATTAATAATAATACGTCTATCGCTATATTTCGCCAGAAACAAACAATACCTCATAGCAAAAAAATCATGGGTGATAGAAAAAATCTGAAATCATTTCCGGCTTATAGGTCAAATTTTAAGTGGGATACACATGTTTTAGCCCATGTCACAAAAAAATAGTTCATTTTTGTTTACTAGTGTTATTAGCTAGACGAAATTACTGAGAGGATATCTCTAGCTACCGCAGCGTTTGGAAGATTGAGGAAATTGGTCTTGAATGTCAGAGGTCTACAGTATCACATCAAGATAAATGTTTACAAGGCGGTGGTCCTCTCAGTACTCCTATATAATAGCAAATCTTGGTGTCTCTATCGTAGACACATCAGATTGTTGGAAAGATTTCATCAGAGATGTTTACGATCTATTCTGAAGATTAAATGGCAGGTTTACATGCCTGATACGGACATTCTAAAAAGAGCAGGCATGTTGAGCATTGAAGCTACCCTAATCCAGAAACGTCTGAAATGGACAGGACATGTAATTAGAATGCCAGATAACCGTATGCCTAAACAGGTACTGTGTTAAGAGCTATCACATGGCAGTAGAAACCCTGGAGCCCCGTACAAAAGATATAAAGATATGGTCAAGAGTTCACTCAAATCATGTCACCTCCTACATTCATCTTGGGAAACGGTATGCACTGATCGCTCCAAGTGGAAACACTCGGTGTCGTGTGCAATGAACCAGTTTGAACAGCAGAGAATAACACTAGCTGAGACTGCTCGTGCTCGACGGAAAGACATACTTAATAGTATGCCTGTGTCATCTGGAGAGTATTTGTGCTGTGTGTGCGGAAAAACGTTTGTGTCGCGTATTGGACTCTACAGTCATGAAAAGGAACATTCAAGAAGGAATGTGTAGATTTATTAGTAAAGCACCCATCGTCGTTCGACGGAGTTGGATATATATACTAGTGTTATTATTGTTATTTGGATTTTTCTCAGGTTGCGGCTAGTGCCTTCTGACGTGAACTAACTCCAACTCTTTTCGTTACCTAAAACCTCCGGCTTTATGTGCCCTCAAAAGCACATCCCATATTTCCGAATGTTAATTAGGATATACAGTTACTTATTTTAGACAAGGCTGAGTGGTTAGAACAGCCAAAAATTTGTTTGAAAAACTATTGCTGGGACCAATTTCACTATCCCACACTTACAAAGCGTGTGATCTGATGACTACACTACTAAAACCGATTACTAAGTTTCACTCTGCTTATAATACCTCTATAAGTACAACGTATTTGTATGCTCAGCCGGCTTAACAAGTTTATATGGTGGACTGTACCAATCTGTCAATATGATTGAGTTTCGTAGCTATCGTAACAGTGAATCAATTACCTGAGCAATGTCCGAATATAATCCGGCCGAATATGATGAAACAATGGTTGTTAACACACTGTCAATTACAGCACGCCATTCTATGCCACTCGCTGTAATGGTCGTCGTTAAAAAGCACATGTACTATAATACTACTAACACGTTGGGCGGAACAAACAGCAACGGGAACAATTCAATGTCTTTGTTAAAAGAACGCTTTCATATTGCACAAAAAATAATAATATTTCTTTAAAAATAATGTAATAACGGGTACAAAAATGGTGTTGATTTAATCCAATTCAAATAGTTTATATATATTAATAAAATTGGAGATTATATCTGTTTTTTTTTTCTCTTATAGTTGATTTCTACACGTTTCAGATGAGCCTCTACGCAAAAGAATCAATTTTTATATGTCCGTCTAACTGTCTGTTTGTCCGAGATTTAAGCAAAAACGGCTGGACATATTTGCATGTAATTTGGTATGCGGCTAAAGTAAAACAAGGATTCGAACATAGGCTATAAGGAATCTCAAAATACCCCCCTTAGAATAAAAATTCTAGGGGGGTGTTCGGGGTAAAAGTATATAAAAGATTTAAAATATCTCCCTTATTATTGACTTAACAGAAAAATATATGTAACAAAAATTGTTTATAGTAAGAAAACAAATCTTTTTTGTAAAACCATTTTTCCATTTTGGTGAATATTTGGGGAGTTACGGGGTACACACCCTAAAACTAAAATCTACATATATCTACCTTAACGCTACGTACAACTCCCAGAGATTATTAGTTTTTTATACGAAACTAAAAAAGACTGAAGTACAATTACTTAGTGATACTCTATACATGAAATTTTGCACAAAATTTTTATGTATCTAATAGGATATTTTTGACTGTAGAAAATTTTACTGTAACTATGTTATTGCTCAATAACTTAATAATAGGTATCACACAACAATGTTCTGAAATTTTTTAAATATATTTGTGGGTTTCAAAGTTTTATATTTATATGGTTTTGTGTAGAAATGTTCATTAATACCCAATATTTTTTTCGACATGATTGTTTATAGTTTAGGACCTTCGTATAAAAATATTATACTTGAAGATAATGAAATGTCACTTGGTACAAGTATTCTTTACACATAAATCATTTTTATCCGCAGCGCCTATATAGAGAACCGCGGTAGATTCGAGGTGGCGGAAAAAGTAGATTACCAAGTACAATAACTATAATTAGTTTTCACAATAGAACAAAATATCATGAAATATATTTGTAGAATGAAGCTTTAGCTACAATTTGCCGCACGGTACACAAATATGCCCCGAATGGTTTTCAAGATGGCGTTTTTAATGCAATTTGTTTATTTACAATTTTGATGTATATGTAGATTGTTACTAACTTTATTTCAGATTGTTAGTCTTGTATAAGGAACGATACGGTTGTGCGCACCCTTAATATGGCAAAATTATGTATGAGAAAATAAACTTAAAATAATAAGAAACAGATCTGTTATTTCTATCAGTGGTGTATACGGGACTCATGGTTAGGGGGATACTTATGATGTTATCTGTTAAGACGGGTGCGGGCAAAATGATGGCTCTCGGGCCGCATACTGCCCGCAATATATATATATATATATATATTGTGGCTCCTGAAGCGTTAATGAAAAAAACTTGAGCTTATTTGGGATAAAAATATATTTAAAAAGGTGAAATATACTCCCTTCTCCCATCTGTTTCTAAAAAAAAAAATAACACTTTGTAGACCGGGAGCTCATGACAGTTTTTGGTCTCCGATTTCATACAGCATGCCTTTTGGAGGAGAGAATATTTACCCTGTGACAACAAAAAAGGGATGGTACTAAACCCCTGCACGCTTTCCGGTCATAGGGAAATTTCATTTCCACTTAAACACAAAATTTTTGTGCTTTTCTCTGATTTAATATTGCTTACCCTTTTGTCAAAAGAAAGTTATAACAAATTTAAAGTCTTTTAAATATATGCATGCGATTCGGAGGGTCCCAAAGGGCTCAAACGGTCATGTGATCTTGTAATAAAAAAATATGATTTTCCGCGTTTTCATACAGCGCCGCCAGTGTCCCCCCCCTCCTTCCTAATTCTAATTACATACGCTAGTGATTTCTATGCATTTTTTCATTTAGCTGAATAGTTGGGGAGTTACGGGAGGACACTCTAAAGCTAAACTTGTAAAATATCTCTTATTATCTTATTATTGACTTAACAACAAAAACGTATATAACAAAAATTGTTTATAATAATAAATAAAAACTTTTTTGTTGTAAACACTTTTTCGATTGAAAGATTATTTGGGGAGTTACGGGTACTCCCTAAAACTAAAACCTTGAAATACCTCACTTATTACTTTACATCAAAAATGTATATAAGGAAACATTTTTGTTTCCTTAAGAAGAAACGGCAGGCCAAGGCGATAAAAAGCAAGGGGGGGGGGACTGAAAAATGCTAATGAATAAAAAAAAAATATGGCAGAAGAACGCTAGTCGCAAGTTTATCGGCCTATAATGCTTTACTTTAATCGCATGCAATCGTATTCTTTATTATTGATTTGTTAAGTAAGCACACATTTCGATCTTAATGTTACATTTCTAGTAAAATACACTAATTTAAATATCATGTAATAATTTTTGTAAGAAATATCCTTTCATAATTGATAGAGTATGTTTCCTTTTTACCTGAAAATCTAAGTGGGTTTTGCAACCTTGTTTACTTCCATAAAAAGACATCTTAAAAATTATGTAAAGGAGAAAAAATAACGTAAAAAGATAATGTTCCAGACGAGGGAGGTTGAGAAGTAAGGGGAAGAAATCCTTTTGCTTTTAAGCCCGTCAGTCGACACCACTTCACCGAAAAAAGCAAAACATCTAACTGAATTATACCAGGAAAATATTGGTGTAGTAGAGACGACAGACAACAGAAATTGAAGCTAATAGGTACTGGAAAAAAGGGAAGAAGGTTAATGACACCAAAGAGCTTAAAATTTACTTCTTACATTAGGAGATTGAGTAATAACAATTATAGAATAGGGTTAATACCGGATTTAACATCCACGGCAACCATATTATTTTTACCAATTCCTCGTGAATTCTAGGGATGAGTATTGATGTTTGATATTTTTTTAAACATTATTATTTATTAACGAAATATCGATGATTTTAACATCGATATTGCAAGACTGATCTTAACGTATTAACTATATTTTGGTTCGATATTTATGCTCTAGATTTTCTATTAAAAATAAAATTTGAATGCACGAGAATTAGTGTAGTTCCTCCATGAAATCAATTTAAATTTATAAGCATATAATAAGCTATGTAGGAATGGTGGCCTCACTGAAGCCAACATAACCAGAAGAAGAAGAAGAAGAAGAAGAAAATATAAAACTGATTGATTTTAGTTTTTATTTGTATTCTTTCTACTTTTATAATATTTTAAGATTCCAGCCAATCTCAAGACATTATGTACATTTGTAGAAAAAATCGTGTAGGGGACATCTACTAAGTAGACGTCGTGGTCGTTTTATGACAGTGTCGTTTGTGTGTGATAATGAAACAGTGGTTAGCAATGAATTTTATTTATTTCGATAAATTGCTTTCGTTGTTATATAGGCACTGCCGGTTCTGCGGTGTCGATGCCGTGCGTTGTAGCTTCGCAACGCTCTCTCCAATCCGTGCTCGCTCGGCTCCGTTCAATGTTTCTTCAGTTTTTCCGGTATTTTGTCTTGCTTCTTCTAACACCCGAATCTTTTACCGTTTGACATATTTACTTTTCAAATGTTACGACATTTCGAAGTTAAGTCGAAATCTTTGTCACTTTTTCCACTTTTACACTGTTTTACTGATATTAGTTTGGTCCTTTTGTACTCTGGTATTGTAAAACTCAATATTACGAATAATTTGAGTGGTCAAACACGCGTATAGCCTCTCCGATGACTGAGATTTTATTGCCGAAGTGGTAAGGAATAGCTTTACTTTGCCTCGCGAGCTAAAATGTTCTGGCGCTGTCTCAAACAAAGGTGTCGAATGAGTCTCATTAATTATCACGCATACATCTCTCACGTGTTACTATTGCCATGTTACAATTTTATGCGTAACATTAAGCGTTTGACATTTATCATTATTTCGTTACACTCGATTTCCTGGAACGACTTTTTTTTACATATAATACGTATTTGTCCGCCTGGTATGAGGTGTTTGTGCACAAGGACGTATTCTGCTTCAAAATTCAATTATTTTTCTTAACACACGGAGTTTATTTCAGTGTCTTTGGTGCCTTAGTTAAACAAATACGATGTAAAAGTTGTTTTTTTGTTGATATATATTATTTGTAGAAGTTTCCAGCTGTGTTGTGAGTGGTTGTTTTAAATAAGGTCGTAAATTTTTCGTTTCATCATAATAATTGACAGTTGCGGAAGAAAATCACCTTTTCTTTTCAGAACTTCTAAAATTAAAGATTAACTATATAAAACATTGACAGTATATTTTTCTTTTTAGGGTTTTGTAGGTTTGACCAATAAACTCTTATAACGTCACTCATGTGTTTGTCTGTCGCACTGTATGGTAGAAGTGTGGCCAAAATTGGCATGCTTGTATAACTTTTTGACCCATATGTAGAAAAACTATTAAGAGTTCAAAACACATCGCGAGAAAAATATAAACAAGATGTATTCAAAGAAAAAAAAATCAGCTGTGGCCACCACAGGACCGACCGCCATAATAAAGTAGTTATATAAATTACATTCTAGCAGCAGAGTAGAAATAACTTGACCTAATATTTTCTAACAGAGATATTATTTATCATGACCATGGAAACGTTACATATAAATATGAAAAAATTGAGACTTGAAAAATTTTCGAAAAATTTTACAGAAATTATTCGAAATTTTTCGTTTTATCAAAAAACGTCTCAAATAAAAGTTATTAGTTATTGCTTTTATAGCAACTTTTGTTTAATAAATTTTTGCGAGATATTTTTCTGTTGTGAAATATTCGCAAAATTCTTCAAATCGACACAGCAAACTCCCATTTTTAGTCAATCGATTTTTACCAAAAGTTGATCAACTCGTGCCATTCATGGCAGAAGCCTAAATATGAAGTTTCATAAAAATCCTTTCAGCCGAATTTGCTCTGCACGTGTACACAGACAGACGGACAGACAGACAGACGGACAGACAGACGGACAGACAGACGGACAGACAAACGGACAGACAGACGGACAGACAGACGGACAGACAGACAGACAGACGGACAGACACACGGACAGACAGACAGACAGACAGACGGACGGACAAACAGACCGACAGACATCATGCTAAAAATAGTCAAAACGTTATGTAGGGACCTCAATTCGTGGAGATCCATCGAAATCTCGAAACGTCAAAATTGGTATGATCACAATACCTCCCATATATATGTTGGCGGTCGGTAAAAAAAAATATATATTTTTAAAATGTTGAGTGTGGTACCAAAGGAAACCTCTATATGAGCGGGTAGACAGATTTTTATTTTGAAAAAAAAAAAAAATTAAAGGGATTTTCGCCAAAAATGTGTCGAAAAATCTTTTAACCCCACCCTATTTCCCAGAGGGGTTGATCTAAAAATCTGAAAAAAAATCTCAATAATGTTCATTGATGAGAACCGGAATAGTTCAATAGGATTTTTTGAACTTTTTTGAAACATATCGAATTTATTGTGTCGTTAAATGTATTGTGTGGTAGCGAAAGAAAAGTTGTAAGACGTAGATTAAGGAAAGGGAGGAAGTTTTATCAATTTCTAGATTTTAACACGATTATTGTCAAAAATGTGCTGATAAGGAACTCTTGCCCCACACCCTATAACCCAGGGGGGGTTAAACTAAAAATCTGAGTAATACACATTAATGTGAATCAGGATAGCACAATCAGAATTTGATAATTATTTCGAGAGGTTTTCTTCCAACACCATGCTTACAATATTTACCTGACTGGAAAATTAGGCAGCTATAGCTAGGTCTTGTTGTGAGTGCATCTCAATTACGGTTGCAAATTTTTAGGTGGAAGTACGCGGACTACGTTTTTGGGTTATTGAAATTGATGAATTTTAATATGTACCCACAATTTGTTATCATTTACTAAATACCTCCAAAATCCTGAAATGTGTGAAAATTCACATTTCACACCAAGTTTTTT
The DNA here is from genome assembly GCA_963971575.1 of Liopterus haemorrhoidalis. Classification (NCBI taxonomy): domain Eukaryota; kingdom Metazoa; phylum Arthropoda; class Insecta; order Coleoptera; family Dytiscidae; genus Liopterus; species Liopterus haemorrhoidalis. The sequence continues at coordinate 21,816,788 of OZ020613.1, read as the reverse complement.
AATACAAGTCCTTCGAATCAGTTTTATCCAAAGATGGGCTATTATAGATCAGCGTTTCTCAACCGGGGGGCCGTGAAAGCTTCGTCGGGGGGCCGCGAAGTTATATAAAATCGAAGCATGAAATTATAATAGAAAAACGCTCAATTTTGCAAGATATATTCATAAATATATGACATTTATATTTATTAAAATATACCTTTTAAACTTAAATAAAATAAATGATACTTATTTTGACAATTAATTTAAATTAATTAAAACAGTTCGCGTTGGAGGTACTTCAAGTACTTTCAAGTAGGTACAACTTGAACTTGCAATATTTTTTGTTATGCTCCGAACTACTAAAGAGTAAGGATGCGAAAGTGTTCAAAATGGAAAGCAACTTGGAACAATGGAACACTTGTAAACAAAAATACTTGCAAGCCATTATAGGTAATCGTAACAGATATTAAAAACATGTTTATGTAAAGGTTGTTTTTTTTTCAAAAGTTTATCCAATTATACCCAACACGCCATACGTTCCTATATAAAAAATCGAAGTTGTCCTTGATATCCTGTACTTCCGGTTTATTCCGAAAATTTAAATACTGCCATCCAATTATTTGGGTAAACTCTGGTCACCAACTTGCTCACACATCGTCTTTTCGAGAAAAATCGTGTTTCCTCTATCTTGATACACCTTGAGATCCCTCCCTCGCTTCCCCGCTCCTCTATATATATATAGCAACGGCGGTTGGGAAACACTGCTCCAGGTAACTATCTGACGGATAAGGTTATATGATACTTTCTGTGCTGAATAAATGTCATCCCGTCTTTCAATACAAATGTATCTATCGGATAATTATCTAACGGATAATGAGACTGATGTATTGAATTAACTGCTTGGTAATGACATTTATTCAGAAGATAAAGTTCCAGATAACATTATCTGTCGGATAGTTACCTAGTGGTTTAAATGAAGGTGGAAAGACCGGGCCTTAAGGTCATAATGCCCGGGGGGGGGGGCAACTTAGCCCTCCAAATGAACCCGTATATAAAAAAATTAACCTGTATAAAATTCTCGAGAGATAACTCCATTATACTCCAATAGTAATTTTCATCCCTTTCTGAGATCTCAGAATTATCATTGATAGCCCAAAAGTCATCCTATTATCACCTCTGTCCTCCCATTTTACCATATAGGCCGTCTCCAACGCTATAGCTCTGAAATTTTAATAAATCCTCAATCAAAATGTGTAACTATTTATATAAAGATACAAAATATAAACTATTTTAGATCATGTAGTACCAGGTAACTTCCAAATTTAACGTTATACCTCATCTTCAACAATAAAAAATAGTGTATTGGGCCCGGTAGTTCAACCACCTGTATTCTATTGATAAAATATTAATATATGCGTTTATTCTCATAAAGAATTATTTTAAGCAATTCTGTTCCTTATGTATTAATTGTTAATGAGTATATTCGTTAATGAGCTTTATCAAGATTAACCATCTTGATATGTAGTGATACGTGATTTTTGCAAGTGGCGTCTTCATTTTTTTCTGACGTTTTTAGTTACTTTTAAGTGATAAAAGTGCAGAAAATACTTGAAATAGTGTGTTATAGTGTGGACTTTAGTGTTTGGACTCCAAGCAGACCAAAATTGGATCGACTGGAAAGGTATTTGTAGAATTTTTTGTTAATTGTATAATGTAAGTCATTGTTATGTAGAATGTGCTTCTATGTACAATATAGAAACACATATATGCATACACTATCGGCTATAACTATATATATATATATATATATACATATATACATATGTATATATATATATATATAGTTAGACAATAACTAAGTTATTTTGGGGGGTCCCATGCCAGAAAAGGTTGAGAAACACTGTTATAGATTACATGTTTCGCTGTTATTATTCAACATATTTCTCAGTGAAGTAAGTATTGTATATTATTGACAGATTATTTGTGCCGTTTGCTTCTGTAGGACGCTTTGCACCGTGATATACCTAGCATGGTATTGTGGCACACCGGTGGACCGCAACACCGGCTATGGATCACTGCCTTACAATACAGTATTCGTAACAGCAAAATAAAGAAAAGATTCAGCATTTCATTTATGATTGTTATAGGTTGTTTTATCTTATAATTTTTTTCTATTTTCTTTAATTTATGTAGCTCTGCACTGTATCACGCATATGATAATTCTGTTCCCTCCCCTTTTTATACAGAAACAATAGTAATTTATTAAATTCCCATATCGGCAAATCAACACTATTGTATATTCTTGCGTGTTCGTTCATATGCACAAAACATAACCTTATTCATCATTAATTTTAAAAAAATACACAATTAAGATCATCAACTCGCGGAGATAAAATATAATTTATAATTCTTCATTAGAAAATACGAAACGCCTATTATGATTTGTGGGGTGGTAATAAATAAAGTAGGTTAATAAAAAAAGTTTATTTGGTAATAAAAATTTATGGTAGAGTAAAATGTGCAAAAGGAATATCTCGTAAAGAAAGGAATTAACTATTTACATTATCATATAAGGGTGCTGAAGGGGGGGCAGAGAGAGAGATAAAACGTATGGGGGAGACGGTTAGAGAGAGAAGGATGGAAGTGGAGCACAGGTGTGACATACAACCGTTTGACGTTTAATTTTTTTAAGTGAAAACCGTACGAGATCAATACAATAATTTTGATAAAGTCTTCGATACTATGAAATTTACCAGTCTCGGCGGAGAAATAGCAACTATGTCAAAGATTTCAGGTTCAATTCTCGACCAGGGCATCTATTCTTGATCATCAAATCTTCAATTTATCAAGGAAAACAACGTGGTACGTGACGTAATAAATTTATATAGATAAACATGTCTGTTTTATTTCTGTGCTGGGATTGCGAGTATTTAAATTCTATTCTATAGTTCACAGAAAAACTATAGCTCCTTGGCAACCTCCATCGCTCCATTGGCAATGACAGAATACAATTATATACATCGTAATTCCACCATTGGTCTTCCACTTCCATTGACAGAGGAGCCACGAGTAACAGTTCGGTAATAATCAGTACTATAGTTTGATAAGCTTATTAACATCTCTGTATTTCTCTCTCTTTTTCGTAATTTATCCTTATCGTTGAGAAGTTGTTAATTGTACAATAGATATTAACCTTTGTGTACTATGGAACGCTATTTCGTTCGTTTTCCGCCGTTGGCAGGCATTCTTCCAGGGTACAATCCATTCGTTCGCGCTTCTAGTCTAACCGTCTCTCAGGAGGTCTACCTTTACGGCGTTTTTCTTCCACCTCGATTTGATAAATAAGCTTATCTAATGGTCTATTCGATTGGACCACTCTAGAATTACTCTGTGAGCGGGAAAATGACGTCATACTCTATTCGAGTTTTACTAGCGAGCGCTCCAGAGCAACTCCCAATCGAATACGTTTTTATTATTGTTATCATTAACTATTTAAAAATACAGTGATTTCTTTGCGTAAACAGTGCAGGATAATACTTTATATATAATTTTTATTATTTTATTTTTGTGATTGCAATAATTTATTTATTTGCTGTTTATTTATATTCTCAAAATGTTACTTTTTCAAAATTATTTTGTCTTTTAATTGCCTAATTTAATTTATTATACAAAAAGATACATCACTACTTTATAAAGATTCAATTAGTTCTAATAAACATATTAGTTTTGAAATACCGCTACGCGCCACATTGCTCGACGCTCCTTTGGCTCTTTTGCCAGAGCAAGAAAAAGTGCACGCAGTGCACTCTCAGTGCAGTTACCTTCCCCAATAGAATACGAATTTTATCAACTCTAGAGCAACTGCTCGCCCAATCGAATACGAAACTTGCTCGCCGAGTGACCTGAGTGCACAGTAGAGCACCCAATCGAATACGCTATAAGTAGTTGTTTCGGGTTACGCGGCCAAAGTATTGGCAGCATTCTTCTTTGGACAACTGACGATAGTCTCATTAAAATATTGATTGTTTCAATCACTAGTATATCGGTGCTCCGAGCATTCAACGAATTGCGGAGTATCCATCTGCAGCACCATAAAGAATCTCTTTTGTTTTATCAGAGACCATGTTTCTGCTACCTGTAAAGCTTTTGGAAATGATATGTATCTATGCTAGCTTAATTTTTGTATTCAGAGTGATTTTATTTTTCCAAATTTTTGTTAGCTTTGTCATAGCTATTCTACCAACGAAAATGTCGAACATCTTTACTTCCAATTATGGATCATAGGTAAACAAAGCTATCAACGATATCTACACCAAGCAGTTGCTTTAAGTATATTCATTGATAATAATCAACATTTAGGTTTTTCCTCTGTTTAGCAGCAAATCTAGTTTTGGTTTTCATATTTTATCTCAGCAACATATTTGCATGCCTGATATCTTTGGCAATCAAGGTATCATCCGTATACCTCAAATTTGTGTAATGTTGGCCACCGATAACTATCCAATACTATGGCCATGTTATTGAATTAGCTGTATTTAATTAATATTTACTGGAGAATCCAAATTTTAAGTCTCGAAAACTCTAAGAGATACCCATCAAGACACACCGTTATTCTGTTGCACATGAAAATGTTTATAATTGGACGAAAAAACCTAAAATTAAATTCTACGTCATTGGTTTCTGTTGTATTGTATATCAGCTTCAGTATCTTCAGAAAGAGAATCGGTATCGCCCTTTGGCCTTCTCCTGTGGTAATATTTCCATCGACCAGCAAATCTTGCCTCATCAATTTGGATAGAGTGTGAGTAGATGAGGATGGTTACTGGCCTAGATTTTCTGGTTATTAATAACAAAATGGCATAAGACTAATTAAGATTATGTTGCTCATGTGACTTTTTTGTGCTTATGTTATTTAACTGTAATAAAATAAAAGACCAAAGACATTAATTATATTAGCAGGAAAACTAAAAGCATCAAAACGTCGTTCTTAACTAAGAAAGAAATACCAATCATCATCAAAGTTGAGATCTTCAAAAAATTGATAATAATAATAAATTTTATTACAGTTGTAGTACAAAAGTAGAAAAAAATAAAATAAAACACAAAAAACCAGTCAAAAAAAAAAAAATCCTGGAAAATAAAAAATCTATGCTAGGAAGGTTACATCATCATCTAGAACAACGGTGGGCAACCTCCGGCCTGCGTAAAGTTCCAATCCGGCCTGCGAGATATTTAAAAGAAATAATAAATAAATATTTTCAAAAAATTTGAAAGAATAGGATTAGGTTAGTGCCTAACTTAAGGAGAAAGGAGAGATTTAAATATGATGATAAGAGAAATGAATATAATATTTAATTAACTTTGTTTTATTATTGTTTTTTATATCTTCAGAAAAAAAAATATAAGTAATAAAAATGTGTCCATTAACTACTATGGCCCGCGGACGAAACGTATATCTTATTCTGGCCCGTGTTATACAAAAAGTTGCCCACCCCTGATCTAGATATTCAGAGATGCTATTTTCTAGCAAGAAGTTTTGATACAATATTTAAAATTTACATTATTCAGAGTTTTAATTCTAATCGGTAATAAGTACGATTGCTTCGACATAAATAGGCAAATTTTTTGACATATTGTACTTGATTCTGGGTAGTCTGATGGCAGACCTAACTCTGGTGTTTTAGTTATGTACAGTACTATTTGTGTGCAACCATTTTCTTTAATAAATGAAAGTAAATGCAATAAATACAGACAATATACCGTAAGTATTTTTAATTTTGGGAAATTATCCCTGCAGCTAGCTCTTTTGTTGACCCTACCAAGGATTCGGCCTGATCTTTTTTGAAGTTTAAAAAGACGAAGCCAGCCAGTGATAGATTTTGACATACGCCTTTGAATCCTGAACCACCAAAGAAAAACACAAATCTAAAATAGGAAGCTCTGAAATGAGAAATAAGAAGTAATTTTTAAGAAGGCGAAACAAAATTATGAATTCAGAAAAGACTAGACACAAAGTTAGTGGGGATAACAATAGAAGGACAGCTAAAGAGTCTGGGTTATATACACAGGATAAGTGAAGACATAATAATAAAAGAATTCTTGAAGCAAGACAAATGATTAAAATTAGACCAGGAAGATCGAGAAAAGGTTGGTAACAAAAAACAGAAGAAGCTACAACGAAGGGAGATGTAAAGTGGGAAGATAAGGAAATACACAAAGGACAGAACACATTGAAAAAGAAGTGGAGAACTGCGTTAGAAAATAACTACAAGCTACCATCTACAGCCTTATACCGCAAAGCAAAAAGGTTAAAAAGAATCATGGCAGGTTACTGAAGAACGAGTTAAGTGTTTTAAGTCGAGTTATGCCTAACTTGAGTCAAAACAACATACAAATACATCATTTTAACTTTTTTAGGAACATCTCCAATTAAAACATTAAACTCGTGCTTAAGAATGGCCATAAGTAGCTATGTAACTCAATTAATTAAACAAATGGTATACCACACGCTACAGTGTAAACATCCCGATAGGCCACTTGCTATAGAAGCACCGTTTATTTTTCTAAAGTACTTTAATTTTTTAATCTAAATTTAATTAAAAATTTACTTTACCCTTCTGTTGATCATATTCTTTATGTTGAACAGTTATTTAAGCTATGTGACAGTGTGACATGAATTGATAAGCGGCTTTAATTGGCGGCGGCGGGTCTGTTCCGCCTCCAGTACACCGCCCGCAACACGGATATTTACGGATGATCGGTGTTGTTGAACACCTGCGTACCCAACAAGGGCCGAGGGTTGGGGGGCAGTTATGACGATTATACAGTAAAATATGTTTACCATCGAGAATTGGATTTAACTGCGAGTTTATGTAGATTATATAGCACGGGTTTAAATATTTGAAATGAGGTAGAACAATATAAAAGCGTTAAGTGTTTTTCCAGATATTGTGTATACCAATGCTAGAATGTTAATTAGCAGTGTTAAATCTATAAGAATTTCGAAGAGAGTGATGTGTAATTTTTTACATCGAATTTAGTAAAACGGTTTTTATCTCGAAATGAACAAAATTTGCTTTACACAACTTTGGATTTGACCCCCTTGGTAAGGAAGATTGAATCGGTCAATCTGCGAGACGACCACTATTTCGTAATTTTCATATTCTGGTATTATGCAGTCTGCATTCGGGTTGACTCAGCGTCGAGTATTTAATACTGTTGTAATAGTATGAGAAAGCTATCGGCAAACTGGGTTCCTCATTTACTAACAGCTGATCACAAACACAATAGAATGCAGATTTCTCAAGATTTAATCATTTTAAGAGGGATACCACTAATTTAATTCGATTTATAACCACCTATGAAACTTGGATCCAGTGGTACCTAGTACACATCAGTCAAAACAATGGGATCATGGCGATTCTTCACCACCAAAGATGTCCAAGACTACTTTGTCTGTAAGAAAGGGATGTGGTATCCATTTGTTGAGATAGGGATGCTTCCATTGACTACCTTACAAAAGGCCAATCGATAAAAGTCGAGTACTACGATAACCTTTTTGAACAACTTAACCAAACTTTTGTGAAAGACATCTCGTTTCCGGATTGGGGTAATGACGCTGGAACATCGTTGGACAAAGTGTGTTGAAGTTCAAGGAAATTAAATTAAAATAATGCGGGCCAACTCGAAGGACCAGTGCCCTATGGACGATTGCTGGGCACAGAGCGAATGGATTGTAAGAATTTACTTGTGTTGATAGTTGATTTTGATATGCCACAGCAACTACTATGCAATTCAGATGTAAGTGTGATATCTGACTGGCAATAAGTACCACGTAGATGGGAGTTGTTCAACGCAATGTCTGGTGAATATGGTGGGTGGGGTAGTACATCCCAGCCCAACTCCAACAATTTTTGTCTGGTAATCAAAGAAATATGCACCTAGCATTGTCGTCATGGCACACATGGAATTCTGTCCGTTTTTCCTAAATCGCTGTCTTTAATTCGTCCAGTTTCGAGCAACACTGGTCTGAATTTATCGACTGGTTGTTTGATACGAGCTCATAATAGAGGATTCCTCTTCAATCCCACAAGACACAGAGCATGACTTTCTTTGGATGAAGACCGGCTTTGGGGCTACGTAATGGTGGTTCATTTCGCTTACTCCAGGATCTTTTTCGCTCAGCATTATTGTAAGTGATCCATTTTATATAATTGTTTGTTAAAAAAAAGATATGCACTTTGTTTTATTCCATATTTCCGAATTTCTTATTTTAATTGGCCTTCGTATTTCCAGAAGACTAGGCAATCATTTTAAATATATACTCATTTTTTGAGAAATTATGTTTCTAATCATACTATTGCATTAACATTAATTTAAATTCGTCATTAGAATTTATGTAGATTATATTGATGCCATCATCTGTATTGGTAGGGGAAAAGATATGACTTCCTTCAACCTTGCATTTAACAGATTTTTATTTCTAGTGCATACTACACGTAGTTTTTTTTTTTTTTTTTGAAAATTTTACATCAGCGTTTCTCAACCGGGGGGCCGTGAAAGCTTCGTCGGGGGGCTGCGAAGTCATATAAAATCGAAGCATGAAATTATATTATAACGCTCAATTTTGCAAGATATATTCATAAATATATGACCTTTATATTCATTAAAATATACCTTTTAAACTTAAATAAAATAAATTATACTTATTTCGACAACTAATTTAAACTAATTAAAACGGTTCGCGTTGGAGGTACTTCAAGTACTTTCAAGTGCGTACGAGTTGAACTTGCAATAATTTTTGTTATGCTCCGAGCTACTGTTAGCTAAAGAGTAAGGATGCGAAAGTGTTCAAAATGGAAAGCAACTTGGAACAATGGAACACTTGTAAATACAAATACTTGCAAGCCATTATAGGTAATCGCAACAGATATTAAAAACATGTTTATGTAAAAGTTGTTTTTTTCAAAAGTTTTATCCAATTATCGCCATACGTTCCTATATAAAAAATCGAAGTTGTCCTTGATTCCTGTATTTCCGGTTTATTCCGAAAATTTAAATACTACCATCCAATTATCTGGGTAAACTCTGGGCACCAAATTTTTATCCCAACTTGCTCACACATCGTCTTTTCGAGAAAAATCGTGTTTCCTCTATCTTGATACACCTTGAGATCCCTCCCTCGCTCCTCCCTATATATACAGGACTGCCGGTTGGGAAACACTGTTCCAGGTAACTATCTGACAGATAAAGTTAAATGATACTTTCTGTGCTGAATAAATGTCATCCCGTCTTTCAATACAAATGTATCTATCGGATAGTTATCTAACGGATAATGAGACTGATGTATTGAATTCACTGGTTGGTAATGCCATTTATTCAGAAGATAAAGTTCCAGATAACATTATCTGTCTGATAGTTACCAAGTGGTTTAAATGAAGGTGGAAAGACCGGGCCTTAAGGTCATAATGCCCGAGGGGGGAGACACCTTTCCCCTCCAAATGAACCCGTAAATAAAAAAAATAACCTGTATAAAATTCTCGAGAGATAACTCCATTATACTTCCAATAGTAATTTTCATCCCTTTCTGAGATCTCAGAATTATCATTGATAGCCCAAAAGTCATCATATTATCACCTCTTTCCTCCCATTTTACCATACAGGCCGTGTCTCCAACGCTATAGCTCTGAAATTTTAATAAATCCTCAATCAAAATGTATAACTATTTATATAAAGATACAAAGTAACAAAATATAAACTATTTTAGACCATGTAGTACCAAGTAACTTCCAAATTTAACGTTATACCTCATCTTCAATAATAAAAAAATAGTGTATTGGGCCCGGTAGTTCAATTTCAACCACCTGTATACTATTGATAAAATATTAATATACGTATGTGTTTATTCTCATAAAGAATTATTTTAAGCAATTCTGTTCCTTATGTATTAATTGTTAATGACTATATTCCTTAATGAGCTTTATCAGAATTAACCATCTTGATAGGTAGTGATACGTGACTTTTGCAAGTGGCGTCTTCAGTTTTTTCTGACGTTTTTAGATATTTTTCAGTGATAAAAGTGCAGAAAATACTTGAAATAGTGTGTTATAGTGTGGATTTTAGTGTTTGGACTCCATGAAGACCAAAATTGGAGCGACTGGAAAGGTATTTGTAGAAATTTTTGTTAATTTTATAATGTAAGTCATTGTTATGTAGAATGTGCTTCTATAGACAATATAGAAACACATACATGCATCGGCTATAACTAGAGAAACAAAACTATTTTTTAAATCATTTTCATAAATACCGATTATTGACTAAATGAATATTGAATTATATTAGTATAGCAACAACTATTTATAAGTTAGAACCTGCTCTTAAAAATATTTGTTGTACTGGTACAATAAATAAAATAATTAACTTTCTGCTGCAGCAGACCATCTGCATATTTATTTTAGACTTAATAATAAAACAATTTTTTGTGGATAAATTTTTTCCTTTGCCCTAGCTCCCGTTCTTGTCCCGGTTTAGAGTTTCATAATTATGGTAAGCATATATATATATATATATATATATATATAGGGGGGCCGCAGACAATATTTAAGTTATTTTGGGGAGGTCCCATGCCAGGAAAGGTTGAAAAACAGTGTCTTACATCACTTTGTCTTTGGCCTCACTTATTAATTGTATAAGTTTATCTTTTCCTGTGTGATAGTCTTGAGGCTTGGAGAGGAATTAAGTTTTGACAAGGGGAGAAAAAATGTTTTTAACTGACGTCAAATACTTTTACTACTATTTTTTTTGTAAATTTCTGTCATCAGTTTTCACATCCATCAAAACTTTTTCTCGTATAAAAAATTTAAAAATTCTTCTCGGCACGTCTGAGATTGGTTCATACTAACATTTTATATGAAAAGACATTACGTACAAGGGTAGGCAAACGTTGGGCGCGCACAAATATAAGACAAATGTACTTTCTGTGGCTCAGCCGACTATATCATGAATTATTTATTAAAACAGAGTGCATTAGATGGAACGCGCTACGACTACAGGGACGTACCAAGGAGAGGGGTGTAAGAAATGGTCCTTAAAAACATTGGCGGGCGCGTGTACTGTACTTACGGTTGCCACCTTTTCATTTTACAAAATTCGGATATTAGGAGGCCTCTGAATTTAATATCCTTAAAATAAAATATTGGTTCATTTAATAATTGTATAATCTTTCGACTTCTGTAATATATTTAAGAAATTTATCCAATTCCAAGATTGATTAAAAAAATTAGTTAAAAAGTAAAAAATAAATTATTATTTTTTGATACATGGCGTTTATTATTAGCATTTGTTTTTTATATTGTTAATAAAGTAAGAGCTGAAGCCTAGGGCTTCATATTTCCTGCATTTTATATACAAATGGAGCCAATATGTTAGTGCCCGACATCCTTGGTTAAAAAAATATCAATGTTGTAGTTATTTCTGTTGAAATACATTATTAGTTGGAGTTTATAGCTATATTTTGGGTGGTTGTTTTAAATGATGAAGTTCTTAAATTTTTCGTTTAATCACAATAATGATTTTATTGACAGATACGGACAAAATCATGATCCCTTATCAAAACTTCTAGAATTAAATATATGCATAACAATGACAATATTTTTTCTTTGGTTGTACGTATACCAGTAACAATATTTTTATAGAAATATGTTGTAAATTGTGGACGTTTATTGTTCAATATTTTTCCAGTATCCGATGTTACCATAGATGTCAACCTTCTTGTGAATCCATCCATATATAAGAGTGAAGAGACATCTTAATTTAGGGCCTTAGTCCTGTTGTTAGTTCGAAAGAATTACGCAATCCTAGAACTGTTCTTAAAGCTCAGAATCACACGAGAACTGTTCTCAAGACCAAAAATCAAAAGAACTGAGAAGTTGACGATTACAGTGGAATGAACATGTGATGAGGATGGAGGAGGATAGAATTGTAAAGAAGATATGGGAAGGAAAACGGGACAACTGTCGAACAGTGGAAGACTTCGCAAGAGATAGAGAGGTCGGTTAAGCGAAAATGGATGAACAGGACATGGGAAGACCTGATAATTAAATGACTAAGATGGAGGACTTAGGTCAGTGTGGCCAAAAGTCAGTCTGACTGACAGAGGCCAAAAGTTAGCCTGACTGACAGAGCCCAAAGAAGATGAAGAAGCTCTGTTGTTGCCAGCATCTTATTATATGGACAAACAACTGTCTCTCCGTTTTTTCAATGATCGGCAGTGGTTGTCAAACCGTGCGTCACAATCAAACCTTTTTCGAGCACAAAGATTACTTGAAAATTTCACCTGGTTCTGGAAAACTGTCATTTTGTTTTGAATTCACCTTTTGTTTTTCATATGGACCCAGGTTTCATCAATGGTTACAGATCCACGAATAAGATCAGTAATGTCCAACTTAAAACGATTCATTCTTGAAAAATCTTTATTCGATTGCATTTATGATCAGTTATTCGCAAATGAGGCAGACATCTTGCCGTTCTTAGCTTTCTCATTTAAATTTTTTTTGTTAGAACAGCGTTTAACAAATTTTTTATTGTGGGTTTAGCCTTCCAAGCTTTAAAGATTATGGAGGACCCTCATGAGCCGCTTATATATACAAATCATCAACATTTCGGGCGTCATGGGAAGTCTAGGGGACCTCTTGAGAAAATCTCAGGAAGCCCCAGAGGTCCGCGGTCAACACTTTGAGAAACACTGCGTTAAGTTATGAAATTTCGTTCATTTGAGATTCCTATAACCTTAGCAATTTCAGAAACCTTTAATTGGCGATCATTAGATATGAAATAGATATGAATAATGTTCGCGTTATACATGATCTCTGGTGTTGAATCACTTTTAAGTTGTCATTTAAGCTTGAACGACCATGTTTAAATTCGGCAGTCATTTTTTTATCTATTTCTTGACAGGATTTTCAGTCTTCCTTGTATGGGATCTACTATTATTTCTTTTTTCGTCTTCATCACGTATCCTTTAAATCATTTGCCTCTCATTTATAGTTTAATAGCTTTCAGTCTTAGCAAATCTTCATTTTTACTGGTCCATTTGGGACGCCGCTGGTGTGAAATATAAGAAAGGTTGCAGGGTAGGATTTTATCATTCATTACAAGATATATGATCCTGAAAGATGGGCGACTCGTGTCTTGAAAATTATGGTTATTTTAATGTCTATTTTATGTATGTGTTAAGCATGGGTCTGGTTTACTATGGAATAAACAAATAGTAAAAAAAGAACAATACAGAAATATTATTCAACAGTATAAGTTCCGGATGCAGTAATCCCAGTCCTCCTAAACTATATACGAGCATCTTCTAGAAAGTAAAGAACGTTCGGTTGTTAGCGATATGAAAGACAATAAATTTCGATAAAAATGGTGTTAATATAACTTAGTTTTTTTACATAGTCACCATTTAGATTTTAGATTGAAACCCATTAATATCTTTTCGAATTTTTAGTTAGCGCTGCCGTAAAAATTAACTACTTGTGAGTTAGGACTGTTTGTCACTGTTATCTGTTTACCAACTCCTTTAGATCATACTTGGCATAAATTCGTGATTGTATTGTGGATGCGGGAAAACGTTCCTGTGAAATTTGTCAAGTTGCGTGCAGGTGGTATTGTCGGATATCAAAACCAGTTCATAAGATAATAGTTCTCGATATATTGGCCCATCAAGAAAAAGCTAACAAAGAAGATTTAGAGTCAGTGCTGACAACGATTAATACACACGGAAGAAAATAGATTTAGTCATGAATAGACAAAAAACTCGTCTCTTTTAAAAAGCAAAAGCGACAAAGGAATAAAAAGAAGATTAGCAAATGTGTGGAAACAATTTTCGTCCCTTGGGTACGTCAAAGAAAAAAAAAAAAACTGTCCATTATACAGGGCCCTGCAGAGAGGTATGATGTGTTTGAAATGATTGTTACGCGCGCTTGGGTGGTCACACTGTTTTCGGAATGGTTGATATCTACTTGTCAACAGATGCCATTTCAGTAACAATGGAGCCTTGGTAAGCGCATCGTTTGTTTATTTACAACACCTTCATTGAAACGGGTCGTTCTGTGGTGCTCAAACAGCAACGATTTCAAAACCATTTTAATGTTGGTCGTCATGGTCGTGTTCCAAAACGGAATACCATTATGAAGTGGGTAAATAGTTTTTAAAGAACAGGATCTTTGAGACCAGGGCCTGCTCGGTGACGTGATCGAACTGTACGGATCCCGGAAAACATTGAAAGAGTGCGACAAGCGGTGGAAGCCACCCCCGTTGTTCGGCGGTACGTCACGCACGCGCTCTTCAGATGTCAGACAGGTCAGTTCGCAGAATCTTAAACTTGGACCTTCATTTCCATCCGTATAAGATTATGATTGTTCAAAAACTGCTGCAAAACGATTTCATGAGACGACACAGGTTCGCAGAAACGATGTTGAAATTGCTGACGGGCGATATCGTTTTGATCACGAATACAACTTTCATTTATCGGGGATGGTAAACAAACAGAAGTTACGGTACTGGGCAACGGGCCTCTGCACAGCGAGAAAGTAACTGTTTGGTGTGGCGTATCTCGAACCTGCATTATTGAGTCTTATTTTTTTCGTCAAAACGGACGAACAGTGTCTGTTAACACAGATCGCTACGTTACCATGTTGCGTGATAATTTCCTGCCAGAAGTAAGAAGACGACGCATCAACCTCAACATAGTTTGGTTTCAACAAGATGGGCCAACTTGCCATAAAACAAGAGAAACAATGGCTTTTTTAAGACAGCATTTCCTAGACCGCCTAATTTCATTGCGTGGGGATATGGAGTGGCCACCTCGGTCACCGGACCTTGTGACTACTTTTTATGGGGCTACCTAAAAGCTCAAGCTTACATTAACAAACAACGTACTCTTGAAGAGCTCTCCGAAAACATAACGCGAGAAATTCCAAGGATTCCACATGCCTTGCTTGAACATTGTATGGACAATTTCGTCACCCGTCTACAAGAATGCCTCGATAAAAATGGGCGGCCCTAACTGAAGTTGATTATTTTTTTGAAAATAATGTGTATTATTTGCAATTGGCAATGTACCAGTTATGTATAAAAACAATAAATTTTGAAATTGGTTCGAAATTAAATGTGTTACAGTCTTTTCAAAAACATCATACCTCTCTGCCGGACCCTGTATCTGAAGAAGAATTTATTAGACGCATGTGCAGTACCTGTTCTATCATACGGTGTACCTACAAACTTGGATACTAACTAAAAAACAAATGTCCTCAATATAGATCTTCCGGCGTAAAATCTAACGTAAAATACTAAATATATCAGTAAAGGATAAGATTAGAAATAAAACCAGTTATGATCTTAAAACCAAGATAAAATATATTGCCTTTACAAAAAAAAGTCTTAAATGAAAGTGACAGGACACATGATGCGTAGCAAGATGACAGTTGGAGTAAAAGACTTACGGAATAGATACCAAGGGACTATAAATGTAGAAGAGGTAGACAGTTCACTAAATGGAGAGATAAATTGACTTCCTTGTAAGGAATGGCTAACATTTAGGTACAAAAAGAAAACTGGAGGAACTTGGGGGTGGTCTTGGCCCAACAAATGGCCGTATAGACTATTATTATTATTATTATTATAAAATTATCCTTAACATTTCTGCGCTACGAAAACAGGTAACTGAATTTCAATGAGATTTTTTATGATAAATAACAAAATAAACTCCGATATATGTACCGAGCGCTCTGTGAAACTGAAGACAGACAGTGAAGTCGACTAGCAACGGAATGGCGCCTAGCGTTGATATGACGCTATGCGCAAACGTTTCTATGCTCTTTCGATTACCCGCGTACGTTGCCTTGTAATATCGTTTACACCATTTCAGATGTCCGAAGTATTGAAGTTTTCTGTTCAGATAGTCGATAGGAACCTATTATTACTACAAGTCTAATCGTAGGTTTTTCTCCGTCATATTTTTGCGTTTTCTTTTTATGTTCACTAGTCAGATTTTTAGAGTTTGTGTAGATATTTTTTGTTTGTTATTTCCTTAGTTTGTTTGAATGTCCATCCAGCAGTGCGATAATTAGAACCGCACATGTGATTCTCTATCTTAATAGTAGCGAAAACTTTCTGTGGGCAATAACGCGAGAGTGGAGCTGTGTTTTATTCTTATTTCTAACTGGCCAGAGCTCGCTGGCCGGACATTACCAGCGACAAATTACCTAAGTATGTGCTACAACACTTGGCTACCTATTAACATTTGTACACGTTAAATTGCACTTGGAGAATGCAGCGCAAAATTATTGACAAAATTCAACAACTAAACAGGATACGTGGAAAATGAAAGCGAGTAGAAAAAGACCAAATAGTAAACGAAGTATTAGATCTTTCTCTAGCATTATTAGTCGACACAGACGCACTAGGCAAATATGCTTTTCTTGATTAAGAACTTGATCATTTTTTATTGGTCCACTATTAGACATATGTATTAAATATTTCATATTGTTATACGTTACTAGATCTGGTGACTTTGGTTATTGTTGTGTTGTAAATAGACTTTTATTGACCCATGTGGACTTGTAAATCTGGCTTTTAAATTTTTGGTTAGGCTTCATTGGATTAAGGTTATATTGATTAAAAAATTGACGTGAAGTGTGAATTTTCAAACATTTCAGTTTTTCGCAGGTATTTAAAAAGTGAATGATGATTATTTGGGATGTCAAAACAAATTTTATGTTAAAATATTTTTTTGTTCATTTTAATTCTAATGCCTAATACCATTATTTGGATTTCTAAGTATGTGTAGTATTTTTTTTTTTTTTTAATATAGCAAGGTTCATTAAGATTTTGAAAATTGCGCCTATGGCTTCCATTGGTTGTTTAATTCATAAGCTCCGCCCCTCTGATTTCTTATACATTCAAACATAGAATTAAATTATAATTTCAACACTTCCTACTGGTTTTTATTTAATTTACACTTTTAAAAATTAAATGCAACATTTGCCAAAATATAACTAGAATTTTGACAAAATAATTTAAACAAAATAAAAGTGCAAAAAAAAAACAAAAAATAAAATTGACAGGAATCGAACCGTAGTTTGCAACTTTGGAAGCGAGAACGCTACCATTAGGCTACGGACGTTTACTCGTTTACTGCGTTAAATAGCGAAATAAATATTTTACATATTTTAGCTAAAAACACAATAAATGCGTTATTTTCCAAAACCATAATCTAATCAAAAATTTCTGTTGTACTGTTCTGGTTCACACCAATGTACATTACTTGAAATTTTTTCAGATTTTTAGTTTAAACCATGTGAGCTACAGGGTGTGGGACAATTTTTTTTTGCACATTTTTGGCAAAAATCTCCTCAAAATAATTCATTTTGTAAAAATAAAATTTTGATCGTTAATCCACGTGCTAAGGGCTTTCATTTGATGCCCTACACAGAATTGGATGAGCACATATTTTTTCGATGAGCACATATTTGTTTATAATTTTAGGGGGTTATGTTTCTTAGATGTTTTAGTATGTTTTATATGTGAGGGTTAAAGAGTTGTATAAGCATGCTAAATTTCAACTCTCTAGGTTTAGCCGTTTGGCTACAATTTTTACCGAACAGACAGACAGACAGTCAGACGACAAAATGACGGCATAAGGGTTTTTTTGGTCATACCTACAATACCCTAAAAATTACAAATATCGGGTTGTTAAATATTTTGAAAGGTACCATTTCCAAAATACCACCCTAAGATGATAAAATAAATTTTCTTCTTCCAGTGTCATCTCCACTCCGAAGGTTTGTCACTAACATAGTAATCTTAACTTTAGATGCTACCGTCCTGAAAAGATCTATGCTTGACATTCTGAACCACTTCCTTAAATTCCGCAACCAGGATATTTGTCGCCTTCCTGCGGATCTCTTGCCATTTATTTTTCCTTCTATTACTAACCGTAATAAATCGTATTTATTATTACGCATTACATGGCCGAAATATTCCAGCTTTCTCTTTTTAATTTGGAACATTAATTGAAGTTTGGTTCCCATCTTAGTGAGTACTTGTTCGTTCTTCGTTCTGCTGGTTCATGAAATGCGCAATGTTCTTCTATAAATCCACATTTAGAAGGCATTTGTTCTCCTACTTAACTCTTTAGTTAAGTTAGTATAGACTTTACATTGTAGTTTTATTGAATTCTTCTTAAAACTTCATATATATGTAATATATAAAATCTTGAAGAAGCTTAACTGCCGACGAAACATGTCGAAAAATAATTAAAGAAATTTATTAACTAACATTTACTATCTAGGTTATGTAAACTTTGTGACAAACGTCCATATTTACGAGCGTCAAAACTAATCGAACGCCTCCAAACAAATTCAGCGGATTCCTGTGTGTTCACAACAAAAATCGACACATAGCGGATCAGGTCGAGCGCTTTACGAACCACTCGGCTTGTGCGCGAGATCCTGTCCAAACTAGACAAAAACATTGTTACCTTACACGATACATTACAGAATCGGTGGATAATGTAGACCCAGCTTAAGAACGAAACACATTTCCACCATAGCGGCTACGATAACAAACAAAATACCAGTTATTGGGGTTCTGAAAATCTACAAGTTGTTTATTAGTGGCTATTTGGTTAGGAGGTGTAATTGGGATCTTATTTCCTCGATGTTGTGGATAACGCTGTAACTGTGAACGGCGACCTCTACCGGGACATGAACGAGAACTGTCACAACAATTAAAATGAACTGAGTATGGGAAACAAGTGGTTTCGGTAAGATGGCGCTTCATGTCTTACAGCAAGAGCCACAGTCGAAATTTTGAAAATAACGTTTCCAGATTAATCTCCAGAAGTTGTGACGTCGGAAGGTCGCCGTGATATCAAGATTTAACTCTTTTTTTGTGGAGTTAGTAAAGGACGTGTATATGCCAGCAAGCCGTTGATTGAAAAACTAAAAATGATATTCGAGTTGCAATACTTGAAATATCTAAACTTGTGTAAAAGATATTGACAGTGTTCATATTTTTGGATCAGCAGAGACGGACATTTATCCGACATTATATTCCACAAATAATTGCAAGGTCCAAATTTAAATAAGTATCTTGTACTAGAAGGAAATGTTTAAAATAAATTTGTAACGTGAGTTTAAACTACAGTCTCGCACGAACCAAACGGTGACCAGAGGGAACAAACTGTCGTTTTAGAGAGCTTTATCGGTAAGTAATGTGTTGGTTACCTATATAAGGTATAAGTAAACAACCCTAGTTCATCGAAAGAATGATAAAACATACAAAAATTTTGTATTTCTTTGTGTATCTTAGGTCAATTTTTATTTTTTTATCCTTGGTAGTGTTGTAAAGCAAGCGTCTGTGATAGAAGCGGTTTGTATCCTTTGTGTTTGGCGCATGCTCCCAGTGACCACACGATCTAATAACAACGCTGTTCCGTGTGCTACATATGGTGTTATAAAACGTTAATTATTTAATAAATGACGTCTATAAGTTCCATTAGACTCCGCAAGCGGCCTTTATTAAAAGCTTATACGGTTACAAAGTCGGCAGGGGATGTCTGCTATTAATTCCTGGCGTTCAACTTCTAAGCTCTTCATCGACCAACGCCGTCACGGATGCAAACAATAGTCAACTATTGAAGGTTTCAAATAATGAAAAATAATTCAAAAAGACAAGCTTAAGAATTCGAATATTGGAATACTGGATGAGTTTATTTAACAACGAACAGAATAAAATAATAACACACATCTTTCATCTTTAAGATCTCGACCTTGATTGGCTGAACTACTGTTGTATCCCGAAGGATGGTGAGAAGAGTTTCGACTCATACTTATATTAATATTAATATATTTTACGCATTTTATACATATTTTCTTCTTTAGTTGACAGGAACTTCTTTATACATGTTGACAGGAAATATAACAGCAAAAATAGAAAGGAAATATCGTTCCTACATATACGTTTAATACATTGTGAGATATTGATATAGAGTAAAAACAAGGTAGCGTACAATAAACTACTGACGCAACACTACATAGGGCCGTGCCGTAGCATGGAGCAAGGGAGCAATATTACTTCAGGTATAATAGTGCTGGATTCGCTTAACGTAGGCGCCCGAGTTTATTAATTTAACCGCTGGAACCGGTTGAGTTTCTGTTTTTTTTTTTTTGTTCGCCAGATCCCCGGAATTTCCTTTCGCCAGATCTTTTAGATTTCCTTTTTTTCTGTTCGCTTGGTCTTTCGAATAGATGCCAAATTACATTGGCCTAAATTGAATTACTGCATATTTACTTCTACACCAGGATTTCTATAATTGTTTATACATTTTTCATTATAATCTACGAGATTTCATGATAAAATTACGCGAACTGGAGGAAATAGTGACTTGATATTCGATTCGATATTTGACTCCAAGTCAGTTAAATATTTTGGAATTGAAACTGATCATAGCTTAGGCCGCGAACATACAGAAAGCTAGTAAATCAGCGCTGACAATCGGTACCGAAAACAAGCGTACTGGTTACTGGTTGAGCACACGCTAAACGCCCATTTTGCATGTGACACTGACAGATGACAACCTATATATTGAAGTTTTTATTTATTTTTTCCTATTTATCGTACATTTTTTAATTATTTTGGCCTAGCATAGAGTGAACGCTAGTTTTGAAAGTGTATAGCTACTCTTTCGTATATTGGCTCAATTATATGTTGATATAAGTGAAAATGGCGAGTTTTGATTCATCTTTAGATGAGCTGTTTCTAACAGAATCACTATATTTAAAAATGGCACCAAAAAGAAAAGTTATACATGCAATAAACCAAAATTTGCCTTTTTTGTAAAAATATTCGCAATCAAAAGTTCGACGTCCATCTTGTTTCGGCGCTGACAACAAGCTGCTTAAACTGCTTAAACGTTTCGGTAAGCGAGCAGCTGACACCGACTGGCGCCGACCAGTACGAAGCGTGTGCGGTTATATTTGAAGACATGGACAGATACTGCGGCAGATCAGCGCTTGTTGCGAGTAAAGCCGGTGCCATCTTTCTGTATGTTCGCGGTCTTAAAGTGGGATAACTGCATTGACATATTTTCTAAAAAATATCTAAATCTATTTTTGCAATGCGTCGACTCTAAATGACAACTTCTTCGTTTGGCATAAAAATTTATTGCTATGCAAGTTAGCATAATGTTTTGGGGTATAAGTGCCTCTGCTGACAGAATTTTCAAAATACAAAAATTAGTTATTAGAACAACGGTTGGAGTCATTAAAATAACCTCATGTTATTAAAATTTTGTTATTAGAGTTGGGTATTTTACCTTTTCCATTTATACATCTATAAACATGTCTACTATGTACGATTCTATAAACGACATAAATATACATTGGATGTACATCGCATATGTGCGAGCAATTTAAATTTAGTCCCAAATATAATCAAATAATTTTATACAACAAAGTGCCTAAACATATTAAGATTTTATCAGGTATCAATATCTGTAAATTAAAATTTAAAAACTGTTTGGTTGGGTACTGTTTCTTTTCGGTCATTCAGGAATAGTCATTATTTCAATATTGTAATCTTGTACATTGTAATACAGGATACATGGTAATTTATAAAATAATTTAATTATTAATTGTATGTATTTTTAGGGTTTTGTAGGTATGACCAAAAAACCCTTATACCGTCATTTTGCCGTCTGTCTGTCTGTCTGTTCGGTAAAAATTGTAGCCAAACGGCTAAACCTAGAGAGTTGAAATTTGGCATGCTTATACAACTCTTTGACCCGCACATAGGAAAAATACTAAAACATCTAAAAAACATACCCCCCTAAAAATATAAACAAATATGTGCTCATCGAAAAAAAAAAAAAAAAAAAATATAATTCTCAGTAGGATATCAAATGAAAGCCCTTGGTATTAACGATCAAATTTTTATTTTTGCAAAATAAATTATTTTGAAGCGATTTTTGCCAAAATTATGCAAAAATTTTTTTGTCCCACACCCTGTAGCCCAGATGGTTTCAACTAAAAATCTGAAAAAATTCTAAGTAATGTACATTGGTGTGAACCGGAATAGTGCAACAGGAATTTTTGATCAGATTATGTTTTTAGAAAAAAACGCATTTTTTGTGATTTTTGGCTAATAATGTACACAAGTTATAGCTTTGTAACACGCTACACTGGAACGTGTATGCTGGTGTAGTGGTTTTTGACGCTGGTTTTTCTGCTAAGTAACTCGATCCGAAAGGGATCGAACCCTGCGAGAAGTGACTATATTATTTTTTGTTTTTTTTTTTTTAATTTTTATATTGTTTAAATTATTTTTTCAAAATTCTAGTTATATTTTGGCAAATGTTACATTTAATTTTTAAAAGCGTAAATTTAATAACCAGTGGAAATTGTTTAAATTATAATTTAATTCTGTTTCAATGTACACGAAATCAGAGGGGCGGAACTTATAACAACCAATGGAAGCCATAGGCGCAATTTTTAAAATTCTTAATGAACCTTGCTATATATATAAAAAAAAAAAACTGCAAATATTTAGAAACCTAAATAATGGTATTATGCGTTCGAATTAAAATTTTTTATTTTGCAAATGTACACATTATTTTAATTCATGATTGTACTGAATTTTTCATGTTTTATTAATTCTTATTAAAATTATTAATTGTATTTATTATACAATGTTCATGATGAACCTTGGTCTGTACAGATTTTTGGGTAATAAACTATTATTATTATTTAAAGAGGTTTGTAGTCCTGTCAGTACCGTCCAGGTTTGCCCGCATTATTATTATCATTATAGCAGCTGTCATTTTTGAGTTGGTTATCGTTGAGTGTGCTGTGGAATTTTATAACGGTTTCTGTAATTCGATTTACTTTAATTTGGATTTTAAGCTGGATCTGACTGTAAAGCAGCGTGCCTGTCTTGTGTCTGGTGTGAACTTTTGAAAACTGTGTTTGGGGAGCCAAGTTTATGTAACTAGCTGCGTATTTTAAATTGTCTGCCCGATTTAACGATATAAATGCAATTTCAAATGATGAGAGATCGGGGAGTTCTTTAATTCATAACACAGACAAAAAGACTAAGTCCAATATTAGACAAAATAAAACAGATAAAAAAATCATGATGTCGGTTAAAATCAGCTGACTTTTGATCGAAACGTATTGGCAAGATACCTCGTAATATTCCGGACATGAAAAGTAAGTAAATAAGCTGACTTTTGAAGCCCACTATTCAATATCCTGCTGTATAACATCACCGCTATATATACACCAGCTCAGAATAAGCTATGAACATTACTATATTTAGTCTGTGTCTAAGAATCGTTAATTCAGTGAATAATAAGACAGTGGCACATGTTCACACATCGCACTTTCTCAAGTGCTACATTATCTGAAGCAATATCTGGAATTATTAATGTGGAGGTGATTGTAAGCAGCAGACGTCATTAGACTGAGAAATACGCATTGTCTATTAAACACATTCGCTGGTTTCAGCATAGTTCTCTGTCTCCAGCTGCCTAATTGCAAGGAACAATCACTAAAAATAATAGAGATGCACTAAAAAATACATCTACAGAGTGCGCCAAGAAAGGAAATGCTGGGATATAACAAAAATAATTAAACTTTATTCAAAAATTCCTTTTTATTTATTCATTATAGTCCACTTTTGAATCAGTTCAACGCTTACAGCAATTCAAAAGTGTTGGAACGAGTGGGAAATTGCTTGAGTGATTTGAGCACGCGTCACGTCTCTTTGAATGGTGTTTACGTACATCAAAATAGCATCCTTTAAGTGGCATTTTGAGTTTGACGGAAACAACTGGTTTAAACTACTTTAAAACAAGGGACCTTAGTTAATTATCTGTCGTATTCGCATAACTTTTGCATTTTTATATTAAAAAAAAAAAAAAAAAAAATCATATGGAGCCCAATCTGACAAATCTGGACACGTTAATGTTGGGTATACCGATTTTCAGAGAGCACTTGATAAAATTAATCAGGCTCACCTTATACAAAAATTAATTGTAATTGGAATATACGGCAACTTACAGATCAGAAATAGATCCCAGGCTGTGGCAATAAATTGTAGCATATTAGATTTTATAACAATTATTTCTGGAGTGAGACAGGGATCTCATTTGGGTCCGCTTTTCTTCATAACTTCATAACT
The DNA here is from genome assembly GCA_963971575.1 of Liopterus haemorrhoidalis. Lineage (NCBI taxonomy): Eukaryota > Metazoa > Arthropoda > Insecta > Coleoptera > Dytiscidae > Liopterus > Liopterus haemorrhoidalis. Next base: position 21,792,572 of record OZ020613.1, on the reverse strand, counting down.
TGTGTAAATTACATCTGTACAGCCATAAAATATTCTAACCTTCTTTTATTCGCGGACGACTCAAAGAACAAATGAATAAATAAATACGGTGGATGATCAAGTAAGCTGACTTGTTTTCGTGCTTAAAACTCAAAGTTCTACTGAAATGGTGATATTTTAACGACGCAAACACCATTCCAAGATACTACGCGAGGAGCTTGCCCACTCATTCGTCACTTTTGGATCGTTGTCATTGATGTATAGTTTCGAATGTGGATTGTTTTGACTAAATTAACAGACATTATTCAGTAAAGTTCAATTATATTTGTTTTATCTCAGCATTCCCGGTCATATCTCGTGTACTGTGTAAATATCGGAACACTAAATCTATCTAAAGAAACATTTCTATTTTCTGGCCCATGATCCCTGATCAATCCAATAATTATCAAACTGTAAAAACAATACTGTATTGTGTCTATCACATAATCCAAGCAATTCCCTCACGTCAGCGAGAACTATACTGCCCTCTGTTTCTGTTCTCCGGAACTATCTAAAATGGTCCGTGACGGGCGAACATCAATCAAGAGTTACAGATCCACATCTGTAGCTGATCCGACAAAATCTAACAAAACATTTCATTTACTTGACGAGAAGGTTATAGCAAATAACAAGGATTAATCTTAAAATTGGTTTAGTGTTAAACCTTAATTAGTCGATATTTAGAACCTTTGATAGATTTTAGGGAAGGGAGCTGTATACCTAATTCTTTTGTCTAATAAAAGCTAAGTTGTAATTACTTTTTAACTACATAACAAAGAACATGTTTTATGGTCTAGATAAGGGACTATCTAGATACCTTAGAGCCGCAAATTGCAGCAGCAGATGAATTCACAAATAGTATATGGATATGTAGATATAAACACTTTATATCTGCTCAGATTATTGTTTACTTTCTGCTCTCTTCAATTCTCGCATTCTATCCTAAAACACAAAATTAGGTTATATCTATAATTCAATCACGGCAGAGTTTTCTGGCTACTTTGTCAGAAGTAAAAACAACTCAGAATCTTCAGAAAATATTTAAGGAGATGGAATGTGGAGAATCCATAGAATTGTAGAGATAAGTCAGCTCTATGAGGATCTTGATCTGTTTTATCAAGAGCCTGAATACGCTAGGCTCAATGATCAAGTTGCCAAACAACGTCAATGTGCGAAGAGTTCGCGACAACATGAACTACAAGGCCAAGCATGAACTGCAACTGGAAGACGCCGAATCAAATTGGATGGACAGTGTATACGAAGACCTCCAGGAACTAAGAGCTAACAAGTGGTGTAGATGGTTTCCAAACCGTATAGTCTGGAAGCGAATAGCAACAGAAGGAAAAGGCAACAGCTCTATAAGGCAGGGTTGTCAATAACGTTGATCGCCTAAAGATTTTTATCGTCTAATCAACAATAAAGTATCAATGTATTTTCTTTTAATTCGGATATGTGGCGACGTCGCACCCGTGTAACCATTAAGGTATAAAAAGTCAGTCCAAATGTTTCCTCAAAGAGCCAATATTAATCGAATTTTTTGAAATAAAAGATCTCGGATTGATTTTTACTGGCAGAGTTATTTAAAAATGAGTTGCCTCCTCCGCTTTAAGTATCGTCATCGTCATCATCATCGTTGTAGTACACTCCTAGACCTTTCTAGAGTTTATCACGTACTCCTCCCTATTCCTGGCCCACTCTTTCCAACTTATCACTCTGGGTGCTCTCAGACTGCCTGTGATGTTGTAGATATATCTATTTCTAAATGTATCCCGAGGAATTTTTTTTCTGGGCTTACTTTGATCTTTTTTGGGAGCCTGCAGCCAGGCATCCTCTCAACGTGGCCTATCTATCTTAAAATATTTTGCGTCAATAGATCATCGCTGGGCATTGCTGTGGAGACAATTCTTCCATCAGTGGTTATTTGGCTGACAATGTGTCAAACGATGAGCTTCGATTGTTACTACTACGGCTCCGGAAATAAATTGTACAGCTTATAGTTCATTCTCGTTCGCCAACTGTTTAGTTCCTCTTCCGAAAGATCATCGCTGGGCAAGGTTGTAGAGAAAATGCTTCTACTAGTGGCCATTTGGTTCACATTGTGTCAAACGATGAGCTTCGATCGTTACTATTACGGTTCTGGAGATAAATTGTGTTAAAAGTTCATTCTCATTCGCCACGTCTTTTGTTCCTCTTTGACTGGTCCGAAAATTTGACTCTTCCACTCTTCCACTCAAAAGTTATATGCATGTTTCACGCGCATAAAGAGGCACGTCCAGGTCGTGTTATCGTCCTGTAATTTTTAGTGGGTGTTTTTTTTTTGGTGTAATATGCTTTATGGTGTTGAAATTATAGCAAATGAACGACCGACAGAAGAAAAAACTGTTACTGAAATGGATTTCCGGAGACCAAAGTGTAAAAATTTTAACGAAGTATGAAACTGTTTGCATTTATGCCAGAATAAATATTATTCGGTTTTATTTTTTCATTTTTCAAGTCGTTAAATATTTTCATGTTCCAATGTAAGGTGTCGAATAGTATGTTTGGATTTAATTGTAGTACATTTTAGGTGCAGTTATATAATTAGAGGTGTATTCTAGTTTTGTTCGCATGAGCTAGATGCATAACTCATTATACAAAAAGCTAAATGTCTTGGGGCTACCTTATCACTAATGTGTGGCTGGCAGTTGGTTTCCGTTTCAGAATAACAACAGCCAGCAGCTAGATGGCGCTCTACAACAATACACAGGATGTTACCAGACATTTTTTTATGTTTGATCACACCGAGATAAATTTAATTTACTATTTCGTTAATTAAAAGAAAATACATGGAATTTATTCCATTATAATTAATAGGAGATATAAAAAAGGGAAAAATAAATAGTAGATACGACACGTGGTGGGAATGAAATAGGAAAAATTAGTTTAGGTGATACAGTGAGAAGATTGACGCCATTTCGTGTCTAGTTTACTTCTATGTGGTCATGGCTGATACAGTAAGACTCCACATAGTGCTCAACACGTTTAGTGCGGATTTATTTAATTTTATCGTGACCAGTTTCATTAAAAAACTTGACACATTCAAAATGCGTTTAGTTCTTCCTTTTATTAACGCAAAAAGTATTCGGCCAATAGAAATTTATCGTCAAGTTTTGGTTGATTAAGAACATAATGTAGTGATTGAATCTTAAGTGAGGAAATAATGACAGCACCTTGCTGTATTGGTTCTAGCTCAACTCGTCGAATTTCACTAGGACATTTTCTGCATCCACTAGACAGTCTTGTCCTTGCACTAAGTTACATATTCCTCCATCTCAAAGAACTTTGTTAGGGCCGCTTTTACAATCAATGGATAAATCTAGAATATCGCAATTCTCGTTATAAAGTCAATTAATCGTTTTAACAATGCTGGGATAAAACTCGGATATGATAAACATCGGAATAAACTCCAGAATATCCTATTCGGCCAACGGCAGTTCAGATAAGTGGCAGTATAAGATATTCCTTCACTCAGATTGGTGAACAAGTATGTGTTGCTCAGCAACAGTGAAAAATTTAATTTGATGTACGATGAATGTCGGAAATTATTAAGTTTTGTTTACATTTAGCATTTTAAGTATATAATGGTGGTTGCAGCAGCGTAGTGATCAGCTAATGCGCTTTGAAAATGGGCAAAAAAGGACAAATAGATCTTACAAAAAAATACTTGACTGTTGCAACAGTAAGCTCATTAAGTCTTTTTTACAATGAGTACCTGTCTCTCAGAATTAGTATTCGGGAATATGGGTTATTCTTTATAAGGCACGTAAAGCTGACGGCCATGGTTACTGTAAAAAGTAATCTTTTGGTTATGTCAGAGGGCGCTACCTAAAAATATGAAAAATCTATGCATCATGCCATTCGACAGAATCTATAATATAATACGCCAATCTGTGTCCTTGGCTGCGTGGGTGCGTGGAAGTTGTCTGAAACAATTGAGCGAGGTACCGAAATGTAACGATTATTATATATTAATTTATGTATTGGACAGTAAGTGTACTGTGAATTTTTTTTTTTTTTTTGAGTGTTGAGTTTTTTTCTTTATTATTATTTTTTCAATGCTTTATTATTTTTTTTCTACAATTTCTAGGACAAGATTTACAATATCCCACTGCAAACTCTATACAGATGGCAGAACATAACGACTACACTAAATAATTCAAGAATTATCAGTGGCTCTAAAACAATGGTTTCTGTTTATTTATCACATTAAAATATCATTTACCTTTTAGTTTAGGTTAGATTCACCTTAAAAGCACTATCTTAGGATATGGTTGATAACTGTTTATTTTTATTTTTTATAAACCACCTAAACATAAATTGTATTTTAACTGTTCTGTGCAGGGCCAGGGACATTGATTCACCTTAAAAGCACAATCTTAGGTTATGGTTGATAACTGTTTATTTTATTTTTTATAAACCACCTAAAAATAAAATGTGTTCTAAAAGTTCTGCACAGTCCCACCTGTTTAGAATCTCTGTATATTGAACAAATGACGTGTGTGTGACGCATGCGCAGTGTTCAGTGGGATATTGTCAAGCTACCCCATGTGAACGCAATATATTAAAGCGGGCAAACAATTAAATTTTACTGTGCAATATTTTCTCACGATTTATTTCAAACTGATTTGAGATATAGTGTAAGTACGCTTTTTTCCGTGTGCCCTTTTTGCCGTGTGTGTATTTTTTCTTGTGTGCTTTTTTCCGTGTGCGTTTTTTCCGTGTGCATATTTTTATATTATATAAGAAAATGGAAAATTAATTTTAATAAATATATTTTAAAAACGTCTCAAATCATTTTTAGTTTTAACATTATAAATATAATGCACTGAGTGAAAATGAATTGTTTTCCCATCTTAAAAAGTGAATGAATAAATAATTCGGAATAATACTCATTATTTGTCCAGCTTTTAATAATACGCTAAGAGTTAATTCAATTTGAATCGGATGAAGTTAGGCGTATGGATAGAGAAAGAAGTCTGATGTGTCGAGCAAGTTCCACATTAAGGTAATGATTTGTTTGCCAACACAGTTGGCAACGGGTGCACTAGTAATTAATAATAGTACAGTAACCCCTCGTTATCCGTGTACTTTTGTAGCGATTAGAGTTATGCACGGTTATTAAAAAATAATTTTATTTAGTTTATAATAATGAAGCAAAGAACTGTAGCAGCCGATTGCCACTGTTACCCCCTCCACGCTATGTATCACAATGCCTGTTTTTATGTATGTATATAATTATCTTATTATCGGTGGTTTTCTTATCTGCGACATGTTGGTGGAAAGTAACCTCCGGAGATAACGGGATATTGCAGAATAAATTATAATAAAAGAATTATTTGAGTCAAATATTTCATTGGAAGACACCATCTGCCAATATTTCCCCAAACATGTCCAAACGATATTGTTATTAGCTGTATTAGTTTATAATTATGACTTTTCTGATATGTCAATTTATGTGTCAAACAATACCAACCTTATTTTATTTATATTAAAACCATAAATAACTATCCGAGAATGAAAAATGTATTGTAAAAGTGTGCATCGGAATAAACTTGTGCCTCCGATAAAAACGTTCCTTAGTGGTAGATGACTGAAAAAATGACGACGAAATGAACGACGTGACGAATAGGCTGAACTGAATTTTACAACAAAGTTATCCAAAAACTCGTAACTGGTTATGACAAGTGTTTCAGTCTATATGGTAACTATGTATAAAAATAAATCATGTTATTTATTAATAATGAACACCACTTTCATTGAAAGGTATTGGCTTTCGTGTTGCTAATAAGGAAATCGACATTGACAAATTGGCTGAACTCCCAAGTTGCTCATTTACGACAAAGTTAACCAAAAAACTTGCCTCATGGTATGTCTCAATCTAAATAGTGATTGTAAAAAAAATAGTTATGATATCTGATAATAATAAACATGGTTTTCACTAAAACATATTAGCTTTTTTGTTACTAATTACCAAATATTTTTTTCTTGGATGGCCTTCGTATAGTTTGTCTTTTTTTGGAACCTTGAGTGAGAGCAAAATCCCGAATAATAATGCTCGAGAAAAGAAAGAGTCTCTGTTTAAAATTCAAATTTTTAAGGACGTCATCAGAGTAATTCATCAATTATTCCCATACCTGTCCAAGATATTTAGAACTATCCATCAATAGATTGACATGGGATGTGGCAAGGGAAACGGGAAGTAAGGGGTATTGTTTGAATGTTGTTACGCACTACACTAAACAGTCTAAACCATCATAACCACCTGCCATTTCCCCTCCCAAAGTCCGCTAAATTAATTAACATTTCAACTACTGGCTATTTGATTTTACGTCTGACGCCCTACATCAATTACGTTTTAATCAAATTTAACATATACAAAACGCTTCGATATTTTTAAATTGCTATGGGTATAAATAAAAGGCAAATTGTAAAAAGGATAATGAGAATATCTTATCTATCCCGTAGGTAAAAACAACAAAAGAGCGATCAGCTTGACTAATGTATAATAGGTTTTCAACACGGGAAAAAAGTGATGAAGGCAAAAATAACTAATACAATTAAAAGTAAGGTGTTTAACTCTAGCATAATTTTCGTCTTCACTTGCAGATGCCAAACTAGGTCTTTGTCTTAAAAAATTAAGTACAGGGGAACACTGGTTAGTTACAGGGAAAATAGAAAGATTCATACTACGAGAAAAATTCCAAGACAAGATGCCCAATAGAGAAATCCGTAAAACAACTGGAGTTAGAGATATTACAGACTGCTGCAAAAGATTTAAATGGAGGTGGGCAGGACACCTAGCACGCATAAATGACAATCAGTGAACAGAGAAAACAACTTTATAGTCGGCAAGATATGTGACGAAATCACGAGGATGGCAAAAGATAAAATAGAGAGACAACGATCATTAAAACAGCCGGTGCCCTTTGGCTCAGGATCGCTTAAGACAATACAATTGAAGGACATTAAGGAGGTCTTTGCCCAGAGATTGAGATAGTTTATTAAGTTAATTATTATTATTATTCCAACCCGTATTTAACTAAAATATATTGTTACGAATATGGTAAGCTACGACGCCATCCGTTTGGGACAAAGCAACGAGTACGGAACATTCCAGAGACCATTAGTGAATGCGAGATGAGTCTGGAAAGATTATTCAGTCTGTTCCATGCAGTCGACCTCATAGTTGAATTAGACAAGTGAATGAGCCTAGAGCAGTTACTGAGCTGAATTCAGTGCAGCGATAGAGTGATTCAGTTGAGTGAATACTTGGACTGGAACTAAACTACAGAAATATTCCGACGAACAAGACTGTGCTGGGGTACATTTGGGAAAATGGGAGATATTTTAAGGAACACATAGATTCCCACATCAGCGCAAGCCGAAGATCACGATTCTTGCGTCCTGCTTGTTACTACTACGGAAACGATGTTCACAACCAATAATGCTGACAGACTAAGAACTACGCTAAGGGGAATAGAGCGTATTATGCTTTGCGTAAGTTTGCGGTACAAAATTACAGTCTTAAGGTTGTTGGCCAACATACGTAGCAAGAGAGGACTCGCCTAAACAAAAGTTTGGGAAGACTCCAAAAACAGACTTAACGATGCTTGTCGGGAAACAATAGCTCAGAAAAGCACAAGATGTGTAGAATAAAACGAGAGCCTATATCCTGTAGTAAATCAATACAGCCTCGGAAGAAGGAAAATACCTGGACTAGTCTGGACTACATGTTGATATATCGAGAAGACTAATGGACTCAGGATATATACGTAGGAAACATAAAAAATACATCTATTTGCTTCTGTGACTAACGATGATGATGCTCTGATACACGGTACATCTTTTGCCAACTTTTTTCTCTCGTGATGACTCTTCTCTGATCTTTATTATTATGTCTTTTATCGTCTTCACGTATACCAAGTTACCATTTGATACAAATTTATTTTTCTAAACTTTTAAAAATATGTGTCGGTTCTTTTTTAATTTTTCATAGTTGGTAGTTTTAATACCGCTGTGTTCGGACGTTTTTCTTCAATTTAACGCCCTCAACTTGAGTATTAAAAAGTTGTTGGTTTTTTAAAGCCCTCCCAAGACCGGATCACTTAAGGGATCATATAAACCTTTATATTCTATCGTGCATTGAAATGCTAGACTAAGTGCAGTAAATAGGTAATACTTTATACTCTAGTAAAACTGCTGAAACACTAGAACCGACTCTTATAAATATTTTATACAACTATTCTCAACATACTTGTGTATTGTGGTCGACAAGTAAAAGCTCAGTACAATTCTACAGCTTAAATTTTATGTACATATTTATAAATAAATTTTAAACCTGCCGTTCCTAAAGTGGTACAAAAAATACCCCACGATATTATCACATAAGATAATAATTAATGCATATTCATTTTATAGTAGTGCTTAATATGAATCAATGAAACAAACAATATTTTCAACTTTATTTTTTTCAATATTAGCAACAGAAGAAAAATGGGATATGTTTAGCAGACGAACCAATGCGTTAGCAATCGGAATTCAGTGTGTTAAGTACATCCGAAGCGCAATGATATATATGTACATTTGTGGCAAATAATGACAAATAAAATAACAAAACTTTAAACTAAATATTAAGGCCCAATTGCATAAATCGTTGTTTGGTCTAACAATGTAGTTAAGTATGAATCACGTCGTAAAGTGTTGCTGAAAGCATTGCTAAGTACACAATCAATAGTTTTTCATCATGACAATAGGCGTTTGCGTTTATTCTATCCACAAGATTGCTCTGATTGATCTGGTGACGTCACAAGATTAGTGCGAATGCTCAGATTTTGGTTACATTTTCGTAAGCAATATAAGTCTGAAGTTCAGTAGAACAGCGTTTCTCAACCGGGGGGCCGTGAAAGCTTCGTCGGGGGGCCGCGAAGTCATATAAAATCGAAGCATGAAATTATAATAGAAAAACGCTCAATTTTGCAAGATATATTCATAAATATATGACATTTATATTCATTAAAATATACCTTTTAAACTTAATTAAAATAAATTATATTTATTTTGACAACTAATTTAAACTAATTAAAACGGAGCGCGTTGGAGGTACTTCAAGTACTTCAAGTAGGTACGACTTGAACTTGCAATATTTTTTGTTATGCTCCGAGCTACTGTTAGCTAAAGAGTAAGGATGCGGAAGTGTTTAAAATGGAAAGCAACTTGGAACAATGGAACACTTGTAAATAAAAATACTTGCAAGCCATTATAGGTAATCGTAACAGATATTAAAAACATGTTTATGTAAAAGTTGTTGTTTTTCAAAAGTTTTATCCAATTATACCCAACACGCCATACGTTCCTATATAAAAAATCGAAGTTGTCCTTGATATCCTGTACTTCCGGTTTATTCCGAAAATTTAAATACTACCATCCAATTATTTGGGTATACTCTGGCCACCAAATTTTTATCCCAACTTGCTCACACATCGTCTTTTCGAGAAAAATCGTGTTTCCTCTATCTTGATACACCTTAAGATCCCTCCCTTGCCTCCCCCCTCTCACTCTCACTATATATATATATATATGAGTGAATGATCTTGACGAGTCAGATCAAAACCGTTATAAAATTGGAACAAATTAACTTACCGAAACAAACTCAAGTCAACAATCAAATAACGAATGACAGCTGCACTATATTAAGATTCTATTCCCTTCTCTCCACGCGCATATTTATCGTATTGTTGATCAAATGAAATTTAAGCAGCAAACAAACGCTTTTTTTTTGTGTATTTTTTGAAAAAATGGCCCTTAATACTGTAAGAAAAGTGATTCGATCTTTTTCTTAACTCTGTAACTCTGTTATCCCACACTTTATAGTTTCTTTTAACGAGAGCTTAAGTGGAAAATGAATCGCTGTAGAGCAGAAGCTCAGCGGGACTTTTTTTTTTTGTCTTTACTTCCAACTTTTACCTAACTTTGAAAACGATGACCGCTCTAACAATATCACCGGAGAAAAAAGTCAGTTCTGCAGGATCCCTTATTCATTGCGAAGCGTCTTTTAAAATTTATATTCTTTAGAAGGATATAAGTTAGATATTAACTTGTATCAAGATATAGAGACTTTCTTTTAGAAGTAATATTACTATATTAAATTTACACTGGATGAAATGGAAAGATCCACTAACAGAAGAGGTACCAAATATTTATAAAATATCTAGAACTTATATATACCTCCATATCACCAATATTTTTTGTTTCAGTTATAAAATTTAAGGAGTTATAACTATAATTCGCATTACCCTGGTGTCGTAACGTAATCTGGAAGTAATTTTATAATTACAGTGGAAACCGTTTAACTTGATTAATCGATTAACATGAAAAAATGTTCTTGTCTTGACAAAATGGTATGTGATACATTTTAATTTGAAACAAAAAACACTTAACATGAAAAAGTATCGCATTACAGAAGAACAATTAAATATACTAGCCTTCATGTCGTTAATTGATTATCTACTGTTTATAACTGAACTTTCTGTTGACCAGACCGATATCTGATTATAAACAATTGATTCAAAGATGCCCCTTGACGCACACTGACCTGCCCATTTTAAACAAAAGGGATTATCCTTCGGCCGACAAATCATTTCATTTACAGAGCATCCATGAAGTGAGTGATACGTTAACAGTGGTGAATTTTTTGTTCAGTAAAGAAAAAATTATCTTCCTTAATTGTACGATGGAAAAATGTCTTAAGGCGGCGCACAACCCTATAGTTCTCAATACTTTTTTATACAAAACTAATAATCGGAAATACAATTAATAACAATCTATATATCAAAATTTGCAGCGAATTTTTATCTTTCTAATAAGATGTTTTTAATTGTAGAAAAAACTGCAAATTGTGTTATAGACGCCATCTTGTAAACCAATCGACGCATATTTGCGTACGATGCGGCAAATTGTAGCTAAAGCTTCCTTCTACATATATGTTTTAAGCTATTTCGCAATATATAACTAATGCAATACCTACCTAATATAATTTTTAATGCGAATTATTTATAAAAATTGATTCGAATAATTAGCGATATGCTGTTTTGAATCTTACTTATTTATTTATTATAAACATTTATTAGCAATCATTATAAATGTAAAAGCAAAGAAATATAGAAATTTATAAACAAAAAATCCAGTATTACAGTACAAAGTACATATTTAAATGGTAGGGTAATATAAGAAGTAAATAATAATCACTACTCAACAAATTTGAACTTTTTGTCGATAAGTAAAATTATAATAAATAGGAATAAATATGATAGGAATACTACTGATGACGAAAATGGTGATTAAAAATTTTGTAGCACCCACAGATTTAAAGTTATTCAATTTTTAAAATTTACCAATATCATTGAATCCAAGCAAATAGTTATTAAAAAAAGAAACAGTATAAATCCATTTAATTAAAGTTGCGGAAGCCCTGAAAACATTCCACGGAATCCCAGGGTTCCGCGGAACACCATTGGTCTAGATCAGGGGTCCCCAAAGTGGTCGATATCGACCCCCCGGGGGTCGATATGACATTGTTAGGGGTCGATTCTGGCTCGGGGGTCGATTGGGGGTCCATGGAAAAAAGTTAAAATTACTAGTATATAGTATATATATATATATATAATACAGAATTCGCGGCAATTGGAAGCAAAAGATGAAGACTTGGAAATAAACACAAAGCATCTTCAAAAATTGAGCGTGGATTTTAAATTGCCTTTTGAGGATTTAGAGAACACGCACATCCCAGATAGGATAATCGCGCCTTTTTCTGCAGATGTTGAATATATCGAAAGTAATATACAAGATGAATTTATTGAATTGTCAGTTGAGCTTGAAGCTAAAACGCTTTTTAAAAATATTACTTTAAGTTACTTTTGGACTAATGTAAATGTTATTGAGAAGTGACATTAGCTATAGAGGCGCTGTTTTCGCTTACAAAATGGCGATTGGAATAGGATTTATTGACATTTGCCATTTGATACACAAGAATTTACATTGCAATTAATTTTCTGTTGCGATTTTAAAGACATTTTATTAAAGTTTTCTTCACTTTAACACATATAAACAATGCAATTAAATGAGCCACATCCAACAAAATCCTATTCCGTTAAGTTCCAAAATATTCCGCTAGGTGTCACTTCAGTTATTGTCAGTTCTCAATACAGAAATATCCAAAATTTCCATTTCCGAAAGTTCCCTTTTTGCTAGCATTTCCAAGCTCGTATATGGTTGAGGCTGGTTTTAGCCATATTAATTCCATCGTACGAATGTACATAGATTGATAACATGGCCATGAAACCTGGAAACAGGAGGCCTAGGCTAGATGATGATGATAAATTCCATCCTGACAAAACAGAGAAACAAGTTAGATGTAGAATTCCGTGGCGATTTAAGGCTGAAATTAACTAATTTTGAATCCGACATTGCTAATCTTGCAAAGAGTCACCAACCACACTCGTCTCTTTGACAATGACAGTCAATTTTATTTAATAATAAAATTATTGCAAGTAGATATAATTATATTAGATAAATGTAATATAAATAAAAAACACTGTACAATAAACAATATAAGAAATCACATTATTTTTTGCTTGTCCTATTATAATAACGTAATTGTAAAATAGAGGGGGTCGATAAGAAGTCGAGAAACTCTGCTAAGGGTCGACGGTAAAAAAAGTTTGGGGACCCCTGGTCTAGATGTTACACCATGAGATTATGGATTGTGCCCCTACGTTAAAAATTACTCAAAAGGGCGCCGTTTTGCTTATGTACACCAGCAGTGTGAGATAAATTATGTGATTCTGTTCAAAGGAAAAGTTTCGACGGTTATATAAATGTGAAAAATAAACGACCAAACATTCGTAGCGCCTTGCATAGATAGATAAAAATGCGCAGCAGAATTATGTATAGATTGCTGCTAATTTTATTTCAGATTGTTATTTTTGTATGACAACTTGTAAACTGTGGTGTTTCCGCTGCCCTTAATACCAAGAGGTCTGCAGTGCTTTCTTTGTATCGCAACCCCCATGTTTGATTGTGTCCTCTCAAACTTCATTTATTCTCTTTTAGTTTCATTTTATATTTATTTGAAAGCCCACGCTTGCACATTTTGTTTTCCTAAGTACATATTTTAGATAAACTCATCTCCTTGATGTTTCCATAAAGCATATTTTCGTCACACTGTTCCTCTCGCCATTTGTTTATATTTACTTCGCTTCATTAAACTTCCCAACAAAAAAAAGAACATCTCTTTTTTCGAGTTTATTTTCCTTCCGTGAAATAAATTTTGATTTGGTATCAAAGAATTTAATTTGACTCAAAGTGTCACAGTAACTCTGTAGAATAGAACACAAGTTTCTGAATTACTTCACCTTATTAAATCCAACGCAAACCAGCAGTACCTAATTTACACCATAAAATTGTTGAGATTCTCTGTTAAATTACTCCTACTTGGTTGTTAACCGCAAATAAGAATATACGGTTTTCTGCCATTTAACTTTGGGTGTTGTAAAAATATTAATAAGAGTACAAATTTTAACATCTCAACTCATCAAATAAGTTTATTATTACGAGATATATGAAGTTTTTATGTCAGTAAAATTACGCGGATATTGTAGGGAGAAAACTGCTTAAGAACCTGAAAAAAGAAATCAGATAAGGGAAACTTTGTACTGAACAATTTGGAGGACTTTGCAATATAAGGAAATCACTCGGTTATGTGAACTAATAGATAACATGATTGTTCTTAAATCAAATTGTTCAAATAAAATCGATAATTTATTTTAAGGCAAATTCATCATCAATGTTTATAGTATTGGGTAAATTCTTTTGCACTTTGCACACAGCTCTGACTAATGCCTTTTCCCTGGACTGTCACAGCACAAGTAAGACATCAATATTGAAAATATTTCTTACCGTCCAATACATAGCCTTCCTAAATGCTTCTACAGCATCCACTGAATTTATTTAACCCTCTCATGCGCAACTTTTTAGATTTTAGTTTTATCGTATGAAAAAAATATATTATAAGAAATTTGGTATAAATTAGGCAAAATAACATAAATTTTTTTAATTAAAAATAATTGTCCACAAAGTGCATAAGGTTTAAAAAAAATCAATCAATTACAAACTAATTACTGAAATATAACACGTTTTACTTATTTTAGGTGTGATATGACTCAAAACATTCAGGGCACAGATATATTTCGCATCTTTTGCAAATATATCTCGTTCGCTTCGTACAACTCGAACTTTTACATCGTGCAGCATTTTTCAAATCATTTTTTTTTTTTTTTGGGAAATACGATATAGCTATTGCCATCTATGATCATTTATGGTAAACTTAAGTAAACTGTGTTCACTTAGATACTCATTTCAAGTATAGATATTAGAACAATACTGAAAATTTTAAGTGTCCACGTATGTGTACACTCTCATGCGGTTAACTGTTTCATTATTGTTTGTATTGTCTTCTATAACCTCATATTAATTTTTGACTTGTTGTGTAATACAATTCGGCCTAGAAAGTTGAATTTTGACATGTTTTTACAACTCTTTGACCTATAAGATAAAACTATAGAGATTTCAAAAAACAATCGCGGAAAAAATATAATTAAATGTGAATCTAAAGTTGGTTTTATATAGTTCAATTCATTGATCAATAAATTGATCAAGTTTTTTGTAAGTTAATTGAATAATTTATTGGTAACTTCGAAAATAAAAGTTTTTTATCCCCCACCCTATTTCCCAGAGGGGTTGATATAAAAATCTGAAAAAATTCGCTACTATGTACATTGACGGGAAGTGAAATAGTTCATCAGGAATTTTTAATCAGATTTTTATTTCGAAAATTATCGATTTTTTTGTGTTGTTGAAATAAGTTTAGCTAAGCTTAGCTTAATCGTTGCGCTCTTTTATTATCTCTGGTTTCGGGAGGACTTGGAGTACCGCTGGTGACATTGAATAGTGAATTTAAATAACGAATATTAAATATAAATCGGGGGAAAAAAATTAAAGATCTAATTAATATCATAGTTAAATTTGAGTAAATCAATCTGTGAGAATAACTAATGTTGAAATAAATAATTTTTTATTTATTTATTGATATTAAAAGAAAGCTCTCAAGACGGTAATTGAGGAACAAAAAGTGGTTTTTTAAAAGATCTTTATTTAAACACGATTTTTCCAAAAAAGTGCTAAAATAATTACTGTTCCACATCCAGAGTGGTTAACCTAAAAATGTATATTGATTTGTACAGGAAAAGTGCAACAGGAATTTTTGATTTGATTATTTTCTTCAAAGTTATCGAATATTTACAACACCATGCTACAACATTTAACTGGATAGCTGAGTAGAACTGCGTAAGTAGCTTAATGTGCGTGCATCTCGCAATTAAGTACTCTTGTAAGTCCCTAGATGGAAGCACGTGGTTTATCTTTAAGTTGTCGGATTGTATGATTTATATATACAAGGTTTTTACGGTCTTCTTATTTCTTTTTAATGAGTGATACTGCAGGTCAAAAGAAGGCGAAAAACCTTAAAACACCTTAGTAAAAGTTTTACAATAAAAGAGAAATTAATTTTTTAAGTTTTATATTTTTGGGGTTTTTCCGCCATAACTCTCCAAATATTTATCCAATGAAAAAAATGCATTTAGATAAAAGATTTGTCTTCTTATTCTTAACAATATTTGTTATATAAATTTTTGCTGTTAAGTCAATAATAAGGGAGTCATTTAAATTTTTAATTTTTGGGGTTAAAAATTAAAAAATATAATTGATAAATATCGTCTGCAAATTCCATATCTTTAAGTTGCCATGGATTCCAAGGTATATACCCTGATTTCTGATTTCTCCGTGTGATTCTTTATTTCCAAAATTGAAAATTTGTCCTGATAGATGATTGAAAAAAGATAATATAATATAAAAGCGATTCTGAAAAGAGGTTACAAATGTTTTTCCAGACATGAAAAAGACTCAAGTAGCAGTGTCTAGCTGCAGATGGGCAGCATTTCAAAGGTTTTGTTTTAAATTAATAATATTTTATCATGTCTGTTCTTGAATTTTTTGATCAACCTTCGTATTTCATCTCTGAACTCCGATTTTCCCCGTTCCTAATAATTTTTTAAGTAATCAGAGTTATCCTTTTGTAAACAGAATATTTAAGCACCGTACGCTGAGGAAATTGATGAAAACGTTCCGAAAATAAACAAAAGTATATTCCTAGATGGCAGTGATAGCGACTTCCGGCATCACAGGAAATATACCACATGTAGGAATTATAAAACTGGAAACATGTACATCGAAAGCTATTCTCTGAATACAAATACAGAGCTGATATGTATGTTCTATGTTTATTTTTAATTTTTTCCATTTGGAAACTTTACTTTTCCTTTGGTGACAATTAGAGTTTAGCGGATTTGTGTTTTAATTAAAAATTGAAAATGGATTTAATTGAAAAAAAAAAGTAGTTTTTATCCGGGTGGAATAGAGATTTTAATTAATCAGAAAAATTTGCAGTTAAAACGACTGTTATGGCTTTTTTTAAATTAAAATTAATTTGTCAATTTACGAGAAATTTTAGACAATATGTTACCAAGGACAGAAACCAGATTATTACCATATGGACTCCGTAGTCGTCTTATGGTTTATATAGACATAATAACTGAGATAACTAGTAGGCCTAGTAACTAACCTGTTCACTGTACTATCCCACAACCAGAATAATAGGTGTTTACACTCAAAATAACACTAGCATCTCACAATGCATCATTTTCATGGTGGTGTCACGGGGGCGACAGTAGGTGTCATAGTGGCGTTGGAGGCGTAGTAAATGTGTGTTCTTGACTTTGACAGTTGTATCTAATCCAGTGGTTCCCAAATTTTTTTGGATCCTGGCGCCCTTATTGTATCAGAATTTTTCCCCGGCGCCCCAAGTCAAAATATTTGTCTAACACAGTTGGAGGAATATTGGAATATTTTCGCGGCGCCTCTGTGGCCCTACCAAGGCGCCGTGGCGCACAGTTTAAGAATCGCTGATCTATCCTATAAAATTTATACAAGTACTTGGAGTAATCTGTTCTTGTATTTCATTAAATCTAGCATCAAATGGAAGGAGATGCATATCTACTTCATATACATACAGTAAGACTTCGTTTAGCGCTTCTTCGATAAACGCTGATTAGAACGCGGTCTGCACGAAGCCTAAATAAGCTCAAAATTTACGCTGATTCAAATTATCGCGGTATTTCATTGATTCATGTCCAAGGTATTTAATCGATACAGCAGGTCTAGGAGATGTAGGTGAGCAGAATATTGAGGAGTTACTGCAGGTGTCTGGTGAGAACCTTATCAACGACGACCTTTAAGTGCTGGCTGAACAAGGAATTTATGTAAAACTTGAAAATAGTGATTCTGAAAAAGAAGAACCCAAAGAACCCTTGGCACAGATTTCCTTAGTAAAAGTTTGGTAACGATAACCGAAATCGTTGATCAAATTGTAGCGAATGATCCAGATTTTGAAAGGAGTGCGATAGTCGAGGCATTTTGAATGCGATCTCCTGCTACCGACATATGCTTAACGAGAGAGAAAGAGAGCGCCAAATGACACTAGACGACTTCATAGCATAAAAAAAAACAAGAATTTCAGAAGAGCCAAGACCTTCATCGCAACAATTAACTTTATATTTCTGTGTGTATATCTTTATGTGTTATGTAACATATATTATTATGCAAATTAATATAAAAATAATTTGAAATTGAAGTAAAATTTGCTTATTTTTGGTCGCGGGTTTTCCTTTCCCTATTTACTATGTGGTCAAATGACTTCGTTTAACGCTGTTTTATTTAGCGTTTTATCCTCAAGGAACGCATCCTAAGCGCTAAACGAGGTCCTACTGTATTTAAACTTACTGCGAAATAAAGAAATACTAAAAGTGGCTATAGGTTAACTCTTTTGCTTCTAACGGGAATATATTTCCCAAGGCAAATTCAAACTGAACCACTAGGATATTATCTCCAAAAATAACGTATATGCTAGCCAGTTCATTATTCTCAATATTTCCAGTATTGCAAGAGGTAATTGGTTATCAAAAACTTCATAATCTCAAATTTCCCATGTAGTTGAGTACACGCTCTTCCCTTTTTGAAGTGTATGACAAAATTTATAAATGTCTTTGAAATTTGTTACAGCCAGTTTTTGATCATATCAAAATAAGTACCTTTCTGTTTGTGGACGTATCCAGTTTAGTTGATTTATGCAACCATTTTGGGATTATATGTCCCATTTTGAAACCTAACCACTTTTTGAAATTAAAAAACAAACTATAATCCTTTCGAACGCTAGCATGCAGTTAGGGCAAATGGAGTAGTTCTTTTCCATGCTCTCTAATGGTCTCACCTTATAACACTTTTTATTCCTTGCCGAGGTTGCCAGCTCGAAATTGTGCTGATTGTTGAAAACGCGGTACAAATGGTTAATCATTTTTCTGCTACTTTTTCCATTTAAAATGAATAAATTATCAACAAAAGAATATAAAATTATGCATAATATTGTGGGTTCATTGACATATTTGACACTTTTACAACATTTAGCAACACCGCTCCCATTTTCCATAAGATCAATACTGCATTCTAACGTTTGAACGGACTATATAAACGACCTTATTTATATCCAGAATGGAGAAAAATGAACACATTTGCATAAAATTTATTGTATCTCAGAAAATAAGAACCTGACTTGAAATGGTTGTGCTGTAAGTTGGAAGTGAAATGCTTCGAAATGCGCATGCTGGACAGTGCGGTTTGCGCTGAAAGTTCTTACAACACCACGCTTTGTGCACCAAGGTACGTTTTTTTTTTTTTCAATTAAATGATCCTATTGGTTGAATTTATTGTACCACGATTCCAACGCCGGCATGAAAATACAGCATAATAAGCGTCTGGTCTAGCAACGAAATGATGTTGCTGGTTTGTGGGTATGTGTAGAGGTTTTACAATCGAATTAATTACTATGATCGAAGATGAAATGCGCCTAAGAAAAAGGGAGTGGGTTGCAAACTTCGACCATGAACAGAAAAGTTGTGTTTCATGGTCGAAGGTTGGAAGGAGAGACAATTTAAAAAGGTCTATTGCTCTCAAGGCGCCTTCAGACGGTATGGCAAGTCACGGCCATTGTGTACATTTGTCTAGTTCTGTGGATCGTGAGTATGGGCAACAAGTCACAGCCAATGTACGCTGGGCTTGGCGGTGGCCGACGTTCGCTTCCGTGGTGGTATTCTTATCACAAGTCAAAGGCGTTTGACCAACATTGGTGCAGACTTGTATATGCCTGTTAGCACCGTACTCACTAGTCATAACATGGGTTGAGAGTGTTTTGTTAAAAAAGAAGGTTATAACTATTTTTGCTTAATTATGAAGTCTACTTAAAGTAAAAAGTCATTTTTTATACTTTTAATCTAATTTAAATATATAAAGCAAGGTCGAAGCTGCGACCATAACCTCAATTTCACTGTCAAACGCCATTTTACAAACGTTGGCCCATGTTCGCTATTTTTGTACTAGGTCAGCACTGACGCTTCATCGACACATCGTCTCTATGGTACGCATCTACAAGTATCCGCCAGTGCTACATATTACGGCCAGCGTCAGTGCCAACGCGGAGTATACAAGTATGAGCCTCCGACCATACCATAGCTCAAGAAATATTTTAAACAGCAGATAAAACTAAATAAATAAAATACATGAAAAGGTGGAATAATTCTGGTACTATTAGAAAAACCTGTTCTTTACATTGGCCTAGCACACAAGAGAGAGCAGCACAATGATATGTAGTAGTGGGGTTAGCAAGTGGTATAGTTAATGGTCGACTATCCCAAGTACTAGCGCTAGTACCTAGGTCTAGTACTGTTTTAAGGGTTTAGATTAGGGTAGTAGCTATCTTTGTCACTAGAAAGATACTTGCCCGGTAGCTATCCTAATGTGAACGGGTCATTACAACGGAGCCAGGATAGTTCTACAAGGATTATGCTCTAAAATTGTATGATAACAATGTTCTAAAGCTATGAGCATTAATAAAGGATTTGATCCTTCTAAAGACAGTTTCTTTTCTACGTATTAATGTCCTCGTTTGTCATCACATGATAACACACAATCTTCGTTGATTTATACCAGCGTTAATCATTACTATCCTACAATTTTTATTTTAAGTTTAGCACTTAAGACATTTTATATTTTGTTAATACGTCAGAAGAATAAAGAAATTCCAAGGATGCCTTTTGGTTTATTGTGTCGTTAATTCTAAATTGCAGTTGTATTATGGTGAAGCAGATTTAGAAAGGAATTTTGTCATTATTTTAGATTAATATAAGACTTTGGTTTATATCAGGCATAGCCCATGATATTTATGGGGTTTATGATGTATTACTATCAAAAGGAGAACAACGGTGGTACTAGCAATATATTTTTTGTTATTCGGCAACAATCCAACAATCTGTATCCACATCACAAAATATATTCATTCTACTGGTTTTACGTGCCTTAACATCCGGACCCTTGTTGTCTAGACTCGAGGGCATTACAACAATTTCATAAGTGTTGAACATCAATATGTTATTATTCGTATGTTTGTAGGTACAGCCCTTAGCCATATTGCTAGACGCTCCTTGATGTTTGAAAAGACTTCAGTTTGAGAGGAGTAAACATTATTCATTTTACTGTTACATGTCTAAAATAGATCTTGATGAAGTAGGTACATGATCCTTGAAAATTGGTAAATAAAACACAAAAATTTGGTAGCAACAATTATGTATTTATTTTTGTCAATAATTTTGGTATAATGTGTCCCGAAAAGGCAGAGAGTAATAAAACAAACCTGCTTTACACTGCTCAACAACAACACTATGACTGGGGGAGCGACGCGAGAGATAAGGTATAGAACCAGGGACAGCACTGACACTTTGGCAGTATAAAACTGACCTTGGATTAACCAATTATATGTCTACTAATTCGCGCGTGTTTCAAATCTATTCTCTTCTTTCTTTTAAATAGACTCTTCTATTACTTTTATAACATAATGAGGATAACAAACAGGTAGAGAAATTTTGAATTACTGGAGAGAAAAAAATAATAATAACTTTAAAAGGAAATTATTATTTTTTTCATAAGAAAATCATGCTCTACCTGATTAGTACAGACATATGCTGCACAACCAACCATTTTCTCTATAATTTGTATGAAAATAAATGTAAAAGTGAAGCTATAGTAAGTTTTTTTGGTTTAAGCGGAACTAAATTTTGAATTCTAGTAACTGGTAACGTTTAATTGAAGCTTTCGTGTGTTGATTAAACATTGTTTTTTGATGGAAAAAAAATACTGTTGAAGCCAATCATTGGCTTGATAAGCATTATAGAGACTCTGCACCAAGCAAATCAACTATTACTGATTGGTATGCTGAATTTAAACGCGGTCGTACAAACACCGATGATACCGAACACTCTGGTCGCCCAAAATCGGCAGTTGTTCCGGAAAACATAAAAAAATCCACAAAATAGTTTTGAAAGACCTGTTTGGAGCTGCTGAAGCGAGATAAAAAGGATTTCTTGCGTTGGTATGTGACAATGGATGAAACATGGATCCACTATTACACCTGAATCAAAAAGATCTTCAGCTGAGTGGACAGCAGTCGGCGAAAGTCGTCCAAAGCGACCAAAAACTCAAAAGTCAGCTGGCAAGGTTATGGCATCCGTATTTTGGAACGCGCATGGTATTTTGTTTACCGACTATCTTGAGAAAGGTAAAACTATCAATAGCGAGTACTACATGGCATTATTGGATCGATTGAGTGTAGTAATCAAGGCTTCACATGCAAAAGAAAACAGTGCTGTTTCACCAAGACAACGCCCCGTGTCGATGAAAACGATGGTTAAATTGAATGAATTACGCTTCGAATTGCTTCCTCACCCACCGTACTTTCCAGATCTGGCCCCCAGCGACCACTGGATTTTTGCAGACCTCAAAAAGATGCTCCAGGGAAAGAAATTTGACTCAAATGAAGAAGTGATTGCCGAACCTGAACCCGATTGTTGATCCAGGGTTCAGCATTACGATATGTGCATTAAATTATATGTATTAGTGTACTTACCAACCGACTGATCAGGCATCTTGTTAATAGTCTGGATCTTAGATGTTCACTTAAGTTCTTAAAAGTTACGTTACGGTTTAAGACGGTTACTTGGTCGTCTTTCCATCACTGTGTGTATTAACAATGAGATACTTATTATTATTATTTTTTTATCACTGAATCCTACGTTTTAGGTTAAATATAAAAAATGTATATCTAATTTATTGTTTTTGTTTCAGGTGAGTTTTCTGATACCGTTTGTTAGCCGGAATGTGGTAAGACTTTTTACACTGAGTAGTATAAGGTGTGCAGAATCTTTTTCACGATTTTATTTTTCGTCACATGAGAAATATGTGACAATTTGGTTTGTTAAAAGTAATATTTACAATTAGTTTAAAAGATTAAAATATAGGTAAAAATAATGACAAAGATTAAATTCGGATAGACCACCAGAATGCCGACACAGTGCCTCTAAGAATTCAACAAATTGGATGTTAATGCTAACCGGATCGAATACTATCTCATCTCGTCTTCCGAGAGACGGGTGTTTTTATAAGACATTTCTAGGCATTTCTACGAAGGAGGGTAAAAAGATTGTTCAAGGAATTGTCAAAGATATTAGGTAACTTTGAACAAAAGTCTCCTTGAACAATAAACCATAAATAAAATATTTTATAGTTACGTGTTGTAAACGTAAGGTTTCTAATTTTCTATTATTTGAATTCTCAAAAATATGTACCCTTTAAAAATCCCAAAAAAATGCCTTTTAAAGAAATTCTCGCGACGGGTGGTTTGTGAAAGTTAGTCCTTGTTCCGGCGGTCTAAACGATTCGCTACAATTGTCTACCATCTTGTCTGGAATTGTGGTTTTAAATACTAATATGGTGAAATTTCATTAATTTTACCCAATTATTTTGATTTTGTTTTTAATATTTTCGGTGTTAGAAAAAAGTCTGTAAGCAATTCGTGTGTAAAGGACTGTTCAGTCTTGTGTTACTATTTTGGGCATTCGGCTAACGCCTAATTATTTCTGCAATTTTATGCAACTATTATCATTCAGCAGAGTTTTCGTGATAATCCATTCATCTTTCAAAATCTACATACTTTCAATCGGATTGTTATGGTCAGAAAACTATGTCATAAACAAATGACATTCTATAGAATATATTTTTTTTAACAATTCGGTCGATTATAATGTGTTATGATGCTGGTGCAACGAATTATAAAACATTAAGGTGCGTCTATTAATAGGAAATATAGGTATTTTTAATTGTATGTAGTTGTTAATTATACACAAACTTCCGTCTATAAAATTCATCACCCTCAAAAACCCTGAAAATTAACTTACAAAGACTAAATATCCTGAGCAAGACAAACAAAAAGCGCGATACTCATCAACAAGATAAGCGACAGAAGCCTAGAAATCTCACAGGGGTATTCATCGTCCGTTAGACAGAGTAATGATTAGTCTGAAACAAGGAACGATAGAAGATTCTCTCCGCCACTCTCTATATACAGGGTCCGTTAATACATACAGCAATGACTTCTAACCTTGTTCACACTACTACAGGCCTCTCTCATCAACCCATGCTAATTACTGGCGGATATTTAAGTCCCTATACACCATCAAGAGAAGGGAAGTCTATGGCATAGTTAAAGACAGAACTAGGCATACTTAGGTATTCAGGAAGCTGCATCCATACAACGAAAGGCACAGAGGATCCAAAACAAAGAACAGCAAATTCAAGTACAGTCCACATTATACAGTGTGGCAAGATATTACCGGGAATGTTGCGATAAAACAAGAATTTTTTTTTTTTTGCAATTCCCTTCTTTTTTTACATTTTTTTATTATTTTGAATATCAAAATGGCAGTTATTTCCACACTTCATTCTTCATTTCCTAACTTGTTAGGAAATAAGGATAACAAATGCTTCTTTGTTGAAACTTATCTATTCTGTTCTATATTAGTTTATTTTTTTTATTCAAAATGTTATGTAAGATTCGAAGCCTTAGGGCAAGAATAATAAAGTTCTATTCTATTCTATTATTTTATTTTGGCTTAGGCACACAGCTTTTCCGCCTGTTTTCACAAATACAAACAATAATTTAATAATACATATAAAAAATTAGGGAGGGATTATTGAGGAAGTTAAAAATTTGTACACAAATTTAAGAGGAACGCTTATGTAGGATATTAGAAAGAGATATGGGACCATTTAATGACTTAGAGAGGACAAATTAATTTAAATGTCATATACATTTTGTGGCCTATAAAACACCGGCTATAGGTTTATTTAGTCTTTTGTGGCTAGCCTTTAAACAGCCGAGACGGTCGTGCGGTTCCAAAATTAGATGAAATTATAAAAAAAATTTAAGGGCGCCAACTGGTCTGAAATAAAATAATTGGGACCGACCAGTAGATCCCACGCACAGACTAGATTTTAACTAAGACTGACCAAATCAGTCTCACTAGGCGAAACCTAACCTAAAACGAGATATTTGGGACATAAGTCAATAACAACAACTGAATATAGTAAATATCAAAACAATAAAATTTATTATAATTGAAAATTGAAATGTAAATAAAATATATAGATACCAAAAATAAATTTAGAATAATAATATTATAAATTACAAACAAATAATAAAAATATTAATTAAAGGTAAATTTGGTTAAAGCGATTTTACCAGAATGCGCTGGATTACAAAGCTTTCTCGGGTTGGTCGACCAGCGCCACGATATTCCTACACATTCCGAATAAAATCTAACGTATAAAAAAAATATATACAACTGATATTCAAAATTTAAAATAAACGATATATAAACAATAACACAAATAATTTTGATTAAAAAAGGCTTATCTGGATTCTTTTTCTTGAAGTTTCCTCTATCCTTGCCTTCTTTCGACGCTCGGTACGTCCAGCCCCAAATTATCCAAACCAGTACGCCAATGCCGTAAGCTGGCTCTGGATATTTCCTGCGACGCACCAAGAGGGAGAGAGAGAGAGAGAAAAAAGGAGAAATACTGGGAAGGAGAGCCTAAAATAAGATCATATCCATTAAATTTCGGTAAATGCTTGCGTTTTAAGCGCCGCATACAATTATACAAAAATATACAAGCAATACAACACAATAATTTAGATTATTACCTTAAGATGTTATGCGGCTCTCTGTAGTGAATTTGTATTGTGGCAATATTAATCCGAATAAATCGTAGGAACTCAATGTCCTTTTCACCTTTACGTTCTCAAAACAAATCCCTTTAAAGGTCTAAATACTTATACTCTTCACCGTATAATAATATTCTTCTGTTGAGAACGAAGGTCTGACCACATACTAAATGATTTTTCCAAATAATAAAATACTGTTTGTTACTTGTATATTATTGTGTAATCATGGTTACCGAAATCCATGCGATATTGTCTTATTTTAATAAAGTAGGCTGCTGTACATTAGCGTACCGTATTAAATTTGTATATAAAATAAACAAATTTCTTTTAAAACGTTACAATTTTGTAAGGTAGAAAGTAGGCAATAGAGTAGAAAAAAGAAATCTTTCATAATTGGATGTCGAGTTGGTCGATCCATTCAAGTTCACCATGAGTAAAGAAGAAGAGTTCTTCTGGTTCTCTCCGAGAGGATGAATTATAAATTTCTTATGATTGTTCGATTTGCATAGGTACTTCGCAGCTACAGTCCGTTGTCATAGAGAGGCTCTATATTTTAAGCATGTTATTGGTTATAGCAAGTTCTCAGACGGTTTAGTTATGAATAAGTTTCCCTTGGTAGGTCAAAACCTGGCAGGGCTGTTCCTGGATTTTTTTACATTCTGGCATTCTTTAGTAATATTTTGTTGCCAGGTATTCGCTCTTGATGTTATGGAATCAAAATCTAACTTCCCAGTGTTTTAGCCAGATTGAATGACGGTATTTGAGACGAGTAGTGTAATTTCCTTCAAGGAAATGCGCATCTGGCAATAATGAAAAAATTGATATCAGGAGCGGTGCAATTTCCAACGCGTAGTGCTAGTACTCTTATTGGACGTCGAGCATGTAGTCCAGCTTCATGTAGTCGTATTTGGCGAGATTGATCAGAAACCAACACTCCATGGGCGTTCTGTAGTGTAGTGTCCCAACTAACATACGTTGCTGTCCTCTGCCGTCTAGATCGTATCAATATCTGTCTTGAATAGCAATAGTTATCTTTCCACGTCCTTGGTAGTTATCCTTCCACGTCCTTGGTAGTTATCCTTCCACGTCCTTGGTAGTTATCCTTCCACGTCCTTGGTAGTTATCCTTCCACGTCCTTGGTAGTTATCCTTCCACGTCCTTGGTAGTTATCCTTCCACGTCCTTGGTAGTTATCCTTCCACGTCCTTGGTAGTTATCCTTCCACGTCCTTGGTAGTTATCCTTCCACGTCCTTTGTAGTTATCCTTCCACGTCCTTGATGTCTTTCTGATACCGTCGCCATAACCGACAAATTATCAACCAATGTGTACCCAGACACCTCGCCACTTTGCGAAGAACCACTTTCTATCATACTCGTAGCCCGTAACTTTTCGTTACTAGATAATGCCGACGCTCCATAATAAAATTCGTCAAAACTACAAAATTTAAACAATTATCGAATGCGTTACTGAACATACGCGGCATTAGATATACAAAATAAGACTGATAGATATAGGAAACATGATTAAAAATTAGACTTCTTTCACGTTAGTGCCAGTAAAATTAGAAAAACTTCTCTATGCGATTCTCTGAGATCTAAAGATTTAAACGCAAATTGAATTTATAACTTATCTCGACTACAATCGAAGTTACGTGCAAAATGAAGCTTGTTGCCTTAGACTTAGTTGAGCAGTGTATTTCTTCATATTTGAGCTGCAACTATTCGTCCTCTGATTTCTGATAGGTGAATGTTGCAGAGAACTAGTAGCCAAGATTTTAAAGTAGATTTTATTATGCCAGAAATTATCCTCATTGTCTAGTTGAGTTGCGTGTCAATTTTGGTAGCGCGTGAACTATTATACCATGTAAATAAACAGTATTCGGCCGCGGGGTAAGTCATAGCCAAAGCTGCTGTGCGTGGTGTTGGTGCCTCAGTGCCCCTAGATGTACCGCCAAGTTTTCTTATAATGTTATTTCTTGTCTGTACTTTTTGACTTATACTTTGGTTGATAAGTCTGTATAACTTTTTACTAGAAATTCGGTCTTGCTGTCCAATTCACATTATCCTGTGAGGACAAGTTTTTGTAAAATTTCTTTTATTTCCAGCTATAAATGACATACTTTTCGTTTGTTTTATATATGAAGATTTATTTAACGCAACATCTTCGTTGAGGTCCAAACATTATATTTATTATGCTTAATACATATTGTGCCTTTTTCATTCTGCTTAGCACTAAGCTAAGGCAGCCTCCAGTTTTGTTTTTGACTATTCTTTGATAGTAAAAATAGTTTACATCTTTAAATTCTTCGACATTTATGTAAAGTTTACAATTAGTAAACCTTTTGGCTATCCCTGTTTTGGCCTGTTGTGTTGATCACAAGCCGTGGTGAATGTTATGTAAAGCACTCCCCATCTCTTTGAGAGGGAAATGATAAGCCAGCCTCAGTAATTGAAGATAAATGGGTCATTGGAGAACGCGAAATTAACTCCTTTAAAGGACGTTAAAATAGTTTTTCCAACATGGGATATGAGATCTATTTTATAGCTTATTAACTTTATTGGCGGTATTTAACTGTAAAGGAGTATTCAAAATTTATATGAGGTAACCAAAAAGGGTCTAATACGTAGCTTAATTGACCGTTAAAATATTTACTTATATATACCGGGTGTCTACTTTTTTGTATTTAACTTAGGAAGTACAGTATTAAAATTTTCGCAATATCCCTTTATACATTATTTTTATAGCAAAAAGTGTAAGTACAAAAAATGTTCAGAATTAAAATTGCATTTAATGATCCTAAACTTCTTTTTCACTAAATACACACAAAATGAAACTGACAATTCGTGGCTACTTACAGACATCGCCATGAGAAATAAAACAAAATATCATTTTCTGATTAGAAAAAAGTAGCGCCGGATTTCACACTATGTAATTTTTTTAATTGTCATATTTAAAGGAAAAAGTGTACCATTATGCAAGGGTAATTCTAGTTAGTTAGTTAAAATTTCTGGTGCATAGCAACGACGGCTATTTGCGTCATAGGGTAATTTTAAAAAGAAGATATTATGTAATAGGAAACTGTGTACCTTGTGAAGCAGGCGAACCGTCACTGTACAATCGTCGTAAAATTCTATCCTTGCGGTATATGGCTGCACTCAGTGCCAAGCCAGATCATCCCGCGTATGACCCTATTTTACAAAATAGGCATACAGAGATTTATGACAGAAAACCAAGAGCCAATAGGCCTTTTGGTCTGAGGACTTTCGACATTTTGGGCGATATTGATTTTAATATGCCTGAAATGGTAAGTTTCGTGTTGTGTGCTGTTCCACCATGGACGCTACCGCGTCCACTTGTGAACCTCACATTAACTAGGTTTGATAAAGATACTACGTTGCCTATCGAATACCAACATGAGTTACAAAGAACACTGGTCCCTAGGTTCGAGGATACTGTCATTTTTACTGACGGATCAAAATCCGGAACCAGGGTTGGGTGTGCGTTCGTTGTTTTGAATCCACGCCAACAGTTTCAGTACCGTCTGCACTCCATAACGAGTGTGTACAGTGCTGAGCTGTACGCTATTTTCAAGGCCCTGTGTTTTGTTTCGTCAGAGCAAAGTCGGTCAAGTGTTATCTTGACGGACTCGCTGAGCTCTCTGAACAGTATCCAAGATCCAGATCCAGTGCATCCTCTTGTACTAAAGATCCGGTTGCTACTCTACAATCTGGATGCTCAGAATGTGAGGGTAGAGCTGTTTTGGATACCGGGACATGTTGGTATTAAAGGCAACGAAGCGGCAGATGCAGCTGCAAAAGCCGCCTATCACAGACCTATGATTGATGTCAGTTTCGTTTTTCCAGATGACGCAAAGAGTCATCTGAAACATCTGGTTTTAGACATGTGGCAACATGAGTGGAGCCGCACACAGAACGTTAAGTTACGACAGATTAAGGGAGACGTTAAACCATGGGGTTCTTCCTGCAGGATTAACCGCAGGGAGGAAACCGCCATCACACGCCTCCGTATAGGTCACTGTTGGTGGACCCATGGACACCTCCTTCGAGGAGAAGAGTCCCCTATCTGTGAGACGTGTAACACAGATTTGTCTGTGTTACACTTTTTAACTGAGTGTATACAGTTCGAGGATGTCAGGGAGAGGTTAGGCCTGTGCTATGACCTGTCAGTTGCTTTAGGTGACGACAGGGTACTCATGGACAGGCTGATACTCTTCCTGAGAGAATCGAACATATTGTTTTATGTGTGAAGTCTTGCACCTTATTTTAATGTGTTTCTAGTTATTGACTGTGATATTCGATGGTAATTGGCCCCTTTACAGCCTCTTACCATCACCCTGAGTCTGTTCAAATTATCGAACAGACTTTTTATATTATTTATTTGTGTTTGTCAGTGCAAGATTTCTTTTATTCAGTATGCGTATTTTTAATGATTTTATCTATTTATTTATTGTCTAATATATTGTTTTTAATATATAGTCTAGTCATTTGAATGGGCTGCGTTAGGCGCAAATAGCCTTTGTTGCTGTGCGCCAAAAATTTTAACTAACTAACTAACGAAACTGTGTACCAGAATGTTGAAGCTGCGGTATGAATTACACGATGCAAACCCAAATACTGTTGCAAGCATGGCCAAACTTCTACTTACACGGGCCATATTCTGTTTCACAGAAGCTGTCGCGGATCATAAGAAGAACAAAAATAAATAAATAAATGATTTTCAGAAAAGCAAAGCTACACAAAACAAGGTCTTTCCGTCATGGGCGGTTGATAAGTAATAGACAAGAAGGCCTAGGCAAGAAAACACTTTTTCCGCAAAATTGAATTCATTCCTCCACATGGTCTCCTCTTAAAACTATACACTTTGTCCAACGATTGTCCAATTTTTCGATGCCCTCCGAATAATACGATTTTTCGAAGCCCTCAAAATGGGCATCTGTTTCAGCGATGACCTCTTCATTCGACTCAAATCTCTTACCACCGAGCCATTTCTTCAAGTTATAATAGTCGCAGGTGACCAAATCTGGCGTATATGGTGGATGAGGAACCAATTCGTAGCAAAATTCATGGAGTTTTTCCATTTCGACTGCGCACTTGTGGATTGGAGCGTTGCTCTTGTGAAACAACACTTTTTTCTTCGCCAAATACGGCCACTTTCGCTTCAAATCGGCGTTGAATCGGTCCAACAGCTCTGCATAATATACGTTCGTGATCATTTTGCCCTTTTCCACAAAACAAACGAAATGACGCAGCTGGTTGAAATTTTATAGTTGTCATTTGAAGGTTAGGATTTACGAAAAACAACATTGATTTGATACTGGTGGCACCATCTCTTGCCTAGGACGATTTCTTTTCAATAATATGAGAAATATGTACTACGACGTTAAATTTTGTTTACAATTTCTTCTCTACGCGCATACTCCTAGTAAACGATTTGTTTTGCGTAAAACTTCTCACAAAACAATCTAGCATAAAAACAGGAGAAGAAGAAAAAAAAAAGAGTGTGAAAACCGCAAATGTCAAACTGGAGAATGTCAAAGGTAACTGATGTAATATCTAAGGTGTGTTCGTTTGTGTTGCCGAACCTACACTGAACTACACCACAGCTTCCCCCACCAATGCTATCTTATATAGTGACGTCAGCTGCTCTTGTCCTGGACAAGCGTGGTGCATCACAAACGAACAAACCTCTAGCTGCAAACGTTAAATCGTTTGCACCTGCTATTTGCCCGCTAAGCAAGGGTGCGGACGTGAGTTCAATTCCTGCATATGTCAAATAATGTGTGTAAAAATATTTATACAAATTACAGGTTTTGCTTAGCCATTCGAACGAGCTATAAACTGTAGGTGTCTTTCTGTGTACGCTAAGGAATGGACGTAATACTGATCATATTACTCCTGAATGTACATAGATTGAAAACATGGTCATGAAACCAGGAAACAGGAGGCCTAGGCTCAACGCGGGCTGTCGCGCCAGTGATGGTGAATTAACCCTTATGCTGTACATTCTTATACTGATGTAACAATAAACCAGTGGCGAAGGGAGACCTCCGCTAGACTTGCCCTCCCATAAAAAAAATAATAAAAAAAATACATTTTTTTTTTAATTTAAAAAAATATTTAGGTAAATCTTCAAAAATACATCAAATTATGTCCTATACAATTTTTTGTCCAAGGCATGGTTTACTAGATAGGAATTTTTTTAAATTTTAAAATTTAATAACTTCCGTTTCCAGTTTCGGATTTTAAGAAAAAACAATAGGGTTCTTCCCAATTATTAGGAGAATTTTTTAGTACCAGAACGAACTCTAAGTTAAACCGTTTTTGAGTTATCGTGTATACACACAGATACACAGACACACATACACACACACAGTCACACACATATACGGACGGCACTTCGAAAATAGGTTTTTTGGATTCCCTGGACCATGAAACTCTCGACATCGAAAATTTTCGCGATTACAATACTTGCCCCTTATATATTAAGGTCGGGCAAGTAAAAAGCTAACCAGTTGTGTGTATTATAAGATAGAGTCCGGATGGTTTAACTTCACCATTTAACTTAACATATCTTATTTAGTTATGTCATCAGTCTTGTGACAACCATGCAAGAGTGCACATCGTAGTGATACAAAGTGACCTTGTGTTTGTGCAAGTATATACATAGTTTTGCCAGTGCCTGCGGCACGTGCCTACCTTCCAGTGTACTTATATTTTTACAAAACTGAATAAAAATTAATAATAAATGTGTTCAGTGTATTTAAAACATCGTTTTAAATGTCAGTGATTAAAGGGGTGGACCCTCTATCCATCCCTTCTGTTTCTAAAAAGAGGACTGCCAAAAAACAACTGCAGCCAAATGTTAAGAAGGCTACCCCCAGTTACATTTACAACGTCCCAACTAGCAACACTTACGACAGCCTCAGCGAAGATGAAGAAGATAGC
Source organism: Liopterus haemorrhoidalis (assembly GCA_963971575.1). Lineage (NCBI taxonomy): Eukaryota > Metazoa > Arthropoda > Insecta > Coleoptera > Dytiscidae > Liopterus > Liopterus haemorrhoidalis. The sequence goes on along the minus strand of OZ020613.1, from coordinate 21,760,220 downwards.
TCTGAAATTGAACCAGTTCAGGCAACAAATAATACTGTTAAGAAGGTTAGAATTCCACCTATAATAGTATATAGCTACTTTGATAATCATGTTAAGACTATATCTGACCTTGAGAGCCACATGAACGAAGAATTAGAAGTAAAATTTAAAGGCAAAAGACTAATACTAATTACTAATAATTTATTAGATTATAAATATGTTAGGAAAGAATTAGACGAAGCCAAAATTCAATACTCAACAAAGACGCCAGCACCTGAAAGAGAGCTTAAATTAGTCCTGAAAAACATCCCACCAAACATTACGACTAATGAAATAATTGCTGACTTAAAAGAAAAAAATCTGCCAGTGTTGAAGGTGGTGCAAATCACCAAAAAAGAAAATAATCAAATAGTACATGTTTACCCGCTCTTCATGGTGACCTTTGAAAAAGGTACGGATATAAGAACAGTGATAGAACATCGAAAAATTTGTTATTGCATTATCCAGTGGCAGAAAATAAAACGAAGTGGAGTCACCCAATGTTATCGATGTCAATCATTTGGACACATCGCCCTGAACTGCACTAAAACCCCACACTGTGTCGTTTGCGGAGAGCAACATCAGGCGAAGGATTGCGTAAATAAGGACAAAACTCCTAAATGTTCTAACTGTGGTGGATCACATACTGCTAGCTTCAGACAGTGCCCAAATCGACCTGCAATTAACACCAGACGCATACCTCCAGCCAACCCCAGACAAACCCTACCTACATCAAGTTCCTTTCCTCCCCTTAGAAATATTCCAACCCAAATGAATACCCAAGTACCAATCTGGCCTTCACATTCTGCCTCAAGGACTCAAAACGATAACTCGCTGTCTGGCATTTCTGAAGTCTTAAGTATGATTAGAAGCCTAACATCTAATTTTAATTTACAAAATGTTATTAGAAACATCAAAACTCTGTTGGCAAGACTAAACGCAGCCCCAGATGGTGTAAGCAAATTAATGATTGTCGTAGATTTTGCAGTTTCGCTATTTGGATAATGCTCAGTAACAAAAAAACTCATCTTAAAGTCATGAACTGGAATGCTCGCTCAATCTCCAACAAACACTTAGAGCTCCAACACGAGCTAGATTCAGAAAAAGTAGATGTTGCAACCATTACAGAAACTCATCTTGATACAAACTTAAATTTAAAAATCCGTGGTTACAGTGTTTATCGGAAAGATAGGGATAATTATGGAGGTGGATCAGCTATTTTAATTAAGAAAAATATCAAACATGAATATTGTCTCCTTACCAACATTAAGCCAGAAATAGATGCAGTATGTTTAAAAGTATTTACAAATAGAGAACCAATTCACATTGTATCAGTGTACATCCCACCTAAAGCTCCTATTACTAGCCAGGACATAACAAATTTGTTAGCAATAGGCAATAAAACAATAATCATTGGGGATCTCAACTGCAAACATGTAGCATGGAATTGCCCTAAAAATAACAAGAACGGAAATATCATTAACAAACTAATTGAACAAAATGTAAACCTGAGAGTAATTGCCACCGATGAACCAACCTATTACCCCTCCAACAATAGAGGAAGACCGAGTGTTCTAGATATAGCAATAACTAAAAGGAACTTAAATACATCAAAGCCTATTACTAAAACTATTCTGAGCTCAGATCATAATCCGGTATTTACAAAAATTGGAGATGTTCCCCAGCAAAATAAAAAGTCTTACTTGTATCAATACAACAAAGCAAACTGGGATATGTACCGAACAGAAATAGAACAACACCTTCCTAGCAATGCTCCCATCAACTCCGTTAATGATATAGACTCTCTCTTAGATAATTTAACTTCAGTAATCCAGATCGCTGCGACGAACAATATCCCAAAATGTGAAATCACAGCTAACCATATAGAGCTACCAGACGCTGATAGAGCTTTAATAAAACTAAAAAATTATTTCAGAAAGAAATATCAACTAACCAGGAACAACTTACATCGTAAAATGTATAATAAATTAAACAACCTAGTCAAAGAGCAAGTTACGAAGACAAGAAACAACAGTTGGAACACATTTCTTTCTTCATTAGACCCACAACAAGGAAACTTGTGGAAAGTAACTAAGCATTTTACCAAGAAAGCCACACCCATCCCACCAATACAAAATAATGGCACTTATGGCTACTCCGATGAAGAAAAAGCCAATATTATAGCAAACCAATACGAAAAGGTTCATAAACAGAATTTGGATCTTGGAAGTATTCATTTTACAAGAAATATATGTCGTGAAGTAAAGACATTCTTTAACAACAATCCTGTTGATATAAAAGAAGTAAAAATAACATCCCCGAAGGAAGTCTGGACCATAATCCAAAAATTGAAAAACAAAAAATCCCCTGGACACGATAGCATTAATAGCCGCTTACTCAAGCAATTACCACGACATGCAATAATACTTCTCTGTCGCATCATAAATGCAACCATGACCATGTCTCATTTCCCTACTACTTGGAAACATGCCAAGGTAATATCGGTCAAGAAACCTAATAAACCTGCTGACCTTCCATCTAGCTATAGACCGATAAGCCTACTGAGCACTTTGAGTAAGATTGCTGAGAAAACTTATCTCAAAAGGATAAATGACTATCTAGAAGAAAAGAACATCTTAATAGCTGAACAATTTGGTTTTCGGAAAGCGCACTCAACAACAGCCCAACTAGCTCGACTAGCAGATAATATCACCCACAGTTTCAATACGAACAAATACACAGGGGTGGTAACCGTCGACATAGAAAAGGCTTTTGATACTGTCTGGTACAAAGGACTTATTTTTAAATTGATTAAAATGAAATTTCCGGCCTACCTTATTCACCTAATAAATTCGTATGTACACAATAGATTCTTCCATACTAGTATTGGCGAGTGTGAATCAACAAGAAGGTTAATAGCAGCTGGAGTCCCACAGGGATCAATTCTAGGCCCCATTCTGTTTTGTATATATATTAATGATATACCAAAACTAAAAAACGTAAATTACTCTTTATTTGCTGATGACACTGCCATATTTACCCAATCGTGGAGAACGGGCACTATAATAAACAGATTACAAGAAGCTTTATCAAAACTTTTAAAATTCATGTCACGCTGGAAAATTAAGATGAACGAAACAAAAACAGAAGCCATACTCTTCACAAAACGAAGACCGATTGTTAATAAAAATATCAATATTCAGGGATCCAACATCGAATGGTCACCAACAATCAAATATCTAGGACTTCATTTAGATAGCAAACTCAATTATACACATCACTGTAACCATGTATGTCAAAATGCAACATCAAAAATGAGCACTCTGTTCCCACTATTAAATAGAAGATCGAGACTGACTTCAGAAAACAAGATGTTACTCTTCAAAACAGTAATTAGACCTTCTTTAATATACGCATGTCCAGTCTGGAGTAACACCTGTGACACAAATTATCATAAAATACAGATAATTCAAAACAAATGTCTTCGAATTATCGGAAATTACCCCAGGTACAAGAAAGTAATTGAAATACATGAAGAACTCAGTATTGAATATATCAAAGACTACGTATTCAAGAGGACAGAAAATTTCTTTACTAAGTGTCTCGCTAATCACAACCCTTTAATTCAGAAAATAGGAAATTATGAAAAGGACAAACTGCCATTCAAGAAATACAAACACAAATTAACTAAACACATACTATTTTTAAATTAAAATCAAATATTATCATTTAGGTTTTGCTTCTGTTATATAGGTTTTACACTGTATTTTTCCTATGTTTCTCACTATAATGTAACAATATATAAAATGAATATTATTGTTTAAATCTGTACATGTAAGGAAGTTTAAGTTAATGAGATATTATTATTTCGATACTTAACTATTGACAAATATTGTTAACTAGTTGTAAGCTTTTGTTAAATAAATGGTTTTATAAAAAATTTAGTTATGTTATATGTTTGATTTCTCATGAAGATCTGTCTTTAGGTGGCCACAAATTGTCAATTTAATGTTGTGTCTATCTTGTGAATGAAACCGATTTAATCAACAAATTGAGGATCATTAAATGCAGTTTTTATTTCTGGATTTTTTGTATTTTCACTTTTTGCACTAAAATTAATATGTAAAGACATATTGTTGTATTGAAAAGATTAACTTTGTTTTTCCTATGATATATAAAATAAATAGGCACCCTGTAGAAACCGAGTATAAAATCGAAAAGTCGCAATGATTCTGTGTCAAAATAATTTTCAGTTTTCTCTGTTACCGTTAACGTTAACCATTCCCGTTTATTGATCAATGTGAAAGGAGCTGCGAACCGGTAAATTATTATCTATAATACCTCCGTTGTAATATCTCGTTACCCATTATCTAATCGTATTAATATGATCTGCGCGTAGTGTTCCACTCCGATATCGATATTCGGAGACGCGCAACCAGCGATTTATACCGTTCCTTTATTAACTTACAGCGATACGTGCGCACATGGACGTCTCTTAATGCTTTTAGGGCATGGAAAGGGAATCCAAAAACAACATTAAAATACTGGATAGTAAAAAGATTTTACTGGTGAAGAATATCGTAGGCAAAAATGACAAAATTCTACAGGAAGCCAAAACAGAATTGATTGTAGTGACGTTAATAAAAAAATATATATCTCGAAAACGGTAAGAGATTGGATTTCTCAGGGTTGATTTAGTTTACAAAAAGTTAGGTTCTTATTTGCATTGCTAATGTTGGGTTTGGTATATCTCACATCTGATTGTACTGACGTTAATAAAAATATATATCTCGAAAAAGGTAAAAAATACAGATCTGTGGTTTAAATTTTTGGATTTCTCAAGGTTGAATTGGTTTACAATTGGTTAATCAAGGGAAAAAGAAACAATCAATTATTGTTTCAAAAAATATATTGTGTTGTAATTATATGTACAGGTAGAACTCGAAATATGCTGCAGTTTCGTTCCTAGGACAACCGATGTAAACTGAACTGCCGTAAAATGAACAGTAAATAAACAATTGATATAAAGGGTATCTATAACGCTATTTCATTTCACTAAGTACTCGTTGACCCGTACTTAGCGTTTACTTCTATAGTTTGCTGAGCAGATTGTTTGATTTTATCTGCATTTTTCTTTATGGTAGTATCAGTTGAAGGCGGCAAATTATTATCCTGCAGACATCGAGACGTTTTACCCCACTTTCCAATTGTCTAATAATTTCCATCCAGTGGCGCACCCAGGGAGGGGGCCCGGGGGCCCGCTCCCTCTAAGAAAGAAGGAAATAAAAATAAAAACACAAATACACTAGAAAATTTAAAAAATAGAGATGATGACCCTTTTTTTAGGTCGTCACTTATATTTTAGAAGTGAGGACCTTTATTTAGGTCATCACTTTATATTTTCAGAATTTAAATAATTTTGTTTTCCGCCCCCCCCCCCAACAAAAATTCCTGGGTGCGCCACTGCTTCCATCTTCTTCTCAAGGGAGATAGAAATTCTAGCCCTTGTAGGTTCATCTTGAGTTAATTTTCTTCTCTTCACAGACGTGGTATTTGTTTTACTGTACTCTTTTGTATATGCGTTTGCAAAAATCACCTATTTATAGAAACAACTAAACTAATTTAATTACGAATAACTAAACTAGATGTACGCCAGATGTGTCGAAGGATACTTATACACTATGATACTGGAGCGCCGTCCAGTCCAGTTGTCCAGTTGCGGCAAATGACAAGCCCTACTGGAGAAGAATGCTTAGAATTCCATGGATTGTGAGGTGCACCAAGATATCTCTGCTCGATGGAAGAAAACGGCTGCATCCACACCTTCTGTTATCTACACTCGTATCCTTAAATTCCTAGGTCATATAACAAGAAGAGCGGACAACCTTTAGAAAATTTTTGTTCAAGAGAAGGTGGAAATTCCAAGAGGAAACAAGGTAGATCCCCCACAACACTGGATTGAGGTAACATCGAAAATACTACAATAACTGCTAGAAAGAAAAACGTTCCACTAAGATATATCACAAAGAATCTGCAAAAAGTCATAAATGAAAGAAGACAGACTTTTAACTAGAATTTTTGAGTTCCTGAGATCCTAAATGGCATAAAATCCCACATAAATCTGTGTAGTGCCTGTTGAGGCACAGATGTAGAAACTTATAGCATGGGTTTTGAAGCACTTATTGTTTCTGCAGATATTCTCATAGCCATGTTATTCGGTAGCGAGTCTATTATTTCCAAGGGAGAACGACTGGGAAACTATTTTTAAAATATTTGCCAGCACCGAGGGTTGAACATGGTACCTTATACACAACCAACCACACAGTAACCAATTGTTCTTCAATCATTGTCTTTAGTTAACCTTTACGCAACATTGTTTAATTTGTTAGTTAAAATTACAGTAATAATGCTTCTAGAACTATTTTGTGCGTATAATTTCCTACATTTCTGAGTCCCTGTTTTGTTTAAGCTCTACTCTAACTTTAATCGATAATTTGAATTCAAAATCTATCCAGGAAGAGTAACACAAATGTGGTAACTCGTTACAGTACATTGTAGCATATGTTTAATGCATAGCATTACCATAAATGTGGGCTGGAGACTATACTTCATTAGAAACCTTAACGGCGCCGTTACGCGGCAAATTCAAATTCATAGAATAAATACGAATTGAGAACAGTGTTTAAAATTTCAAATTCCCTTCAAAATCCTTTAGGAAAACAGCAAGAGATGGAGAGATCAGTTAATACCTTATAAAATGAGCATCAGTAAATGAGTTGCCGAGTTGTCGCGTGAACTACTGAACCAAAATTGATGACCCAATGACAGTAACCAACACTATGAGGACGGCTATAGTGCGGTTGGTTCAACTCCTGGTGTCGGTAAACATTTTTAATATAGTTTCTCAGTCGATTTTTCTCGAAAAGCGGATGGCTCGGGAGGCATTTGCTCTTGAGAATTTCTCCAAAAACAAGTGTTTCGGATTCTACGTTATAAAGTAGGTCTCATGGCTCTTTGTGATACACGCAACACACACTACACAAGTGTAATCGAGGAAATATCCACAATCAGTACTGAGCACGAAGGCTGTCGTATAAGTCGACTTCGATGGCAAATAGCATTGCTGGCGGCAATATTTGGTTTTGGAGTAGAACATCTATAATAGGTAAACATAAGAAATAGCTGTAGGGTTAGGGTACGAGCACATACAAATCTTGTTTTCGGTGCCTATAAACTGGTGATTATAAGCGCCTGTTGACTACGCTTGTTAAATCTGATTAGTAGACACGTGGAAAAATTGTTATTGGCGACAATCTACTAAAGTATCTTCATTAAAAAATGGCCTGGTTTATAACGAATGATCCTGTAATTGTTTGGGGGTGTGTATTGTAATATATCTATTAGATGTTGTGCTTAAGTAATTGTAAATGTCGGTAATTCGCTACAACAAAGATATTTTATGACTAACTATTAAATATAAGTGGTTCGCTACAAATTAAATCAAAAAAATCATTACAATTTTTTAATAATTATTTTTAATCAATATACAGTAACCTCATTAATATTATAAATCAGCTCTGATAAAGGAATAAATTATTTTGTAACTGGTTAGCTGATTTAAGTTGCTTTTATTATTGTCCGAAACCCGTACAACTCCTACTACATAAGAAATAGCAAGTCATTCTGTCAAATAGTTTGTTGTAAAGGATACTAGTTTTGTGTATTTTATAAAATGGAAGAAAATGAATCATAAATTCATGCAGTGATTTTTTTTATTTTTATATTATCAATGGAAATTTATATCAAAGTGGTAAAAGTATATGGGAACTCTGCTCCATCATTTCCAATAGTTTAAAATGTGCAACTGAATTTAAACCTGGTCGTACCAGCCTTGAATATGACATTAGTTTTGTTACCTTAATTTTATGAATATTTTCAATTTTGGAGCAAAAAATATATATCTTTGATAAGTATATACTAATATGTATGTACAGTTCAGATAATTCATATTATAGAATAATGTTTTTATAAACTTATAAATAAGGATTCGAATATGTAAATCGAAATATCTTTAGTATTTATTTGCAATAAAACTAAGTAATCATTAATATTTTGTTTTAGAATGCATAATTGTGTATTATTTTGCCCCAAATTGTAACCATTGCAGCCACATTTCTTAACTGCAAATTTTTTCGTTTTTGCCAGATGAAAATGAAAAACAATAATGGATGAAATAAGAACAACATATTGTTCCTTTAAACCATTTAGATATGGCACACATACTTATTGCTACGTTATTTGCTATAATAACGATTATTAACGTAAATATTTCAAAATTAATTAATATTGCAATGTAATATTGTTCTGCAAAAATAATATCATGTTAAATTATAATGTATAAAATAAGAATTTTAATAAATAAATATTGACTTGTAGTTTTGATGTGGAGCATTTTCTTACTTTGAAAACTTAATTTATACTTCCAAAATAAAATTAAAAAAAAAAACATGCTTAATTCAAATAAAAGGAAACGAAGCACCAGGAAGCAGTACGGAAGCCCATTTTATGACGTAGTTACTAATATGATCTATTGGTGGAACATCCAGCCTGCTCCAGATTTGACTTTCTCAGACTTTTATCTCAAGAAATTCGGGAGTTTCCATTTAGAGGTTAAGAATAGGGGATACGCATAAAATTTATATTTCCTTAAAACTACATTTTTTTGATATGTTATGTTAGTTATGTCACCTAACAAAACAAAAATCACATTTTAAATAATATTATAGCCAATTTTTTTAATTAAAATATTGTAAATTTTAAATAAGCCGACCACGGTGCGAAGGTTGGCGAGTAAATGCGACTGAGTATGACGTCAAACGACTGGGGTTTGACGTCACAGATACAGTTACAACATAATCTTTACGTGTGTATATTGTATTGTTCGAGTGTTTTGTATTTGTTTTTAAACAATTTTTCACGCATTTATTATTAAAATGGCAGATAAAGATTTTGTTAGGGCTCAGAGTGATAATTTACCCAAAATTGATGCCTTTATGCTCATGGAATATATGAAAAAACATATACAAACATAAAGTTTACTTTTTTCTGAAATATCGGTTTTATTTCGCCTCATAGCTTCCAGACACAAATTTCGCCTTTTCTGTTGTTTTTCGTCATCAGGTAATGATATAAATTGTTTTTTTGGATTTCTATTTGAACTATTTGTGCACATCGGTACTAAACAATATTTTCGACTATGTTTCGAAGTACTGGGGCCTGGATCTTCCATATTTTAATATAAAATTTAATTCGGTAAACATGTATAAATTGTTTTTATAGAATTAAACTTTATTTTAATTAAAATCACTCTAACTTTACATAACCTATAAAAGTTATACAAGCAAAGAAGATCACGACTGTGTAGGCTGCACGCTGTACACTGGGTAGGCTGTACGCAGTACACTGGGTAGGCTGTACGCAGTATACTGGATAGGCTAGTAGTGTACTGCGTCACTTAGAAGGGGTATGACGACACACGTCGTTTTCGCGCGCTACCATAATTTATGATTTTTTTAAGCCTTCAAATTAAAAAAAAAAAATGCAAAGCTGTTTTTTATGTTTATATGCAACAAGAGGAATATAATAAAAAAAAATTAAAAAAGTCATGCCTATCCCCTATTTATTGGGCAGTTCTCGTAGAAAGATATATTTTGATAATAACTAACACAATTACAATTCATAATGGGTAAAATCAAAATTTCATTACAAAGTCAAGTAGCTCAGTTAATCCATGATCATATATGTTCATAATTATCTTCATACGGTTCTCAAAAGCTTTCATGTAACGATTACATAGTAACATAATAAAAGAAAAAAACTTCTCTTTGAGGTACATTAGCGTAACTAACCTTTGTGATATGTTTCAGTCATTTGTTGCAATGTATGGTCCATCACGGATCGCTCCGGGTGGATTCCGGACTCCAGTGTTTGCTTTTAATAACCGCTCCCAAACTGTAGGTGTTTCAAGTCTGTGTTTACTTTTTTTATAACGTTTTATTATACTAGGGTTTAGCGGTAGTAATTGTTTTATACCCGAAGGTAAATATTAAAAACTAAATTGATGTATTAAATAGTATGTACGTGTGGATTTAAAGTCTAAAAATAAAAATCGTGCACACACAAAAGAAAAAATATCTTGGGATTTGCGGAGTTACCCATCCCCTATCCTAAGTTATCCATAGACCTTCGGTCATAGAAAGGCACGTGAATAGTGTGACGTTTTGATCTGCCTTGTTACAACAATCTGAAACTAACAACTTGTAATAAAATTAGTATTTATTTATACATATTTTGCAGTGAATTTTTATCTCCTAGGATATTTTTCTATAAAATTGTTCCATAAAATTAAACAATTCAATTATGACCATCGATTCATATTTGCATCCGATGCTGTGAATTATAGTTAAAGTTTCATTCTACAATTATGTTTGTAGCTATTTTGTTCTGTTGTGAAAATTACTTATAATTATTGTACCTGATTGTCATCTTGAATTCGCTTCTGATTAGAAATAGATGCTACGAAGAAAATTTATTAAACTTTTGTAATGAACACGTGTTACCAAATGGCATTCCGTTATCATCAAGTGCGATATTTTTTTGCTATAATTATGTTGAAAAAAAGAGTTTGAACATTTCTATACAAAATTAATTTTAAATGTTATTTGAAACCCACAAATATATAGAAAAAAATACGGAAAATCGTTTTGAGTTTTTATTAAGTTTTCTTATAATAGATCTGTGGAGTGATTTTTTATGAATATCAAGCAGTTTTTGTGCACAGTGGCATATTTAGTTTTGTATATATCGTTATGTTTTTGACAATAATAATCATAAATACGTTTACATTTTAAAATTTCCGTCTTTGTGACGGAGATGTTGCTAGAGGATGTTCTGCTTGTTAGTATTCGACGTACGTTTATTATTTCACACTCGAGAGTGAAATAATAAACGTTGATAATGACGTAAAATAATGAACATTAAAGCTATTTTTTGCTCATATTGTCAAACAATAAGTTTGTTGTTTATATAATTTTACATTTTGATCATCTGTTTTAAAAATAATTAACGAAAATGAGAAAATAATTTACGTCATTTGCGCACATACGAGCCCCGTCTCAGTGAAGTTGGCCCAACTATCAAAAATAGCGTTTTCAAAGAAAATTTCGTAGAAGGAAAATCTCTCTCTCTCTCTCTCTCTCTCTTATTTTCTTTTCTATTTTTCGATTCATTGCCTTATAGGAGGATTTGGTGGCGTCATGTCCGCACAATAGATTTGGTTTTCGGAGCTTACCCTTCTCGATCTTTAACCAAATGTGTACTTTCTTGTAGTATGTGGGTGACTTAAAGCTTCATTTGGTCGACCCAGGATTTGGGATATCTGCCGCGATTGGCCTCTATCTACTATCTCTTGCATGATTTACCTTTCCTTGTCGTATTTTTTTTTCTGTATATATGATGACATATAATTGAAAATATTGGAAAATATTTTAGTGAAATACTTTTAATAAAGTACTGTCATAATAAAAACCATGTATCTTAAATTATATTTACTTTATTTTACCATAAATTCACAATTTTCATGATTTAAATAGTTGGGACAACTTCACTAAGATGTGGCTCGTATTTATCTACGACACTTCTGTGACCAACGTCACTAAAGAGCGGCGTTAGAAACTATCTAATATTTAATAATTAATAACTTTCTTATGGAAAAATATTTTTTTTCTTCATAATATTTTCTGACTGCTATTCTTTGAGTTGCAAATATTAAATTTTATTAATTTAATATAATTCAACAATATAATTCAAGTTTATTAAATGCATCCTGCTAGATAGATAACAATCTGTTGAAAAATAATGTATAGATTGTTAAGTACTAATTTTATTTCAGATTAAGGTATATACCTCAGTTGAAAAAGTTCCATCAGAGATCTTTGAGAACAATACTTAAAATTAAGTGGCGAGATTACGTAACTAACTTCCAAGTTCTAAAAGCATCAGATATATTAAGCTTTCAACTACTTCTATTCAAAAATAACTAAAGAAGAACAGCTCATGTTATCCGAATGGAAATAGCCATCTTCCTAAATAGAGTTCCGGGTGTGAATTCTAAACATTAGTGACTGGCGGTCAGTTAATTTGCAGTAATTTTATTTTTATTTATTGGTATTACATGTTGGTGTCGCAATGGAAAAACAAACTTTATTTTATTTTATATATAATTAATTGTTTGTATATATGTAATCAGTAATCAATAATCAATAATCAGTTTGTATATATAAAAATCCAACAACCTCAAATAAACGAGCCAAAAAAAAAAAAAAAAAGCAACGACCAATCAGAATTAAGCTACGGACGCCATGACACGCATCAACAAGTCCGTAGTTATTGCTAAGAATTTGACGTCAAGTCGCCAACTCTGCTAGTTCTTGACTACCCCAAAAGATGTTACTCAAAGTTTCAGTCGCTAACCTTGAGAGAAGAGTCGCCAACGTTTGTCGCTTGAGGATTTAAATCTCGTTTATAATAGATACATAGCACAAGCATAGCATGTACATAGAGACGAGCACAATGGGATATCCTTATACTGAACATCTGTTTCTAATAAACAGAACAGACAGTCATGTGATTCTTATTTTATGCTTCTGCTATGTATCCATTAAAAATGAGGCGCCTTGCAAAAGGTATAAGGTTTTTACTAAAAATATTCGTGAGAGAGTGAGAGAGAGAGAGAGAGAGAGAGAGAGAGAGAGAGAGAGAGAGAGAGAGAGAGAGAGAGAGAGAGAGAGAGAGACAGAGACAGAGAGACAGAGAGAGAGACAGAGACAGAGAGACAGAGAAGTAAAATGCTCTTAGGGCCGGTTTCTGAAAGCTTAGCCGAGTTTAATCTTTTGGTTAAATTCGGTTACAATATACCAATCCCATAAGTAACCATAACAAACATTTTCTAAATATTTGGTTATAGTAAACTAAGCTTTCAGAAACCGGCCCTTAGGGCCAATTTCTCAATATCAGTTTAAACTAGAAGTAAAGGTTAAACTAAAGATTATCACATGATTGTATTTCTCAATCTCCAGTTGGAGCTGAACCTCTGGTAATCTTAAGATAAACTTAACCGTCACCGCAGGTACCGTTTATGTCCCGATTATATTATTAGCTCAGTTTAAAATAAATAAAATCTGTATAAATCATTAGTTTTAAAAGTAGTTTGGTTCCATATTAGTAGTAAAATAACAGTATTTTGTGAAAAACAGGTAAATAAATCTTGGAACAACAATTTTTACTTTTGTAACCTAAACTTTATTACTGCCGACAACATTGTAAAGTCGCATTTTCGCTACAAATAAAGTTTAGTTTTTGGAAAATAAATTTAAGTGTCTCATTATAAATCTTACCGTTCCGCAAAGAATATATCTGCCCCCATGGTTTCATGGTAAATTAGTTTCTACTATTTCTAAATAAGGTGGAAAAAGGTTAAGTTTCCAATTTTGACGTACATGACAGCTAAATGCGCATGCCCGACGGTGCGGTCAGTGCTCAGAGTTTAGGTAAGACATACGTTTAGGTAATATGCGCATGCCCCAAAAATAATCTAAAGATTACGGAACCAATAGATTTATTTGTATTCAGAAATGTTCTTGGGTTTAATGATTAGTTTAACTGGAAGGTATAGATTATCTAACAGTAAGATTAAACCAATATTGAGAAATCGGGCCTTAGGGTATCGGACACAGTACGTGAGGCTCTACAGTCATGAACGGACTCGGTTGTTGAAGACTTTACAGTACCTACTTACCTAATAATGAAGTACTATCGTGGACTTATGACTTAGTTGTCTATTTTATTTTAGATTGTTAGTTGTGTATGGGAAACTTGTAATCTGTGATGTTAACCCAAAGGCGAGTCAGACCACAGTGTCAAAACGTCGGATTGTATCCTTGTCTTTCTGTAAGTTACCTAAAACTGTCTGTTCTTATTATCATCAATGTTTTGAAAAATACTATCCTAATGTACATACCCTCCTCGTACGTCATTTCGCCTCATTTTATATGATAAAATATATCATCTGAGATTCAGTGGTGAGACTTCCTTCCTGCCTCAAACCCCGCGAACCCCACAGACACCCGCGCACTCCTAAAAATATACTGTCTTGCGTCATTCGCTCCTATTTTGATATACATCTCTCAAATCCGTTCACAGTTTTCCCAGTTAGATGGGGTGCTATTCAAATATACTCCAAGATTTACTTATTGGAAAAAAAAAACAGATCAATATTTTACGATGGTGAAGAGGGAGGGACGAGGTTACAGGTAACTCAGATAATAGTTCAATAAAAATCAACTAAAATTAATAATAGTATCATAAAAATCAAATACAAGGTTTATGTACGAGGGCGGTGAGAAGTTACTTAATTTTATATTAAACGTTGAAGTTTTAGTTTCATAGGGTTTATTTTTCAACATAATCCCATCAAACCTCACCGCACTTTCCCCAACCTTTCTTCTGGTTTCCGATTCCTTCTCGGAAGAGGGTTTCTTGGAGGTCTTCTCTCAGTTGTCGTTTATGGCTTCCATTACCTCTTCATTCGACCCAAATATTTATCCAGCCTGGAAAATTTTCAGTTTCTAGAAAAGATGGTAATCAGAGCTAGTTATCAGGCAAAAATGATGAATGGTGCTTTGTAAGATTGGTTAGTAACGATTTTTCCCATACCAAAGTACTCGATTTCCAGAATTCGTTTCGTATCTCAAAAAACTGATGCCATTATATTTCCAGCCGATGCGATGGTACGGTCTTTTGAAGGCGTTTTACTTCTTTCAGTCTACTGTTTGGACTCTGTTTCTAATTCAGGCGTGTAATGGTGAATCCAAATTTCATCCATGGTCACCAGAACACCAAATGAAATCAGCCGGATCCTTTTTTATACATTTATTTTTTAAATGCACATCCTTTGCTTGTCTATTAGTGTTTGAAACTACTGTGGTTACATTATTGGTACATACTTGCCATATTGATACATAATTGACATATTGGTACAGTATTAATTTTTAAACTTATGATGACAGATATTGGTTGCCTGTAAAAAATTTTGTACGTTATTGGTCATTGTTAAGTCTAGTCTTAAGATGTCTTTAAGGTCTTGTTGTAAATTGTAGTTAGCACGTAGGTTGGTGTAGAGTTGACTGTTGATTAGTATATGGTTAACGGTGAGTTGTTCATTACATGCCTCTCATTATTTGTTATCTAGTCTTGCTATGAGGTGTTCGTGAGTGTGTCTGGTGTGTCCGATTCTACGTCTTGTTATTATTACTTGTTATCGTCTGTTGGTGTCTGAGTTCCAGTTTTGTATGTCGTCCTTAACTGTACGTAGTTTGTTGTTGGTAGTTTCGCGCCACTTAGTCAGTCTGTTCGTGTGATGATCTGTCTTATGTAAGTTTTGTTGGGGGTTAAGTAGAGTGTTTTTTCATGATAGGTGGAACTTCGGACGACTGTGGTTGCATGTTCGTTGCTTTCTATGCCGATTCTTTTTAAATGCCTTCAAACATTCTGCTGATGTTCACATTTTTACATATAGTTGTTTATTTGGTTTAAGTGCAACTAGATTTTGAATTCTGTAACTTTTACCGATTAAGTGAGTTTTTTGATCATTTTGTTTAACAAAAGCCCACTTCAAACCTTAAAAACATAGCTCATGACAACTTAGGAAACTGCAAATTACAGTTAATTCTTCTTAAACGTTTGGAATAGCTATAATCAATTAATTATTCAAAATAGAATGAAAGTCGCTTAGTTGAGATGTCTATGGCCTCTGCGATCTCGCCTACTTTCGTTCGCCTGTTAGACAAAAAAAATATGATGGACTATTGATAGTTTTTGACGTTGTCGAAAACAAGAACGCAGTGCATCTACGATACTTGTTTTATCACGCTTGGATTCGTTGATCCAAAGTTAAACGGTTTCTTAGGAAGGACATGTGGTACCCAATGCAGGAAAAGTTCTTACATGGGTTTCCTTCTCTGTTTTCCCTCAAGGATGAAAAAAGAATCGCTCTATCGCTGTAAATATTTGTATTGAAAGCTGTCGAACAAAAAATTTACGGAGGAATGACTTGAATCTTCTCGTGGGTTATTATAGAGAAGGGAACTATAAATCCACAAATACAGTTACTTCTCCTAGCCTCTATGAGTACCCGAACAAAGTTAACCGCCCAGTTAGTTCGCAAACCGTCCTCATAAATTGATAATTTCAACAGTTTTCATTCCTCGTTCGAGTTTTTATCTAATGATTTATTTTTTATGTCTCTAGAAATATTCCAGTTACTACGCTGTCCTGATTATTTTCTTTAAAAGAGTGACATTATCGGAAAAGTGTCAGGACATTTTCTTGTCCTGGCGCCCTGTAAATACATCCTGATGATTCCTGCCGAGCACTCTGCCATCAAAATAGAAAACGATAAATAGTACAGAAAAAAAAAAGGAAAAAATAATAACTTAATTAAGTATATTTAATAGAGAGTATGGCTGTGGTGCTCTGGTAAGATGTCTATTGAGCCATGTATGTGGGTTAAATCCCTGGTGACTTCGGAATTGTATCCTGCCTTTAGTTTTTTAACCCTCCGTCAGTCGCAATTAATCTGTGATATACACTGCACCGAACTTTTTAGATATGTCATTGACTGATTCATGTCCGAATTTGAGCGTCTAGTTTACACCCTCTCTGCCTTAACCGGTTTAATCAATATAGTTTCGACTAGAAATAGTTCCAGTGATAAAAAAAGAAACACTTCTAAAATATTCTTGCCGAATTTGCAGTGAATATTTTTGGTTCGAACAGGTATTTATGATCCGCAAAAATTGTTTCGATCGTAAGGTGGATGGCTATGAAACTAATACGGATAAATCTAAATAACAAGTACGAGTACAGTCAAAGCTTTATGTTCTCGGGTTTGCTTATCAGTCTCTCGGTCTCGGTTTCGGTATTCGGAAAAAATATTTGTCTTTATTTGCCGCTGATAAATTCGTTATTAGCGGGTCACATTTCGTTTTTCAAATACACCTACTTGTTTAAAAAAATGAAAAGTTTCAAGAGCTAGTTTAATTCAGGGCAATAATAATGACATTGTGACCGTTCAAGAAATGACTGAAAACATTGATCAAATTGCAAATAACATAGGACGTCTCGTCCTATGTTATTTTTACCTATATTTTTCGAAGTCGTCTTGACTTCGAAAAATTGAAATTGTCAGATGTCCAGAAGTTGCTTGAGTCTTAAGATATAGACTTGACTGAAGTTTATTTAGACGGTGATTTAGAAGCCGAAAATCCGGTTGAAGAAGAACCTTCAACTAGCTCGGAAAATACGACATTGACAATCTGAGCGAAGGATTAAAGGGCGTATCACACTAGAACTATCTAAGTTTTACTTTTGTAGGATTTTTTTTTTTTTTCAGGATTCACGTCTTTCAGTTTTGACAACACGTAGCATGTGAATATTATTTAAGACTTCGAATAGTGTGAGTACATCGTGTTATTATGATGTTATTATATGTTATTTTACTTTGAAAAGTTTATTTGTGAGTTTTCACTAAACTAATTTGTTGCCGATCGGCGTAGCGTAGTGGTAACACATGTGCTCTGCGTTGCGAAGGTATCGGGTTCGAATCCCGTTCAGGCATGGAAATTTTCTCAAATAAAAATTGACCTGGCTAATTGCCACAGCAGCAAAGGCCATTAAATTAAAAAAAAAAAACTAATTTGTTGTTATTCCATTCTTATTTTCTTTTTAACATTATATTCGAAAATAACAATTATACAAAAAACCAAACTAAACGTTAATAAAAGACAAAGACGCAACCGCTGAGAACGAGAAAACACTAGTTGTCGCACGCGCATTTTGCAAAACCTGGACAGAAAGACGGAGGAATTGAATCATGTTCCATGTGCCTAGTCTTTAAAACCTAGTTTTTTTTTCATACTATGTGTGTGATGATGACTTAAACTGTATTTGTAATCTTTTTTTTTTTTTATCATAATCTTGGAAGCTGTCATATAATCCTGTATATGTTACCATCCCGTATTCATGGTTTCCGTATTCGCGGCATATTGGCGGAACGTATTCCCTACGAATAAGGAGTTTTGACTGCACAATACAGGCTCGCACCCCTTTTTTTCTTGGGGTGGGCTCAGAAACCAATAGATTTTCTTTGAGCGGGTTCTCGTTCAATTAAAACAACAAAAAAATCCCTTATAAACGTGCGTTTTGGTGTTGGGGTCTCAAGCCCGTGAACGAAAAGACTAGAATAATTAAATGAATTGTACTAATTTGTATTGTTTATTGTATTCTATTTCATTGATTCTGTAAGAGTGTTCGATGTTCGGAGTATTTATAAGATAATATTCCGAAATACATTCAAAAGAGTTTCATTTACATTTTAAGTATGTTCTTTTTAGGGTTTTGTAGGTATGACCAAAAAGCCCTTATACCGTCATTTTGTCGTCTGTCTGTCTGTCTATTTGGTAAAAATTGTAGCGAAACGTCTAAATCTAGAGAGTTGAAATTTGGCATGCTTGTACAACTCTTTGACCCGCACATAGGAAAAATACTAAAAACGTCTAAAAAACACATCCCCCTAAAAATTAAACAAATATGTGCTCATCGAAAAGAAAAATATTTTTTTAAAATCCAGAATAGGGTATCAAATGAAACCCATTAGTACGTGGATTAACTATCAAAATTTTATTTTTGCGAAATAAATAATTAGGATTTTTGCCAAAATTGTGCAAAAAAAATTGTCCTACGTAGCCCAGATGGTTTAATATAAAATCTGAAAAAAATCTAAGTAATGTACAGTGGTGTGAACCGGAATAGTACAACAGGAATTTATGATCAGATTATTTATAAAAAAAAATCTTTTTTTTTTGTTTTTTTTTTACGATGTAGAAGTTATAGTTATGTAACACACTATACTAGTAGGCGTATCCTGGTCTAATGGTTAGATTGCTCGCTTGCTACGCAGCAAACTATGGTTCGCTCCCGGGCAGAGGAGACAATTTTATTTTTGTTTTTTTTTCCATTTTTATTTTGTTTAAATTATTTTGTCAAACTTCTAGTTATATTTTGGCAAATGTTGCATTTAATTTTTAAGAGCGTAAATTTAATAACCAGTTGGAATTGTTGGAATTATATTTTCATTCTATGTGTCATGTAAACTAAACCAGAGGGGCGGCGCATATGACTTAAAAGAACCAATGGAAGCCATAGACGCAATTTCATAAACCTTGCTTTATAAAAAAAAAACTATATATATTTTTCGAATTAGTATTCGAATTAAAACTAACAAAAAAATATTTTAACATAAAATTAGTTTTTAAAACTCTTAGATTAAGAGACGATAAATTATTTTAAAAATATCGTTCATTTTGTCGTGATTACTACTAAGCAAATTTTGTCCTACACACTCAGCATGCAACCTTCACTTATTATATACCTGCGAACCCTGAAATGTATGATAATTCACACTTCACATCTATTTTTTGTAAATATGGAGATAAATTAAGATTATAATATCTGCGAGATGCATTGCACAACAACTAGTTTATGTCACTATTGCAACTAATTGCAGAAGTACCTACACTAACTAGGAAATAGACACAAACAGAAAAACCAGTATACTATTGAAAATACGTGACACTTAACTGAGCAAGATGGAGGACTTGTGCAAGTGAATAAACACTACTGGCAATTTCCATGTATAAAGAGGGAGATGATGTAAACTTCCGCATTCCATAAATACCGAAATTGCTATGAAAACATTAACCAGGCAACCAAAATGTTTTCCCTTCGGCGGTTTCAATAAACAGTCCTCTCGTCCTTTATTGTTTAAATATCCTTTTACTTGACCGACCACTTAATTCTATAGTTAAACGATTCTCAACTTTGTTACCCTTTTGGCACGTACTCGTACAGTAAAGTTAGCTCTCTCTGGCGCGCGTTAATATATGCAGGTACACACGAGTAGGGCTCGCAACTACGTGCTACCTTGCCACTCTCCGCTTCATCTTAATTAGTCCGTTCTTTATGCAAATACAGCTATTTTATTATCACTTTAATTAAGTTAATGTTCCATGAAGGATGGCTGGTTATGTCAGGAAAAGAATTCAAGATGGCACTGCCATATTTGCTCAGGTTTGAGGGGTTGTTACTGCCATGAAATAACGGTTAAATAACATAATACAACCAAAATAAACTATAAGGCAGGCTTTCTCAAAATGAGGCAGAGGGAACTTTCATGTTCCCTTGATATTTGGACAATTCTAATTTGCAGCTTCATTTGCTTTGTTAAGATAGTTGTTTGCATGGTAAAGAACCTTTATATTTCTATTTTTTGGCGTCGTTACAATTCTGTAAAAAAAATTACGTATTTTAAGTTTTACAGAAAAATTATTTAACCACAAATTTAAGTATACACATTTTTTGTTCATAAGGCTGTAACAATCATTTCGTTCCTTGTTGATAAGATATTTTTGTTTTACCCAGAAAGTTCTTTATTTTGCTTTAAGGTGCGTGTTGACTTGAGCATTTATACGCGCACAAAAAAAAAAATGCACACACAACTTTCTTGCTTGTGCGCGTAAAATCGCGCTCCACGTATTTCAGTTATATCCACGCACATATTTATTCAAAGTAAGTAGTGTCAACGATGGCGGAGAGTAATGTTATTGCCTTAACAAGTGCAGCGTACATAGGCCGCATTCAGTAGACTCATCGGTGACTTACCGGTACAAAGTTACTGGTGAATTTGACTGAATGCACATTTTTTTTGGCAGCGTTGTCGAACGGCGTATATGAAAACTAAAATATCTAAACAATGACAGATTGTAATGACAGTAAATTTTGAATGTAAGCTTTTCCAGTAATTTTAAAAATACATATGCTTTATATATGTCTCCTCAATATCTAAGTAAACTGACTTAACACTCAATTCCATATTTTTTTACTTGCTTTGTGCTCGATTCTTTGTTACTACAGATATAACTGTCAAAATATTCAACGGTGAGCAACTATCCGTAAATGAAATCCCGTTAATAAAATGGTGAGTAAGTACGGTAACTCACCGGTAGATCAACGTATGCATACTGGAAAAAAATTACCGGTAACTCACTGGTGAGTCTGCTGAATGCGGCCATAGTATACTTAGTAAAAAAAGAAAAACAAAACAAATGGTGGTAGATGACACTACTATATAGAAACAGGGAAATATGCAATGGTTCAAGTTTGATAGCAGAACTGCAAATGGAAGAGATTTGTGGACAATTTAAAAATTTTGTTCGAATGTCGGCGGCAAATTTTGAACTACTCGTTATTAAAGTTGGTCACAAAATTGGGAAGAAAGATAAGATTTATAAGAGCTGTTCCCGTGAAAGACAAATTAGCCATAACCCTACGTCTTTTGCAACTGGGGATTCGTTTACCAGCATGCAATACCTTTTTATTTCATTCCATGTTGAATATTTACTGATATTTACTTAATTTTACGTGCACAATTATATGACTGTATAAATCCGTACACACTAAGCACGCAAATTCTTTGATCTTATCGGTGGGACCGACAAGCTACTGATAGCATTCGTGCGCGTATTAATGTACGCGCACACAAATTGTACCTCGTACTCACCTGAGCAATTATAAGCGCACAGTGTTCGTGCGCGCACAAATGCTCACAGTACGCGCCTTAACATAATCCGAAGGCAGCATACTTCTTTAACTTCAAAGATGCTTAGGTTTCATACTAACGGATTTTTTAATTTTTCTCCACTTGGGGGGTATAGTTGGACAATTTGGAATACCCCAAATCTGTCGGAAAAAGACAGAATAGGAATGACAGAGAAGGAGAGACTTGGGAAGTTAATGAAACTGAAACTGTAAAAATAAAATTAATTTAATTCAAAAACTAAAAACGTTTAAAGACAAAGCAAGAACGAAGCTAAAGAAAAATTTATCCTATTCATGATTTTTAGATTCTGATCTGGAAGCAATGAACTATAATACCATAATAAATAGTATAATAAATTATATCTCAGATTCTGATTAAAATCTGCAAAGCAAATATGAGGATATTAATGGCATCCCCAACCAAACTGTGGATTTATCATGCCATTCAAAATTACATTAATATTTAGGATTGACATCGTGACAAAAATTCCTCAACCTCAAGAAAACAATGGGACGTCCACACAATCGTCTTAAAACTATATAATAAATTTCCATTCTTAATTTTTATCACGCACAATTTGACAAATTCATATCTGAAGAAAAAGCATATTTTCTTCAACTCATTCTTACATAAATGCCTAGCTTTGATAGCCCATATGCCTAGTTTTGATAGAAGTGTTTTAAGAAAACATAAATTACTATCGATTATTGAAGCCGTTAGTCTTAAATATCTAAAAATAGTTAAGAAATTACATCTCGATTTTTGACTTAAGCAAAAACTGAAAGCAAATATGAGGACAATAATGGCATCCACAGCCAAATTGTGGTTTCAAAATTACTTATAATGACAATACAGTATTTAGGGCTGGCATCGTTGCAAAATTTCCTCAACCTCAAGAAAGTAAGGAGACGTCCAAACAATCGTCTTATATAAAATTCCATGTTTTATTTTTTCACGCACACTTCGAGAAATTCGTATCTGAAGAAAAATCAATTTTTCTTAGTCATAGTTGCATATTCGTAGTTTCAATTGCAGTGTTTAGAAGCAACATATCGATCAATGCAGCCGTAAATCCCAAATATCTAAAAATTCTAAAAAAATGATACAAACAACTATTTTTTAAAGAGATTCTTGATTTTCTGACCATTTCAAAACTGCAGTCATCACAATATCTGTTCACAGATGAAGTTTTTGAAAAGATACCAACAATTACGTATGTTCATGAACAGTTTTCCTGTGCGTTAAATTTGTTTGGATAACAAGACTGCAAGCTCGATGTAGACAATTTTAATGGGAACACGCAGTTTATTAACCAAATTCAACGAAACTGACAATGCATATATGTTTGACTAGGAGTTTTCGTTCTACACTACTTCTACGTTTGACTTGGTACGAACGGGTTACGTAATGGTCTGAAAGCTACCGCGATCAATAAACATCTTGCCAGAAAGTGATTGTTTTATCTAGGAACGGTAAAAGGAATAAACGGTAAAAGAAATAGATAAAACGCGCGTGTGGTTTCAACCTGTAACTTCATCTTCGAACGCAAGAGCGAATCCAAGGGAGAGGCTTTGGGGGAGATCACCCCTTGGAAGAAAATTGTGTGATATATTCATATAATTTATTTTCGAAATTTTAAACATTTATTGTTTATTGTTTTGTAGAAAAATTAAATATTAATTTCTTCGGAAATTTAGTTGATTAGTAGGGTTTCTGATTTCTGGACATTAGACTTATTTTCTCGAGAATTCTCGAGAAATATCGCGAAAAACAAATATAAAATTATTAGAATATGCGTCCTTTTTTTAATGTTGAAAATATTGTAGAGGATAAATACATGTTAAAATTATAATCACCTTTAAAGTACTAAAGTAAAGGCGTCGAGCAAATTTTACATTTCTCGAGAAATGAAAAATGAGAATTAAAACTTTTTCTCGAGAAATTCTCGAGAAGAATCACTATTGATTAGTGAAGGATAGAAGGGAGAGCGTTGTAAATATTTGTCTTTTTTTCTTTAATCTATTAGAGCCACCTTCCCTCCTCCAAAATTGATGGATCTGCCCTGGCTCTATATATTTGGTTTTGGCATCGTTTATTGCAGCCCTGGGTGTATATTCCGTAAGATTTTCTACATTTCTTTTAACAGTGTCGAAAGTTCCTACAGTACAGTATGGTGTAAAAGTGACCTTGATAGTGTGCAAGTGACTGTCGACAGGTAGCGGAATAGATTCCCTGATGCCTTGCTTCTTTTTCTAGAATCCTAAACATTCTCGTGACAGTTCCTTTACAGGATCCCGATAGTGACGCCTCTGAAAATTCCACGTTCGTATTCTGTTACAATTGGTAATGAGTAGAAATTCTGAGATTATGTTACGATCAATCTAATTCTTTGTTTGTTTGTACAGGGTATTTTTGATTAGATTTAGAAGTTTCGAGAACAATTGTAGATTAATATCAGAGTACGGATAATAAGGTTTGATACGGTGATAATTTGATAAATGTGATTTCTTTCAATGATTCGAGTTGAAGTACAATGAAAGAAAAGTTGTTTGCTTGTAATCTAATTATACCTTTACTATAATCAGATTACTGTTCAGGATTGCGACAAGTTTTTCTTACTAACTATCCCTCAAACTACATAAATAACATAATTGATGGAGAAATTTATACACAAAACTTTCAATAAGAAATTATTAATCTTAAATGTATTCAAAGTATAATTTCTAGTAAATATATTCGCAACGTCTGATACAGAACAGGTAATTTCTTTATCTCTTGATCCCCGGCACTGCATGAAACCGTCGTTTTGTGACAGTGTCGTTTGTGTTTAGTAATGAAATATGGTTAGCAAATATTTCGATAAATTTCGTTCGTTTTTACATAGTCACCGCCGGCTCTGCAGTGAAAGTGCTAGTGCCGGTGTTGACGCCATTCACCGAAGATTTACAACACCCTCTCCAGCGTCGTGCTCGCTCGTCGACTTTCAGTGGTCCTTTAATTTGTCCTACATTGTGTCTTCTTTAATCCAACACCAAAATCTTATATCATTTTACATATTTTCGTTCTTAATGTTACAACATATCGAAGTTGTATCGAAATTTTAGTTCGTTGTTTTTACACTTTAGTATTATAGAACGTTATTAGCGATCAAACACGTATTTTTCTACATAAATATTGTAGAATTCGTTATTACGCATTCGTTTATAGCAGTCAAACATGCAGGCAGTCTCTCCGATTGCTGAGTTTTGATGCCGAGTGGCGCGGAATAGCTTCTATTTGCCTGACGTTCTACATGTGCCAACGCGGTCTTAAACAAAAGGTCGCGATACGATGCAGTATCAGACGTACAGTTAATTAGATGGTCTATCACGTGAAGAACCTATCCTAATTTCCTTACACTCGATTTCCTAGAACGACCCACCATACCAGCTACGGACAAAGACGTATTCTAAGCAGAGCTGTAGTGGAGAGTATACGGGTATACCCTATGCTTGTGTTTTGACCCCCAAGTTACAGTGTTTTAGGCCCTCTAATTTTTTACGCTGTATTTATCTTTGACTACAGCACTTATTGTACGACAAAATAAATGTCACATGTTTAAATATTATAGTCATTTATTATCGAACATTTACTAATGACATTTGCGTAAGGTTTTCATTTACGTATATTTTAAAATAAAAATTAAATCAATAATTATGTGATATTTATTGCAATCATTGTGAAAGAATATGGTTGCAGAACTGACTTAAATGATTCGGATCTCTCAAAAGAATCAAATTTCTCATCACTAACCTTCCGTAAACCCACATCTGGAAAGGTTCTGTTCTTAATTTGTCTGAATTGTTTATTTCTTTTTGTTTACAAAATAATATTCAATCTTGTTTTGATTTTATTTTCATTTATTCTATGCGATATTATTTCATATTTTGTCCGCTTCCCGTGTTGAAGCTGTTGGCCAGATTTTACGATCATTTTTATGAGCGTTGGTAAAATCTAGACCCTTTAAAGGACGCTGGAAATATATCGGTGAGAATGATTCGTAAAAATTTCAGTGCTTATTGCTATTCTGTCATCGCTGTACTTTGTATTCCTTTGTTTTCGTTTTATGGGCCGTGGATTGATTTTATATGTTCTTTTTTTCACGGATACCATGCGAATATTTGGCGCAGGTGATTTTATGATCGGTTATCATTTTATATGAATTTTAAATCTAAATATGGTTAGATACGTTCACGGGAACGACTATAGGGTATTAGTTTAGTGGGTGACTAGCTGTGTATAAGGTAATAAGGTACTATGTTTAACTCCCGGTGCTGGCAAACATTTTTGAAAACACTTTCGTTCTCTCTCTGAGAGCTAAGGAATCGCTTATTCAGTTATTTGCCCAAAATAATTTGCTCAAAATTAAATAAAAGTGGTTCGGAGCCTACGTTTAACTGTAAATCTCTTACATTTAAATCTACTAAAGGGTAGCATTTCACTGAAACTACCCACTGTGGTGATTAACAACGGCCAACCGCAACGTCTGGCAGTGACACCTAGAGTATTCCGTTGTAACTGCTCTTCGTAGTGGCTGACTGTTCTACAAGGGCGCAAATAGTCAGTTGGCTGTTAGTTTTGGGAAAGTAAACACCGCGATATTTTGGAAAATGGGTTTAGATACTATTATAGCATTTGTATTAGAGGAGAAAGAAGAGAATGATGAAATTTTACGCCTATTTTCAAAAGCGGTCTCAAATAAAACATTTGAAAGTTGTAACAACGAAGAATTTTTAGTCAACTTGATAAAACATAACTTGCGAAACTATAAAGATATGTTCAGGAAATTCAGGATTAACTCTTCGTAGGTCGGTTTTGTTTGGAGTATGGTGAGGGTTGATGTATCGCAGAAAATTACCAATGCTTCCACTGCATTGGTAATTTTCGACAAGTTGTTTGTCATGATCACTGAACACTTTTCTTGATATTATGAAAGAATTAGTTATTTAGGGCAGTTATATAGGGCAGTTTTTGGCAGTACCTTAATGTGACTACCTACGTAAAGTGGACACCTGATTAAGTTGACCACTTTTTGGTTTATAGTTTCCTGTAGCTCCTAGGTGGAGCAAAGGACCTGTACATCGTAATCTTATTCTCTTCTTTGCAAGGGCTTTGATTTCCGAACAAGATTTTCCCGCCCGTCCAATTTCTTGAGAAATGGACCTGCGCTAGGTAATGGGTAATGGCAGGTCTTTTTCTCCTGCGCGCTCCCTGAAGATTCCGTTGTTGAAGTTCTTGTTTGGAGATGGTAATTTCAGGCTTCCTCAGTGTGTGTCCTATCAACTTCCATTTCTGGGTCATTATTTTTGTTTGGATTTGGCTTCCTAGACTACATATGTAGGTCTGTTTTTGAGATTGTGTTTGGCCAAAAAATGTTGAAGATTTTGTGCAGTTACTTGGAAGATGACCAGATAACCTCCCGGTTACAGGTTTTCACAAACAAGTTTCAAATATTCAACATCTTTTGGCCAAACACAATCTCAAATATAGACCTATGGAGTCTAGCAAGCCAAAAGCTAATTGCGACAGAAATATTGAGCCGAAAATGGAAGTGGGTAAGTAACACTGAGGAAACCAGTTTCACATCCATACAGAAGTACGGTAAGAACGTTAGTACGAAAAATTTTAATACATTTTTGCATATTTTGAAGACAAAAAAATAATTAAATGGGAAATTTTTTATCAAAAATGACAAAAAAATTAAAATTCAATGAAAAGGACATTTTATAATGACAATCAATTTAATCTAGAATTTGCAATGTTAGTATGATTTACAAAGCTTAAACAAAATGACCAAAAGTCCGAATTAATAGATAAAAATTACTAGATTTCAAAATCTAGTTCCGCCTAAACGTTTGGAATAGCCTTTATCTATGATGATACAGCGATTATTTTGACGTTTTTCTTAATTTTTCATATTATTAAAAATTAAGAAATATATATACTATTTTACGAAAATAAAATGGAACTTTTTTTATATGGTTGAATAACAAAAAAAGCTCTATTGAAAATTATCATAAACTATAGGCTTTTCCAAACGTTTAAGCGGAACTAGATTTTGCAATCTAGCTACTTTCATCGTTTAAATTGTGCTTTTTTGCCGTTTTGTAAATCATACTTACAATAAACATTTTTTGTTTAAGGTTTATATCATTTTAAAATGTCATTTTCTTTATGTTTTGATTTTTTGTGTCATTTTTTAATATAAATTTTTCATTTTTTTATTTTTTTGTTATTAAAATATGTATTATATATATATTCGACATATGTCATTCGTTTCCATGGTTTCACTACTGGAATTTTTAATTTTTACATACCAGTGTGGAAAGTTAAATAACCCAAGCTAAGTCCCGGCTCATGACAACCTAAAAGAACGAAATTCCCATTTAGTTCCGCCTAAACGTTTGGAATAGCCTGCACTATAAGCTCCATATGAGAAACTAAAATTGACACCGATAACTTAACAAGGATACGCGATAAAAAA
Organism: Liopterus haemorrhoidalis; assembly: GCA_963971575.1. NCBI lineage: Eukaryota > Metazoa > Arthropoda > Insecta > Coleoptera > Dytiscidae > Liopterus > Liopterus haemorrhoidalis. The sequence continues at coordinate 21,731,907 of OZ020613.1, read as the reverse complement.
AATTTGAGAACCTCTGTAAATTCTCCATGAAGAAGTGTCTCAAGAAAGTGCACACCAAAATCACTTTATATTTTAATTTTAGAAGTTATGAGCAAAAATTAAAAACCGGAAAATTTACATTTTCGTACATATCTAGTAACTTGTGTGTTTTTTTTTTAAGAAAACAGAGTCATCGTTAAAATGGTCCTTTTATGCGACAACTCGTATCTCTTACCGTTCTCGAGACCCCCATGCTTAACAAGTTATTTGGGACAACCCGAATTGATTGTTTAAATGAAGTCCGTGAATATATTAGGTGTACATTTTTGCTTCCGCTGTTTTTTTTCCCCAAAATTCGGGGCTTTATTGTAAAAAACTGGTTATACATTTACGATTCAAAGTATTGTCCATCGCCGGCCACTACTTTCTCCCATCTTTCGGGCAGCATACGAATCCCGCGTTGAAAAAACTGGTCTTTTGAAGCGATCCACGAACCGATCCAATTTTTTTACTTTTTCATAAGACTGGAAGTGCTGGTCAGCCAGGCCGTGTGCCATTGATCGAAACAAATAATAGTCAGAAGGAGCAACATCTGAAGAATACGGCGGGTGGGGAAGGACTTCCCATTTCAACGTTTCCAGGTATGTCTTTAAACATCTCTTGGTTTCAACTCATATGCCACCCAATTTTCTTTCTTCCGAATCATTCCCATGTCTTTAAAGCATTTTGAAATTGCTTGTTGAGTCACTCCCAATGATCGTGCCAATTCTTCTTGACTTTGATACGAGTCTTCACCAAGTGATGCCTCCAATTCTGCATCTTCGAAAACCTTCTTTCTTCCACCGCTATGCTGGTCTTCGAGGTGAAAATCACCGTTCTTGAAGCATTGAAACCACTCACGACACGGTCTTTCACTAATAGCGGCCTCACCATAAGTATTTGAAAACGTTCGATGAGCCTCAGCTGCAGATTTCTTCATATTGAAGCAGAAAAATAAAACCTTCCACAAATGACGAGAATTTGGCTCGTAAACTGACATTTTTAATCGAGAATAACTTTATGATGCAGACACAAATCGACTAATGTTTTTATGGGGTTATGTTGTTAGATGCCCAAGTTTATTGCATGACGTCTATGATTTATTTATTTCTACTACTACTTACCGCTAAAGCCATCTATAGGAAAACGGCGGAAGCAAAGTTGTACACCTAATACATTATGTTTTCCATTTTTTTTTTAAATTATATATAATTTTTTTTTTATTATATATGCACTTCTATTATTAAGATTTTAAATGTTACTTTGGGACGGCAAGCGTCAACTAGTTTTTAAGACCTTCTGTTGTTAACGCTTTTTCTACGACTTAATCTTCATCTCGTTCATGTTCATTTAGGTTTTTTATTTCTTCTATTGTAGGTCCTTCACATTTGGCATTTAATAAATATTGGTTTCTTAAAAACAATTACTTGGCCACTTGTAGTTTATCATTAACTACTAGGGTGTCCTTTTAGGTTCACCTGCGACAAAACTAACCCTGACTTAAGAGAGATTAATCGTTTTGCGAGATATTACTGTAACTGGAAATGGATGATGGTAAACAAACTGAACTGAAGAATTATATAACGTTGATCTTGTCCTAAGTTCCAGGCCCAGAATGATTAGAGATGGTTGACGACAAAAGTTTTTTGTTTGTTATACCAAACTAACATTAAATAAATATCCTGGTGTAAATTTATCAACTCAACATTCAATATTTTTTAACTGGTAAAATATTTGTTTGTTGTGGGTGACATTAGGTGGTTCGTATTTCCGGAACTCTGTTCTCGCCCTAGGGTTACAAGGACCGAACCCGGATCAACGCAGCTTACATATTACATTATTCATCCGTTGCTAGGGGCTAAACGTGTATCATCACTCTGGCCAAAGGGCTTCAGAAAGGTAACAGGGACAAAAAAATAGAGATTACACCAAGGTGTCGCAAAGACGGTTCAGAATGGACTATTCCAAATAATATTAATTAATTTGCGAAAATCTTGTAACGTGCAACGTGACGTACGTGAATCCTAGAAACGTTCACCGTAGTGATATAAAAGTTCTGTTAATGTAAATATAACAATTTTAATAAGAGTGACCTATTATATTACTAAATTAATATAAAACATCATTCAAATAATTCACACACAGTTTGTAATAAAATAGTATTTTATGGTATATAACTAGTATATAAAGTAGGCAATATTATACTCGGATGATTACAAATGAGCCGAAGGCGAGGGTTGTAAACTTTATTCTCGTGTAATATAGCCACTGCATGCGAGCAAAATAATAGTTATTTGTGTACCATGCCCAAAAAGTAGATCTTTTTCGGCCGCATCTGAATTTGAATACGAAAAAGATCTTTTTGGCAAACGTGTACATTATACAGGTTGTTTGCTTGAAACGCCGCACCTCGAATAACTCACTAGACAAAAGGGCCCATTTAAGGACTATAATTAGAATTCTGCATCACTTCTGGTTTCAACTTTTTATCTAGCATAGGGAATCGGTACTTTAATTTATTTTTCTTGAAAGTACATTAAATCAGCTTTACAAGGAAATCAAAATATCATACTTTAATTTTAACCATTTCAAAATGGCGACCATTTATATATAAAATAAATAATAACATAAATCGTGCCTCATAATATAACAAGTAACATTATACAATTTAAAAAAAAAATCCTCCTACACACTGGATTTTTACAGATGGTTCAAAACGTAAGGATTCTACAGGTATTGCGGTATACGATCCGAGCAGAAAATACGTAAAAAAATATAAAATTTCACCTCATTGCTCAATATTTTCAGCAGAATTGTTTGCAATATTAAAAAGTACAGAGTATATACTTGTTGATAAATTTTTTACAAATAAAAATGTCATTATTTTTACTGATCGCCAAAGTGCAGTTGAAAAATTACAATGTCCAAATTTTCTAAATAACCCAACAATAGTATATAATATAAGGCATAATTTATATCGTAGTCAAGTACAAAATAATATTAATATTAAAATAATCTGGATCAGAGGGCATAATAATATTCTTTATAATGAAACAGTGGACAACCACGCTAAACAAGCATGCGTAATCGGTTTGTCGACAACACCTATATTCATTCAACGTCAGAATATTTAAATTTATACACTAACAAATTACGCAAAACATGGCAAAATGAATTTCCTGACAAATCTAGTTCAAAAGGGATAACTTACTATAATATTAATAATAAAATCAAGAAAAACCCTTGGTTTAAAAATATAAGTCTTCCAAGAAAAGCAATCAAATCAGTTTCAAGAATGCGCCTAAACCATACACTTTGCCCGGCTCACCTACACAGATTTAACATTATTGAAAGTGATTGTTGCAGGTGCAACAAAGATGAAATTGCCGACTTAAATCATTTAATATTATCTTGCCTGAATTATGAAAATATGCAAAATAAATTTTATCAAATATTAATAAAAAAATTGACGTGAAGTGTGAATTTTCAGACATTTCAGGGTTTTGCAGGTATTTAATAACTGAATGATGATTATTTGGGATGCCAAAACAAATTTTATGTCAAAATATTTTTTTATGAATTTTAATTCGAATGCCTAATACCAATATTTAATTTTCTAAATATGTGCAGTATTTTTTTTACATAGCAAGGTTCATTATGATTTTGAAAATTGCGCCTATGGCTTCTATTGGTTGCTTAAATCATCAGCCCCGCCCTCTGATTTCGTATACATCAAACAGAATTAAATTATAATTTCAACACTTCCCACTGGTTATTAAATTTACGCTTTTAAAAATTAAATGCAACATTTTCCCAAAATATAACTAGAATTTTGACAAAATAATTTAAACAAAAGAAAAATGCAAAAAAAAACAAAAAAAATAAAATTGACAGGATTCGAACTCTAGTTTGCAAGTTACCTGTTTACAAATTAGAAAACCAATGACTAAACGCACATAGCTATGAGTGCTGACGTATCAACTTGGTTCCATAGCGAATTAAATATTTAACATATTTTGGTTAAAAACACAAAAAATGCATTATTTTCCGAAAACATAATCTGATCAAAAATTCCTGTTGTACTATTCTGGTTCACACCAATATACATTACTTAGAATTTTTTCAGATATTTAGTTTAAACCATCTGGGCTACAGGGTGTGGGACAAAAATTTTTTTGCACAATTTTGACAAAAATCGTGTCAAAATAATTTATTTTGCAAAAATAAAATTTTGATCGTTAATCCACGTACTAAGGGCTTTCATTTGATACCTTACTCAGAATTTTAAAAAAATATTTTTTTTTTTCGTTGAGCTCATATTTGTTTATATTTTTAGGGGGATATGTTTTTTAGATGTTTTAGTATTTTTCCTATGTGCGGGTCAAAAAGTTGTACAAGCATGCCAAATTTCAACTCTCTAGGTTTCGCCGTTTGGCTACAATTTTTACCGAACAGACAGACAGACAGACAGACAGACGACTAAATGACGGTATAAGGGTTTTTTGGTCATACCTACAAAACCCTAAAAACAACATAGTATTGCCTACAAACATCCATATTATTCTCCGACATGCCAATATAGAATTAATTAAAGCTTTAGCGGAATATTTAAATGATACGAAAATAACTATATAATTTACTTTCTTATAGTTATTGTTGTTATTGTTATTATTATTGCTATTATTATTATTATTATTATTTCTCTTTTTCTCATCTCATTACTAACTTGCTTTATTCTCTATTGTAAACCTTCCCATGGCCCTCCTCCGTAACCGATATCCTGCTGTGACGGGCCTCACTAACAATTACCTTATCCCATCTGAATCCTATCTTCTACATCCCAATTCATATTTATCATGTATTAAATAGCTCCAGACCAATCGTTAACAACGAAGGTCCGAAATAATTAAAAAAAAAAAAAAATACATAAGTCGTACAAAGTTAAACATAGCAAGCTTTAAAAATGATTTTGCTACATAAAAAGAAAAACAAATAAAACCGGCAATTTTTCTTTCCTGTTAGTACGAGTTTGATATTAAAGGTGATAATATCAAATCGTTTGTAATTATGGCTTACGTTCGTTATGCAAATGAAGAAATGACAGATATGGTTCTGACATTCGGGGAATGTCAAATAAATTCTCTTAGGGTCCAGCATCTACCAAGAAAGGTATCTTGAAGGTAAAGGTTAGAAGACTTAGAACATAGGGTAAGAACAGCCATTAGGGAAATTCAAGAGTATACCGTTCTAAATGTAATGGAAGAATTTTTATTACGAGTGAGAAAATGTGTGGATAACAACGGCGGTCATATTGAACTTTTGTAAATTTTCCTTAGTTTATTATTACTAACTTTATTCATATTTTGTTTTATTGTTTTTCCTATTTACATAATGTTATATCTCTTTATAATTTAGTTTCTACGATTTTTATGCTATTTATTATTTTGTAAATAAATGGTCGCCATTTTGAAATGGTTAAAATTGAAGTATGATATTTTGATATCCTTGTAAAGCTGATTTAATGTACTTTCAATAAAAATAAATGAAAGTACCGATTCCCTATGCTAGATAAAAAGTTGAAACATTTTCCGCTGAAACCGGAAGTGATACAGATTTATTATTATAGTCGTTAAGTGGGCCCTTTAGTTTAGTTTCACTTTTCTTATGTTTCTTTTCTTTTTTCGTATCTCTAAAAATAAAGGAGTTATTCGAGGTGCGGCGTTTCAAACAAACCCTGTATTTCTTGGGGGACCAAAAGAAATTTAAAAAAATTTAATTTATTTATTTACATTGGATACTTTATGGTTATTGAACAATTATTACAATTATAAATGTCTGTAGCTCCATTATTCTTCTGTATATTTTCTTTATATTGAAAGTTTGAAACAAACTGTGCATTGGTAGAGCTGGTGCAAGTAGTAGTACTTGTACCAGCTCCGTTATTGTCTGACGAGTTACTGTTAGCTTTAAAAATCTTATTAGCAATTGCTATTTTACTTGAAATGGAGTTCAATATAGCGTTACGCCACCGGAGATTTCCACCCCCCGTGACATTTTAATGTTCATATCTCTGTTCCGGTATCAGCTAATAATGACGCCGATATTCTTCGATTGTCAGTTATTTCTTTGTAAACATGGATATCTTGTAACTTTAGAAATGACACATATATGGCGCTAGCATCCAGCACCCAGAAAAATAAGCGAATCGGCCTTGACCAAAAAAGATTTACTTTTTGGCTAGAACTAGATGATAAAAAAGAACTGCTTTTGCAATAGTCGCCCAAAATAATATTTTATTTAACAAGCATATAATGGAGGCTATATTTTACTAGGTTTGCCCCCTGAACCATAGGAGAGGGTTGTAATTATCCGAGTGAAATATAACCATTATATACAAGTCAAATACAGAAATTTATCTACGATTATATAGTTTCATCATTAAAAAATTAGTAAATTTAATTTAAAAACACAGAAATTCAGAGTGCCAATGTTTAACTTCAGAGCTGACGTCACAATATGCCTACCGAACGATCAGCTGATTTATTGTTTCATTTTAGTTAGCTTATAAATAATATTTTAATTTAAAATACGTGTTGTGTGAGGCACAAATAGCCATCGTTGCTGAGTGCCAATCATTTATACTAATTAACTAACTTACTAAATAAAAACTTGCACAGTAAAAAACGGATATTATTATCCACGGATAAGCACGCATGCGTGTCACATTTTACACTGCATGCAATAAGAGCATGCTATATGAGCAGCTTACAGTTGGGCAAATAATTTAATGGTAGTAGATAAAAAAATTTATACAAATTACAAGTTCTGCTTAGCCGTTCGCAACCGTCTTTAAACTGTAGGTGCCTTTCTGTGTACGCTAAAAAATAGACGTAATACTGACCATATTACTCCTGAATGTACATAGATTGAAAACATGGTCACGAAACCTGGAAACAGGAGGCCTTGGCTCATTTCGGGCTTTCGCGCCAATGATAATGATGAGATAAAGAAAATATTATATATCTACACTTCATAGCTTTTGATAATGACTAGATAATTTTTGCAGGATTTCAGCAAGATCATTAGAAAAATAGTAAATTTAATTTAAAAATGCAAACAATCTGAGCGTTTCTTATAAAAGTCCAAAACTGCCGTCCACAGGATGACTACCGAAATTCAGCTACAATCAGCTGAAGTTCGGACCTACAACAAATGTTTAAAATATATTTATCTGTTTATTGTTTGACTATGTAACATGGACTGTGTTAGGCATATATAACTATCGTTGCTGAGCACTATAATTATTCCACGTATGAGCTCGCCCTTGCATGCTCATCCCAATTTTGTCACAGTGGCGGAGAAAAAGACCCGCAGCCCCCTACGATTGTGGGGTTGTTAGGGTTGGGGGGAACTAAGGTTTGGAGGCGCAAAGGTTTTGGGGGCACAAAGGCTTGGGGGCGTAAAATGGGCGTAATATGTTGGGGGTGACACCACCATTGATTCCACAGCGTGTAATATGAACAGCTTTATGTATTTATAAATTCAGACACATAATGCATTTATTATGTGATGGCAAATTGTTTTTTATGTACGTCAACAAGTAACTGACACACTGAAACTTTCTCTTGTGTAAAAATATATTTGTTCCAACCAATCTCAAGCGGTTGTTTTAGCACGTTGAATGAAAACTACTTCTTTTGATTATGAAAGAGACCTGCGAAACCCTGAATTGTGTGATAATTTACATTTCACATAAATTTTAAACGAATTGATTAATTTTTGTATATTTTAAGTGAAGCGATTGTTCGTCTTGAAATTGTTTTGATGTGCGCCCCTGGCGAGGATTAAAAAGTAATTTTAATATAAAATGGTTGATTATAATTTGGCTGAAGTGATTCTGTATGTGAGAACGTTCGCTGTTCGTAGCTACGGGCGAGGAGAAAGACACTGCGTGTCATCTAAATGCTAATTAATGACAAACATCAGCTGTATATGTGCAGATAGGAATACGTACTTATTACGCCCCTGCAGTGGTAATCCACCGCAACTGACAGCAACTCCGAATGCCGGAATCCATCTGATCAGCTCTCTGCAACCCGCACTCCGCGCGGATACAAATGTAAAGAGATCTACATATGTGCATGTAACTGCATACATGCTTACATGTTGTAACCCTCTAACCCTCATGAATAACAATGCAACTAATTTATTTTTTATACTACTCTACTTGGAAAAAATACTGCAAATATTGGAAAACCTACAATACTGTCGCGTAGGCGGTATAGATCATATAGGTCAGTATTTCTAGACCACCAAGCAACTACAATACGACTTACACAGCTCAATTTGACGCAACTTCAAGACGACAAAGGAAATATAAATTTGGGAACAAATCAGTGACCTGAAACTGAACCCAAACCGGAACCGAAAACCCAAAAAAAAAACCTGTATTTTCGTGAACCTGAACGAAGTCATTATATTATTAAATATAAATAATATGGCAATAACAATGGCAAATAAGGTAATGAAATAATGTTATAAATAATAAAGATGGATAAATAAAAACAAAAATAAATAAATAATAAAAAATAAATAAATAAGATAAATATGTAAAAAAAAAATAGAAATAGGAGTTCAAATATCAACTGAGTAACGTAGGAACTCAGAAGCTTAGATATCAAAATAAGAAATTAAGAATTAATACTAAAAGAGATCATATTCAATATCTGTATGATGATATGAATACATGCGGTTAATTGGGGACTTAAGAAATAGATTGGTACGCGCATGCGGTAGATAGAAAAGTAGTGGGTTACGAGTATGGGCAAGGCCGGTATGGAAACTTAAAAGTTGAAGAAGTGCTGGATCATCAATTTTATTAGATATTATTTTTTAAAGAATGACAATGATTTGATTTCACGGCGTTTGTATAATGGTTTGGTTGAAAATATTTGAAGCAGGGAGTCATAAGGAAGTTCAGGAGGAGGGTATGATCCCATGACTTTAAAATAAATTAATTTATGTAATTTATGCTGGATCTTTCTAAAGAATTCTTCTGGACGTCATATATTGGATGCCACACCACGAAGCAATATTCAGATTTGGACGGAATAAAGGAATAGAACAAACTAAAGATGGCAGTAATGTTAGTAAAATACCTTTTTTTCCGTTATTTATGTTTTATAATTTAATAATCATATTAAGTAAAGTCCATATCTTTTGTTTAAGCGGAACTAATCAGCAGTTACGTTTTCCTAAGCTTTCACGACAACCGAGTTTGCCTAGTTTATTTCATGTTGTCAGAAAGAATAAAAATATGAAAAGGGAAACGAGAATAATAAAAAATAAAATATACCGTGTGTGCGACGAAACGCTGTTTAACATGGGTTTTTAAATAAGAGCGGAAATTGGCTCTTCTGTACATTTTAGAGCAAAAATACAAAAATAAATTTGTTCAAAATTAGTTTTTGTTCTAAAAGTCGAAACTTGTTGCCATAAAATGTCTGTAACACTAGATATTTGGAAAATAAAATGTAACGTTTTCATCAAAATACAGATAGTCGTGCAGATAAAATATAAAACAAATTTTTAATATAATTCTGCTCCGAATTAGAATTTACAGATTTAGAATCATTAAAAGGCAGAATATGCGTTTACGTTTATTCAATCCACAAGATTGTTCAGATCAATCTGGTGACGTCACAAGATTAGTCGGATTGCTCCGATTTTGTTAACATTTTCGTAAGCAATATTTGTCTAGTTAAGCCTGGTGACTGAGATGTGTTCGTCTCAGTTACGCCTGGTGACGGTGGCGCTAACTGCAACTGTCAAATTTCTGTCGTTGATTACAACTGCTACCGCATTTTGTTTTATAAATATGAGTTTAATACTAATAATAGAATTCTATCCCAAATGGCACTTATTTCGTCTATCTTGTTAAGTTATATTTTCAACATATTCCAATTTGCTGTAAGATTCAATTTACCCGCGCTATCCCTCACCGCCAGCAATAATCCATTAATCTCAGCAATCCTGCCAGGATATTGCTTGGAAACGCTCGGATTGCTTGGAAACGCTCGGATTGCTCCGGCGGATCAATCGGATTGACTAAAAATAAGCTAATATGTACACTCCAACTGCCTTTACGAACGGATCAGGAGCACCCGGATTGCTCGGATTAATCTGACTGAGTAAACGTAAACGCCTAATATCTTTAGAATGTTCTAAAATATCGTCTTATCAATTAGCCAAGGCGTTCTTTTTATGATAGATTAGGTTATTGTTTGGCAGAACATTTAATATAACTTTCATTGTAGCTTCTCAATTTCGCCGGTATCAGTATAATAAAATAATCTTTTGTTTCAAATTGTTTGATTTATTTATTATTACTAAAAAAAATATATATACTTTTTTGTGCACATTTGATATTCGGAGTAGAGTTACATTAAAATTTTGTTTTATGTTTTATTACCAGGTTATCTGAATTTCGACGAAAACATCATATTTTATTTTCCAAATATCTAGTGTTACAGACATTCTATGGTATCAGATTGAAATCAGATAATCAAACTGAAACTTTTTAGAAACAAAACCTAATTTTAAACAATTTTTTAATCTTGCATTTTTGCTGTAAAATGTACAGAAGAGCCAATTTTCGCACCTATTTAAAATCCTTAACATGGGATTTTAAATAGGTTAAATAGGTTAGGTTAAACTGTGTTCTGCGTTTTGTTGCCCACATGGTTTAATAAATGTTTATATTTTTGGAAGAAAACAAGAAATTTAAGAAATGGGAATTTGTATTAAGAACGACAAAAAAAAAAAAACAAAAACAAAATGTAATGAAAATGACATTAAATAATGACATCAACTTAACATAGAATATTCAATGTAAATATGATTTACAATAGCTTAACTAAATGGCCAAAATCCCGATTCAATCGTTAAAGTTTGGAATAGAATTATGACACAAAAGTTATCTAAGTGTATGTACCACGAAATTACGATCTTAAAAATACGATCCTTATTTCCATCCTTAATTTAAGTTATTTTATATATTTTAATTTTATGACTAAGCTTTTAGGTCTTGTGTTTATACCTTAAAATTTGTTAGTGCTTTCTTATTTGTTGGAGATAGTGGTGTAATTTCTAATTAATAATGAAAGATATCTGAAGGTGCAAAGTTAGCTTTTATGTAAAGCAACGAGGGTTATAAAATTAACTTGAATTAAAAATTTATTCTTCTTAACAACAAAGTGGAATGTTAATACATCAAAGTTATTGTGTATAACATAGCACAATCGTGTTTGAGCTACGAATTTTTAAAATTTTGCTCCTGTGTGTCCTGCAACTAGTCGTACACTTGTGTATTACGAGGAGTATACATTCCAGTTTTTTTATACTTCATTTAAACAGTAACCCATTTATGCAAACACCAAATCTAAAAATGAGAAATCGAGTGAAAAAAACATCCACACATTTGAAAAAAACAGTAACGATTACAATCTAAATCCTAGCAACATGATTTACACGAGTGGCTGAACAGAAAAACATAAATGCGACACGTCACAAAACAAACATAACCCCCTGCCTTCCGTCTCGCCCCGCTTACCGAGAATATGTCATAACATGTAAATGTACACGTTTAAAAATCAACCCTTTTTTAGTTCTCATAATCCAGGAGACAAACTCATTAACACTCTCTATTAAGGTGGGTATACACGGCTTATCCGTGTATATATCCGTAATACGCAGAAACAAGGTACAAACAGTAGCGAATAAAGGTACAGGACCACTGAAATGTGAAGATTGTCCAGAAATTATACATCGTTTGAGTATTAACAAGCTTTTGACAGGCTAAATCACGAATCTCTATGGAAAATTCTTCTACATGCCGGCGTACCACAAAAGATAACATATCTTATTAAGGAACTAAATACAGCGGGATTATCATCGAACCCTTCAAAGGCACATGGTGTAAAGGAAGGCCGACTGTTGTCTCTGTTACTGTTCAACGTAACACTCGACTGGGTTCTACGCAGTGCATTCTCAGGAAATAGAGGAATTCGAGGGACCTCCACGATTAACTCGATGATCTGGAATACGCAGATGAGATTTGAGTACTGGTTCAGACGAGAGCTTATACACAAGCTAATCTTGACAGCATTGTATATTATGCTCAAATGGTTGGTCTAAACATCAATATCCACAGAACCAAATACACAGAACTAGGAATAATTACAGGCTTTACATAAACGGAGAATAACTTGATGAGGTAAACGAGTTCTGATACCTTCTCTTCTTCGAGTGCCATCTCGTAACGGAGATTGGCGATTAACACGGAGATTTTTATTTTTGATGAGGCAGTGCGGAACAGAGATGTGGTGCTTTTGCCATACCATTGTCTCAGATTTTTCAACCAGGAAGGTCTTCTGCGGCCTGGTCCTCTTTTCCCCACAATTTTCAACTGGATTAACAGTTGTAATAATTCGTATTTTTCATTATGTATTACTTATCTTAGATATTCTAATTTACGTTTATTATTGAATACAATAGAATACATTATATTTATAATTGAATACATAATTTCTAGATGTGTATTCATTCTGCGCAATACTTCATCATTAGTTCTATGATCTATCCAGGAGATTTTAAGAATTCTTTGATAGACTTAATTCAAACGCGTTTATCCTTTTCATTACATCTTCAGTCATTGTCCACGCTTCCATACCATAAACGAGTAACATTGGAAAAATTTAACATTTAGCTAGACGTTTACGTAAATCTAAGCTTAAGTTATTGTTATTCAGAAGCGGTCTGATTTTTTCAAATACATTGCGAGCTTGTTCTATGCGTCTCTTTATTTCGTGATATTGTTTTCAGTTTTCGTATAAATAAGTACAAAGATATTTGTATGAAACTACTTGCTCCATACGGATATTAATAATTTTTTTATGGTGTAGATTATGGTTAGATTTACTGACGACCATGTTTTTTTTTTCATGTTAAAATCCAAGCCATATTCTTGACTAGCAACATATACGGATTGTACGAGGATTTGAAGGTCTTCGACAGTGGCTGCCAATAGCACTAAGTCATCAGCATAACGGACGTTATTGATGATTGATCCCTCACGTTCTTCTAATCCCTACACGATTGTACGTTCTTCTATATATCTAGTTTTGATACCTAGGTAGCATAACTAATAAACACGATGGCAGCGAAAACAACATATTAAGCCTGTATCAGAAAAGTGTAAAGTGCTGTCATCAAGCTGACGCATATGGAGCGCCTCAAAGATCTCATTATTTTTTATGTCAAAGTAGAGTAACACGTTTTTTTTTTTTTTTTTCGTGTGAGAAGTGCATTTTTTCATGGCCTTGGAGGATTTGTAGATTATTTTATGTACTTGGGTGCAATTGTTACAAACAATAAAAATGAAGATCTGGAAATCACAACAAGATTGGCTTAAGGCCGTAAATGTGTCGGATCTTGCAAATTTTTAAATCAAAGAGTGATAAGATCAGCAAAAGTGTGCGTTTATAAGACAATAATTAGACCAACAGTGATGCATGGATGTGAGTTGTGGACAATGAACAATTGGACAAAAACAAATTGGAAATGTTGGGGCAAAAAGGTACTACGAAAAATTTGTGGGGGAAAGATAGTTGATAGTTCGGTGTAATGTTACGTAGAACCAGTAAAGAAATAAGGGAATTTTACTGGTATTTCAGTATAGATATTTAAGTCAAAAAAGAAAGACTAAGGTTGTTAAGACACATGACCAGTCTATCAGAAGAAGGCAGACAAAAATAGTCCTCCTAAGAGGAATAATTACCAAAAGGAAAAGAGGTCGTTCAAAAGAATGATGGTTTAAGGCCGTTCGAAAAGACCTGGTACAAATTGGTTTATTAAAAATATCTACAATTTCTTATATATATTCCCGAAGAAGACGTTGAATAGTTGCTTCTGAAGTAAATTTAACGGGTTGATCGATTGAACTAAAACGGTCAAAATCCAAAAAATAATTCACAACTATTTAATTATTTTGCTAAATTTGTCAAACTATGACGCTTTCGTAGCAACTGAACAGCTACAATGTTTAATATAGTATTTTCAACTTGCCCGACCTTAATATATAAGGGGCAAGTATTGTAATCGCGAAAATTTTCGATGTCGAGATTTTGACTGTTGACCATGTTTCATGGTCCAGGGATTCCAAAAAACCTATTTTCGAAGTGCCGTCCGTATGTGTGTGTCTGTATGTGTGTCTGTGTGTATACACGATAACTCAAAAACGGTTTAACTTAAAGAGTTCGGTCTGGTACTAAAAAATTCTCCTAATAATTGGGAAGAACCCTATTGTTTTTTATTAAAATCCGAAACCGGAAACGGAAGTTATTAAACATTAAAATTTAAAAAAATTCGTAACTAGTAAACCAAGCCTTGGACAAAAAATTGTATAGGACATAATTTGATGTATTTTTAAAGATTTACCTAAATCTTTTTTTAAATTAAAAAAAAAAAATATTTTTTTTTTTTTTTATTATTATTATTTTTTTTTATGGGAGGGCAAGTCTAGCGGAGGTCTTGCTTCGCAACTGGTTTGTTTTTACAATGAAATGTATAGTAATTTTCTCGCGTATTTTAGTATTATAATTCAATTGTAGAAAAATATTGTGTGCACTTCATACTCGAAAAAGGTTTAGAACTCCGAAAAAACGCATTTCGCGCAGTTGGTATACAAATAACTATTTCTCCTTAGTCACCATTTAGATTGAAGTACTAGTCATACTTTTGACGAGTTTTTGGATACCTTTACCGTAAATATCAGCCACTTGTGAGTTCAGCTTATTTGTCACTTTTTTTTTCTTCGTCGTCATCTTTCTGTCATCACGAAGAAAGCCCATGAGATGGGGGAATATATGCTCCCTAGATCACTAGGATTGAATTCCTTGGAGTTCTATTTTTAGGTATTGCTTTAACATATTTTTTTTGATCGGGAAAATATATAAAATGTCACGTCACTGTCCATCAAACTAAAGCTTTCGCATGATAAACGTATACAATGCATTTTTGCATAGAATATGGAGCCTAAAAAGTAAACAAAAAAACTTTTATTGTTAGTGAAATCTCGCCAGCGTGATTTTATTTTATGAATATTAATTTGTTATTGTAACGTTGATTTCTGAAAAACATAGCGGTAACTGACTGGGAATATCACTCTCAAAACAAAACAGTGGCGTACGAAATCCAATAATTCAGTAATTTTAAAACGAAAAAATCGATTTTATTAGGTTGCGGATTTTATAATTTTCGAGGTTGGAATGATTCTCTATTTCAGAAAGGTTTCCAACGCCTGGACTAGGTAATCATTACCATTACCCTAAGTGGCTTAAGAGCAGAGTAAACACCACAATTCTCACCATATAAAACTAGCAATCTGAAATAAAATTACTAACAATCAATACATCAAACTGCAATAAAAATTTGCAGAGAGCTTTATACATGTAATACGATATTTTAATAGTGAAAAATTTGTTGTACAAATTTAATCGCTCAATCTGTTAACAACAGTTATCAAAGCAATAGTTTTCCATATTTTTTTAAACATAATTGTGAACTTCAATTCACTTTTATAAAGTCTATTTGCGTTAAAATTATAGTTACACAATAATTAGTAATCAAAGTTAGGCATTCGATCTGTGTCAGACTCCTAGGCATTATTTTTACTGTGATATGCCTAAGAGGCTATCTAAGCATAGCGTCTTTTATAGATTATAGCCTCGCTTATAATAATTCCATAACTTAATGCCTAGCAGATCCATAAAAATAGGACGAAGATTTTACTGCTTTGAACATGTATTTGCAACAAAAAGAACAAAGAGAGTACCGTAATATTTATGTTATGGATGCATAGCGTATCTATTATAAGTCTAACAGTTAGTGTTCCTGTACAGTGTTAGTAAGTTGTTCTGATATTTCGGCTTTCATTAAATATATGTTTATTGTTATTAGATTATCATTTTTGTGATACAACTATATATTTTTATGTAATATCCTCTGAACATATATGTGGTGAATGTTACTGCTTGAGTAGGGGGAACATTTTCATTTTAATAAACGTGGCAATGTTGCATCACGTGATATTACACAACTATAATTTTAACGTACATAATCTATATGTAAATAGATATTTCGATATTGTTGTTCATATTCCTACACGTCTTCTTTACCAACTAAATCATTTCGATCTGCAGTACCTATTTATGAATGTAAGTACAATAACTATAAGTAATTTTTACAATATAACAAAATAGCTACAAACATATTTGTAGAATTAAGTTTTAACTATTTTTTTTACACTTTCCGTATTCGAATTCAAATATGCGTTGATTGACAATATGGCGTTCATTATTTAATTTTTTTATTCATAATTCATAACATTTATTTTACAGTTAACAATATATTGTTAGTAATGAACGGACAAAAAGTTTTCTAAGAAATATGTTAAAAACATTAATATCCAGCAGCAAATATATTGCAATGCAAGGGTCGGTAACCTTTTTAAGGTCGCGGGCTGTATTAAAACAAAAAAATTTGAAGGGCCATACTTCTTTTTGTAATTTTTATGATATTAATTTCTTGTCTATGTCAGTTTACACTATTGACATCAGCTTTAATACGCCTAAGAAAATTATATTTTCTTATTGATGGGCCGCATAAAATCTTTTTACAAGCCGCATTCATCCCACGAGCCGCCCATTACCGATCCCTGTTCTAATGTGTTTAATTAAATAATAAAATTGAAATTGGGTGCGTATTGTTGATGTCTAGTTAGCAGTACTAGAATTGATGCATGAAAACAACAATTTTGAAGACGATCGTGAAGTAAACATGGAATGACATTTGCTTGGAGGTTAAGTCATATGGTCGTAGAACATACTAGACTCTGGCTGCGTGTGCAAAATAACATATTATACCTAAATAAATGGATAATCTAAATAATAAATGCAGAAGAGGAAAACTTTATAATAATAATAGTTCAGCACTGTATGCCTAAAAGGCCCATGCCTTTTTGATCAGTTGTTCTCCACTGTTGCCTATTATTCATCTTTTTCTCCCACTCACTCACGCCTATCTGTTCCAGGTCCTTTCGCACCGGATCCATCCACCTTCCTTTCGGCCGGACCCCTCTCTTTTTTGCTACTACTCCACCCCTTAACATTGTCTTTACCACTCTTAGTCTTTGCCTTTTAATTACACTCACTATATCTGACTCCCCGTATAGTTCCATAACTTCTTTATTTGTTCTGCGAAAAAAACAGATCTCCCATTTTTTTCCTCTATGGTGGAACGTTTTCTTAAAACGTACCTTTTCCACACTCCCAATCGTTTTTGAGTTTCGTTGTTTAAAGGCCACGACTCACTTCCATACAAAACTGTTGGCCTAATAACTGACTTATATACCCTATGTTTAGCCGATTCTGACACTTTGTTCGATCTGATAAATTTATATAAGGACCCAACACATTTACTACCTTTCGCTAATCTAGATCTGATTTCCAGGTCTTCATTGTTCTCGTTTGATATTTTCACACCTAAGTACAACTGTCCACCGCTTCAAACTCATAAAGCCTTCCTGTATCTGTCCTTACACTGAAGCTCCCTTTCGGCTTTGAACTACTTTAATAAACATGTAATTAGTCTTTGCTACGTTAATTTTTAACCCCTCTTCACTTGCAGTCTTTTCTAATATTTTAGAATATTTCTTAGTTCTTCTTTTCTACTCGGAAATATGGCTATGTCATCAGCATAAGCTAAGTATGGATGTTTCAGATGGTAAATAGTTCCTTTGGTATGTATGTGGCTTTTTCGTATGACCCACTCCAGAGCTAGGTTAAATAGCATTGGGGCCACCGGGTCACCTTGTCTAAGCCCTTTTCTGATTTCGAAGCTCCTCGAAGTTTTCCCCCCTGTTGTCACTTTAACTTTTGTATCTGTGAGCGTCATTTTTATTAATAATTTGGGAAAACTTTATATTTGAAGCAAATATTCTAGAACGTAATGTTTTAGAACGAATAATTGAATTGTACACACATTTTAAGTTTAGATTTAACAATACTATATTAAAATTATACAGGTAATTATTTTAAGACACAAAATGAGAAAATACCTAAAAGTGAAAATTATTTTGAAGCAGTAATATCAAGATTCAATTCTAATACATTGAAAAACCAAGTGAAAACAACTATATTGAAATATTTCTTTTCATCCCCACCACACTTATTCATTCCAGTTGTCCGATCTCAAATTATCGAATGAGTAGAATGAATAGAATGAAAATATTGTCCCAACAAAACGCACCCATTGTGAATATAATTATTGTGGGATAATTGTCCAAACAAGTAACTGTCTTGAAGTGTGTCTACAAATCAAAGTAAAAAGCTTTACTAATTGGGTAATAGATTAAAAAGCTTTATCTTTGCAGAGATAGATTAATTAATTTCGTATTATTATTTTAAACATGGCAAGACCTGACAAGGAACATATCGAGATGGAGGTTTTTTATGAGTGAATATCTTATGTAAGAATAAGATTTTAGGCATTATTGTTGGCCATTGATTATAATTTATTATTATAATTATTATTATTATTATTATTATTAAATCAATGATAATTATAAATTTTACAGATGTCAAATTTTACATTTGCAAATTACGTCTACGGAGACATATTACATTTAGTTCAGAGCCTAAGTGTGCTCTAACACTAATTATTAAATAGATAAAAATTTATTGTAATACTTGTATAGTTTGTTATTTTAGTATGATTGTTATTTTTGAATGCAAAATTTGTGAGAACTGCATTATTTAACTTGCTCTTAATAGATGTTTTTTCGAGCCTGCATATAGTTGATGTTTCTTAATCTACTCATTTATTTTAAATTTTTAGTATATTTGTATAATTGTTGTTAAAAATTCTCCGTCCCTGTGTGGTGTCTGTATAGCAATGAATTTATAATGGTATCAAAACATTTCCCTATGTAAATTTGTGCACAGTGCCACAGTTTGATGGTGGGTGTAGTGGCGGGGTTGGGGGAATGGTTGAATTAAGGGTACCGCCATAATGCAACATCGATTCAACGTTCCGTTATACTCATCAGTTGATTAACATATATCCACGACAACATTGTAATACGTTTTACATAAAGCGCACGCGTCAAATGAAATTGAGTAAGGTATGTTCATCCTACAGTAGAAATCTGGTTAAGTTTTTGGATAATTCTTTTTTGGGCGACCATTTCAAAAACAGTACATTTTCATCATGTAGTACTAGACAAAAAGTAAATATTTTTTGGTCTAGGCCGATTCGCTTATTTTTTTAGCCGCTGGATGCTAGAGCCATCTATGTGTCATTTCTAAAGTTACAAGATCTCCATGATTACACGGATACAACTGACAGCCAAACATTTATAATTGTAATAATTGTTCAGTAGCCACAAATTATCTAATGTAAATAAATAAATTTAATTTTTCTAATAAAAATTAAAATATTAAAAAAAAATGCCTAAAGTGGGGAACATAATGCAACGGCGCGTTGACGGCATTTGGACGGCGCTATCTGTCAGAGGAAAGTTAAAATCAAGCTGTCGTACGCAAGTGCACAGAATGTGTAACGTCCTAGCGGCGTTCCAACGCCGTTGATACTGAATGTTCGTCAACTTCCAACTTTTGACGCCGTTGAACGTTAACGTAGAACACCTAACCTCAGTTTTTACTGAATGGTAAAGTGTTTGTACGTATAAATAACTTGCATACAACATAAATAACATCACACACAAGTCTTCATCATCCATTATAATTTTAATAAAAGAAAGCGCACGTATAAACACAGATATAGGTTGTCACGTGACACTTTGACGGCGTTAAAAATTATTGCATAGTGTACAGGCGAAAATTCAATGCCGTTTTCAACGGCGCTAACGCAACGCCGTCGCAAATGACGGCGCGCTGACGGCGTAGCGCGCTGTGCATTCTGTTCCAGGCTTTATCTGTTTGAAGTCCACGGCTGCGCCTCCGCCTTCAAATTCAGTTGCGGCCGAAAAAGATCTACTTTTTGGCCATGGTACACAAATAACTATTAAATCATTGATATTAAATATAAAATGGTAAAAATATCATTAGTCTTGTAGCCCTGTGAATAGAATATAGATAACATGACCATCAATATTTGGCGATAAAACGGGAAAGAGTCAGTACAAAAATAAAGAGTTATCAAAGAGCAATATAAAATACTGGCTGGAGTACCCGTACTTCGTACAGTTTTTGTAATGTACATTTTTGCTGTAATGTAAATGATAAGTGAGATATTTCAATTCAAGTAGAACAGAAAATAATCGTTTCTTTATTCTAATCCACTCTTTTTATGTATTTTCGATGTTAAGTAAATAATGAGTGAGATACTTCGTATATAAGTAGCTCTCCCCATAGCTCCCCAAATATATATCTTTTTTTAAATTTTATTTTAATGGCCTTTGCTGCTTCGCCAATTAGCCAGGACAGTTCTAATTTTTTTGAAAATTCCATGCCTGAACGGAAATCATACCCGAGACCTTAGTAACGCAGAACACGCATGTTACTACTACGCTACGCTGGTCGACAATATATCCCTTATTAAAAACTGCATTGAAGATGTGTCCTCATACACATTTTTGATGTAAAGTAAATATTAGTGAGATATTTCAAGATTTCAGTTTTAGGGTATCTCCCCTAACTCCCCAAATATTCATCCAATCGAAAAAGTATATATACAAGGTGTCTCAAAAGAAATTTTATATTTAGTGGATGGATTAAAAAAAAAGTAAGCCGTATATAGAAAAAATGTTTATTAATTATTAAAATACACTTTTTGGGGATTTATTTCTTAAAAATAATATCGTCTAAATGTAGACCCTCACGTTCTCGGCACTCATTTAATCGAACAGTAAAATTACTTATGACGTATCGGCAGGTGGACTCAGGGATGGCTGCCATTTCGTGACGGATATTTTCTTTCAAATGCGCCAGTGAAGTCGGTTTATTGGCGTAAACTTTAGATTTAAGATAACCCCATAGGAAAAAGTCCATAGGGGTTAAATCTGGACTGCGTGGAGGCCAATTTATGTCACCTCTCCGGGAGATCAATTTGCCTGAGAAAATTTCACGAACACGTGGCAGAGACATATTGGACGTGTGTGAAGTCTTGCACCAATTGAATTTTGTAGGGGTGCAGCTTTAGGTCTTTGTGCATAATGCGATGTAATGCTGATCTATGCACATTTAAAGCACTTGTGCGCTTCCGAATTGAAAGGTTCGGGTCGTCACGAACAGACTGATTAACATTCTCCACGTTTTCTACCGTTCTTGATGACCTAGGTCGCCCGGATTTTGATTTATCCAGCGTTGTACCAGTCTCTTCAAACTTTTTAACCCAATGTCGAATGAGAGGAATGCTTGGCGCATCATTTAAGTGACGAAAACCTCGAATACTGCAGAATTTTCTACGCGCTACAGTCGCCGAATCACCGTTTTTGTAAAACTCTCGCACGCATAACGCGCGGTCTGCTCCCGAGAAACGCTCCATAGCGATTAAATTCCCAAGAGCCAGGCTACCGATTGACATAACCCCCGCGCCCCTCGGATACGTTGCGTTCACGCAGTAAGCTAAATAAATATAAAATTTCTTTTGAGACACCTTGTATTAGGTCGGCAAGGATGAAATTTGTAAAAAAGGCAAAGTTGGTTGATAACTTACAAATATAAGGAATTATTTTATTCGTCAAAATATGCACCCATATTGTCTATATACTTTTGCCATTTAAGCGGCAGGTTGTTCAGGGCGGTGGTATAAAACCCTGGCGGCCGAGAGTCAATGAATTTCTGGAAGGTCAGTTTTACAGTATTGTCGGAATTAAACTGTTTTCCTATTAAAAAGTTGTCCAAATTGCCGAAGAATTGGTAGTCAGTGGGGGCTAGGTCTGGTGAGTATGGAGGATGATGAAGAAGTTTCAACTCCAATTCCTGTAGTTTTGCCACAGTTATTTGTGCAGTGTGTGATCTAGCGTTATCATGCAATAAGATAGGAGTCGATCTGTTGACCAATCTAGGCTGTTTTTCTTTAAGTTTTCGCATCATTTCGTCCAGTTGGTTGCAGTATATTTCTGCTGTGATCGATGAGCCAGTTTTTTTTTTTAAGTTACTTGTACGAAGCTTGGCGAACCAATTTGATATTGTCTGCTGCGTAGTAACACTAGAGCCAAATACACTATCAATGGTTCGCGCGTTCCGCGATACCGCAGTTCTACGTAAGAATCTCAAACTTCATAATAGTGCAAATTGCCGACCATTCCATTTTCAACAAAATTCGTTTTAAAAAAAAAATTATTGATATTTTTTAGAGCATACAATGATTTCTTTAAACAGGCGAGAGGTGTAACTTTCCAACGTAAAAAAAAAAACAGAAAAAGGAACGGTAAAATATTAAGTCAATGTCAAATAATAAGCTGTTAAAGTTGCCAATATTATTAACTACAAATTTCATCCTTGACGACCTAATATATATAAACAGATCTATTTTATTATTATAAACAATTTTTGAGATATAAATTTTTACATATATATGTCAATATTGAGGAGATATTTCAAAAGTTTAGCTTTAGGGTATCCCCCCCCCCGTAACTCCTCATATATTCATCTAAATGAAAAAATTCATGAAAATAAAAAAAATGTTTTCATATTATGACTATTTTTGTCATTTATGAATTAGCTGTTATGTCAATAATAAGGGAGATATAAGTAGATTTTAGTTACAGGGTGTTCCCCCCGTAACTCAACGAATATTCAACTAATTAAAAAAATGAATTGAACAAAAGAGATTTGTTTTATTACTATAAACAATTTTTGTTTTGATCATTTTTCTGTTAAGTCAATAATAAGGGAGATATTTTTTAAGAAACATATTGCCGAAGCACCCCCCTAGAATATTTTTTTTTAAATGCATTATAATGTTCGAATCCTGGTTCTACTCTATCATCATACGAAATTACGTGAAATATATCCAGCAGTTTTTGCGAGAATCTCGACAGACAGACAGATAAAAAAAATTTTTTTTTGTCTGTTTTTACGATTCATACGAATCGTAGCTCATTGTGTCCAATTGGTCTAGCGAACGTAGCAAACATAGCGTACAAAGCATAGGTAGCATACCATAAGTGTAGAGCGGTGTTTGGCCTCAGCATAATCTTTATGATATTATAGATTCTATAGTGATCAGCACTTTAAAAATGTATATCCAAGAGATAAATGATCAAAAGTGCTGACATAAATGATGAGTGCAAGTAAAGAATCGAATTGTTTAAAATCATATTTCCTTTTTTAACAAAGATACCTAGTAAAAAAATATACTTTTTCTTTTTAAAAATTTAATTGTTATTTTTGTAAAAAAAACATGTTGCATGTTTCTTATTTAAAATCTTGAAAGCGAGTACTATTCGCGAGATAAGTTTTAAGAATTATATATGTATGTACTTGACATTTATGAATCTTTACCTCAATCTTTTAGTAATAAATAGGCTACTTTGTAAAATTTAAATAATTTAATAAAGGAGCTATTAAATTCACAGACAATAAAAAACTGTGAATTTTAATTTTGTTTATCTAGGCAATAAATTTTGTTTGTTAAAATCAGGAAAAGTTATTCAAGAAATGAGATAGGAAATTGCTCTTGAAATTTATAAATTCTTAAGGAAAATTTCGGCTTTTATGTTCGTAATGAGGCTCATAATCCAAATATTAAATGAGAGACAATTAAAATGGATAAATCATTGTATATTCTGTTCAAAATCAACAAGTAGTAATCATGCAATGTTCACGTGATAATTTTGTCGAACTCTCGTCGTTCGTTGGCTGTTGAGCTATTAATTTTATGCATGAGCAGTGTAATTTTTATGCTTGTTCTATAGCATATCAATTATAAACCAGGCTTAAGCCCCGTTTATAACAAGTCCATAGCATGGCTCCATAAAATAATAAATGACTTTCGTTGTTAATTTTCTAAAACTAGATACTCTTATACTAATATTTCACACATCTTCGTTTCTTCATCTCTGTCTCAAGCTTACACCCAGCTTAGCACGTTTCATAGCTCTTTGGGAAACACGTAAGCCTCGTTTATAATAAGTCCATAATGAATGACTTTCGTTGGTAATTTTCTAATACGAAAGTCTACTTATATACTTTATTCAGAATGAAGAGATAGGAATCACGCACTGTTCACGAGATAATTTCGTCGATCCCTCGTCATTCGTTGGCTGTTGAGTAGTTAACTACATGCAACAGCCAATAGACTAGCGACTTCAATCTTTCACGTGATTTTATTACTATTTCTGCATTTCGAACAGGGTATAGTACTATCATTTAGAGTCAGTGGTTTACAAATTATTTCCATTGTGAGCCCTCTCCAGCGTCAATTCAAACTCTGTTTGAGTTTGAATTTTACTGCTATTTATTTTCTTCTTCCTCGGAGGAATACCCCCATAGTTTTTTTCACTTATTTCTGTGTTGTGTTGATTTTTTTTGTTTCTTCCAGGGGATTTATCTTTCTATTGCTTTTCTACGTCACCCCGTTCTTTCCTAGGTCTTCTTCCGTATCTTGTTATAGATACCCTGGCTTAGTATATCTTTTTCATATCTTTGCCTTCATCCATCTTTTGGATATGATCATACTGTGTCAGTTGGCTTTTTTACCATTACTCTTTCTTCTATTGGTTTTGTTCCCAACAATTTTTACTGAATATAATTATAAATCAAAAATAATTTTTAATGGAAATGGAATTTAATGGATTAGTAATGGAATAGCAAATATTATTCATTCAAATTAGTAATTAATGTGAAGAATTAAACCTCTTCTTTTGTTACAATGTTTTTTTTTAAATTTGGATTGATTGTAGAGACAGTTGAATAAAAAATGCCAGGGTGCCATCCAACTTACTTTAGTATTTTCTTTTAGCCGCAATGTAGAGCGAAAATACACCTTTACCCAACTGACACTAAACCCTAACAAACAACGAAGTACGTTTTTAAATAACGTATCTCCACTTGCCACGATAGGTGCAAACCACTGTACATATGTTTTTATATTTTTCGTGCAATGTGTTTAAGTTTCAGTATTTTTTATATATGTGAGCCAAAAATTGTAGATTTTTACTCTTTAGGACCTAGACCAAAAGGTGTGGCTAAACGGCTGGACCTAGAGTCTAGTTCTATCCGTTTGATCACAATTTTTACCGAACAGACAGACACATGTAATGGCATGCACTGGCATTCGTGGAAAATTATTATCATGGATAATTTCATTTCTAACTGGACGCATATTCCGAGTTCGTGTTGGATCTTATTTCTCGCAGTTCTACCCAGTTACGAGTGGGGTACCTCAAGGAAGTGTTATTGGTCCTATTCTATTCCTGATATTTGTAACTGACTTAGTCGTAAATCTGTTATGTGAACATCAGATGTTTGCCGATGACCTGAAGCTTTATAAAGAGGCACAAAACTCAGCAATAATTCAAAACGACATAAATTCCATCACAGATTGGTGTACTGCATGGCTTTTACCGCTGAACATACTAAAATGTCGCATATTACATCTTGGAAACAATAATCCCAGGCACATTTATTATATCCTAGGAAGCGCTATGCAGCAGATCGAAAGTGTAGTGGATCTTGGCATAACCATTACAACAACACTTGATTGGTCACCGCACATAGCTAATATAGTGAAAAAAGCAAATAAAGTCCTGTACATTACATACAAATCTTTTCCTCATCTAACCCCTTCCTTATTTCGTTTAATTTAACTATCTTACATTCGCCCTCTCCTAGAGTTTGCAGTTGTTGTTTGGTCGCCCTACCTACATCGAGACATACTACTCCTGGAGGGGCTCCAAAGACGTGCTACTCGACTACCATGTAGTCTTCGTCATCTCTCATACGAACAACGACTTGCAAAACTAAACATACCATCACTAGGTGTTCGTAGAGAGCGCGGAGACCTCATTCAGATGTACAGGCTAACTACAGGCAAGTTTTCCACTGATATGTCTTCACTGTACGAACTTAACCTGGACCGTCGGCTTCGTGGACACCATTTAAAATTAAAGCACGAGAAATACAACAAGCAACCGAGGCAACACTTTTTCACCAACCGTGTATTTGAACTGTGGAACTCTCTCCAGGACAATGTCGTATCTGCCCCATCGATAAACGCTTTCAAAAATAGAATTAGCCATCTATTCCTAATGTAATGGAAATAATTTATTAATTAGCAATTTTGTTCTCTTGATTATTTTGTTCTTTTGTTCTTTTGATTATTTTGTTTTTTTTTTTTTGATTATTTTGTTCTTTTGATTATTTTGTTCTTTTGATTATTTTGTTCTCTTGATTATTTTGTTCTTTTGTTCTTTTGATTATTTTGTTTTTTTTTTTTTTTGATTATTTTGTTCTTTTGATTATTTTGTTCTTTTGATTATTTTGTTCTCTTGATTATTTTGTTCTTTTGATTATTTATTCTCTTGTTTATTTTGTTCTTTCGATTATTTTAAATATTATTTATAGTATAATGTTATATGCCTCATAATTTTGTAAATAATTGTATTATATATTATTTTCTAGTTTGTAAGTATAATTATGTAATTATTTTTCTTTGAGCATAACAAGCCTATGGCTTCTGCTCTACTTTTTGTAATAATAATAATAATAATAATGTAACGGTATAGGACAATGATGAGCCCGCGAGGCCAATACGGCTGTCTCAAGTTCTTTTTGCGGCCCCCGTTGATCCGTTTCGATCGGCAAAAAATAAACAGTGTAAATTTTCGCTGTCTCATACTTCTATTAAATATCTATTACCGGATATTGTTTTTTACATGTACATTTATTTTTGTGTGTTAAAATAAAGCAAAATAACGGAAAGTAAATTTTTGGATCAATACGCCTAACTAGAGTATTTTCTTTTCTGTTTGGTCCTGGGCAAAGAATGTTTGCCCATCACGGGTATAAAGGTTTCTCGGTCATACTTATGAAATCCTAAAAAAACTATTCTAGTGAATAATTTTATTATTTCAGAACTAGTTTCAGATTTTTATGTAGCTAATCTAAACAAGATATTGTAAGTGTTATGGCGGTGTAAGCCGCTAAAACCTGGTTTATAATAGCCAGGTTCTAGCACGATCTAGCTCGTCCGCCGATCTAGGCAAAAATAGTTTTTGTAGGTCTTTATATTTAATTATAAATGATTATTAATATTAATTCATTATATATAAATTTGATACTAAATGCAAACATGTACTATCTATTTTTTACCGATTTTTCAAAAAGTTGTACTTTTTTTAGTTTTCATTGATTTTAATTTTTTCTTTCTATCAATTTTACCACCCTTCAAAATTGCCGTTCTGGGAAGATGCCCTGCTTGCGCTCCCCTTGATTGGGTCCTGGTAATAGCTCCATAACATAAGGCATTGCATGGGCATAAAGATGAATACAAAGGAGTGTTGTTCTGAACATCTGTTTATAAAAAGAAGGAACAAATATAGACCTATAATTCTTAGGTTTGTGATATGAATCTATTATAAATGAGGCTTTAAATCATATCTTATAACACGCACATCTGGTCAGTTGTAAAAATAGTGTAATAATACACTTTGTCAAACCTTCTGACATTTTGTTCATGGAGATATTTCCATAGTTCGATTTTATTTCAATTGTATTTGTCCCTTTATCCTGTTTGTTTGTTATAATCCTTAGTGATCGTTTTAAATTTCTCTGGCTGGGTCTTGTTATGCGAATTGTTAATCGGGTATATCTGGTATAAATACCGTAATGTATGGGTAGTAACGGGCACATTACCCGGGCTAAGCTGCCGATAAATTGCAGCATAGTAGCCTCTAACCAGGTGAATACAGTTCATTATTCATTATTATTGTTTAAATATTATCGGATATGCATGTACCTACAAAGATATGGTTACTGAATTCATTTACATGTAACGTATAAAATAGACACTAAAATACTATGTATTAATAAAATATGATATATTGTCAAAATGACCTGATAAAAGATTTTTAAATGAAGAACTTACACAAAAATGTTTATTCGTCTAAGGATTCGGATAAGTTTTTCGATATCCGCATCCGCATATGTTAAAAACGTATACGATCCGCACCCCCAGATATATTTTCATTGATAATCCAGCATAATTTAAAAAATATATAAACATATATAATACATATCTTTACTCTAACTTGTGATAACGCAATATAACCTAAAAAAAAAGCTACCTGTTACACAAACTACGTGCTGAACACGGTACTGAGAATACTTCAAATTAGCTCAACCAGTAATGTCACACCTTCAAGATATTGCGCAAAAATGAATGCGTAAGTATTTTTGAAGAGTGATGCTACTGGTCATCAGTAGAGCCCTGCAAATCCGCGGATATCCGTAATTTTTCTGCGGATGCAGATAAATTATCATGTAAATCGTGCGGATGCAGATCGGATGTTAATAAAATATCAAATCCGCTTATCCGTAATGTTTTCGGGACAAAAAAACTTTATTTAGACGAAAAATGTATCGCTGGCATTTGTATTGTGTGTATGGCAAGAGTAAAATAATGATACGTTACGGCACTTTTTACTTTTTTGACTTCCCAAAAAGACCTGATTTACGCCTACTTAAATAGTTAAATATATTAGAGTTTATATAACAGTCGTAGGTACAACAATTTCTTTGGATTTATTGCCAGTTTATTAATTTAAACATAATTATGTAATGTATCGCCTTATTTTGAATTTTTGGAAATTTTTGTAAAAATTAATGGTAATTTTCCACATTTAAAAACATATGAAGCTCATATCCAATTTTAAAAAATAAAAATATCTTAAGAATTTTGAAATTTGTATAATGATTTCATCTTTTAATAACAGGATGAATTTAAAAATTTAGTTTTATTATTAAGAACTTATAGATTACTTTTAAAATTTGCTGATCTTATAGATCTTTTCTTGTTGTTTAATGGTCACAAATGTGATAAATTAATCTGTTTAATTATTTCTAAATATCGTGCTCTAAAACAATAGTGAAATATATTAAAAAATTAGCTGTGGCCACCACAGGACCGACCGCCATCATAAAGTACTTGTATAAAATACATTTTAGCAGCAGAGTAGAAATAACTTGGCCTAATATTTTCTAACAGATATTATTTATCATGACCATGGAAACGTTACATATAAGTATGAAAAAATTTCGAAAAATTTTACAAACTTTTTTCGTTTTATCAAATAATGTCTCAAATAAAAGTTGTTAGTTATTGCTTTTATAGCAATTTTTGTTCAATAATTTTTTACGAAATATTTTTCTGTTGTGAAATATTCGCAAAAATCTCAAAATTAATGGGAATATATGTGTTTATTCCCATTAATAATATTTTTAAACAATTCTGTTACTTATCTTATTTATTAATTTTTAATGACTATATTCCCTAATGAGCTTTATCAGTGATAGCCATCTTGATTTGTAGATACGTGATTTTTACAAGAGGCATTGCATTTTTCCTGGCGTGTTATTATTAAGTGGTAAAAGTGCAAGGTGTAAGTGGTAAAAATGTGGCATAGTGTGGACTTTGGTGTTTGGACTGCATGCAGATCAAAACTGGAATGATTGCAAAGGTATTTCTAGAAATTTTTGTTAATTTTGTAATGCAAGTCATTGTTAAGTAGACTGTAAAATAAAAAATCAGCTGTGGCCACCACAAACTACTTGTTTACGAATATTTCAGTCGAGTATCTCTTGATTCTAGCAGCACAGTAGAAATAACTTGGCCAAATATTTTCTAACAGAGATATTAGTTATCATAACCATGGAAACGTTACATATATGTAAGTAGGAATAAATAGATATTCGAAATTTTTCGTTTTATCAAAAAACATCTCAAATAAAAGTTATTAGTTGTATTGTATTTATAGCAACTTTTGTTAAATAAATTTTTTCGAAATATTTTTCTGTTGTGAAATATTTGCAAAAAATCTCAAAATCGACACGAGTAAACTCCCATTTTTAGTCAACCGTTTTTTACAAAAAGTTGATCAACTCGTGCCATTAATGGCAGAAGCTTAAATATGAAGTTTCATAAAAATCCTTTCAGCCGAATTTGTTCTGCTCGTGTACACAGACAGACGGACAGACAGGCGGACAAACAGACAGACAGACAGACGGACAGACAGACAGACAGACATCATGCTAAAAATAGTCAAAACGTTATGTAGGCACCTCAATTCGTGGAGATCCATCGAAATCTCGAAACGTCAAAATTGGTATGATCACAATACCTCCCTTATATATGTTGGCGGTCGGTAAAAACTAAGTTTCTGTGATATTTCCGTTTAAAGTTTTTTTGTTATGCGGATAATTTTGCGGATGCGGATATTTATATTTACAAAGGCTGCGGATCGGGTGTGGATCAGATGCGGATATAGAAAAACTTATCCACGCAGGGATCTAGTCATAAGTCTAGTCATTTCCACCGTGATTTGAACTATACAAAGAGTAAAATGCGGATAAGTGTTCTGTATCCGCATTCTATCCTTAATCACGTATTATCCGTGAATATCCGCTAATATGTACAAATATGGCAATAACAAAGCCTTTTCTGACAATAATCACCATGGACACTGAAAAAAATCGACGCATATTTGCATACAACGCTGCAAATTGTAGCTATTTTGTACTATTTTGAAAATTACTCATGGTTATTGTGCTTGTTGGTCTATTTTGAATCTTCTTCGGTTCACAAGCAATGACGGAGCTTGATGTCATTGCGCCCCCCACCACCGCAACTGAACATATTGCGCCCTTTTTATTGCATATGTTGCGCACCCTCTGTTGTGAGGTCTGCGGATCTGTTCAATTAAACAGTCATTTTGAAATAAAAACGCTTAAAATGGCGTACTATTTCAATATTTCTATACAAAACTATCTAAATATAGAACTTATTCGAAGTCCTCGATTATGTTTAAAAATACGGAAAATTGTTGCCTCATATCTATTACTCAGTTTTTACCGACCGCCAATAAAGGAGGTATTGTGATCATACCGATTTTAACATTTCGAGATTTCGATGGATCTTCACAAATTGAGGTCCCTTGATAATGTTTTGACTATTTTTAGCATGATGTCTGTCGGTCTGTCTGTTTGTCTGTCCGTCTATCCGTCTGTCTGTCTGTCTGTCTGTCTGTCCGTCCGTCTGTCTGTGTACATGTGCAGAGCAAATTCGGGTAAAATAATTTTTATGAAACTTCATATTTAAGCTTCTGCCATCAATGGTACGAGTTGATCAGCTTTTGGTAAAAATCGATTGACTAGAAATGGGAGTTTACTCGGGTCGATTTTAAGATTTTTGAAAAAAAAAAATTCGATTTTTTTTTAAGTATCTATTTTCTCACACTTTATGTAACGTTTCCATGGTCATGATAAATTATATCTCTGTTATAAAATATTAGGCTCGGATATTGCTACTCTGCTGCTAGAATGTATTTTATGTAAGTACTTTGTGATGGCGGTCGGTTCTGTGGTGGCCACAGCTGATTTTTTACTAATAGCAATATCCTATAATGACAAAAAAAAACGCTGCAAAATGTATAGATTGTCACTAGTTATTTTTATTTTCATATTGTTAGTTTTGTATGAAAAACTGTGGTGTTCGCCATACCCTTCCATTTTCAAAACTGCAATTATTGAAAATGACGATATTTTTGATCTCATTTCATATGTTCATATTTCAGTGTATTCCCGCTCTTGCAAACAAATTTAAACCTGTTTCGGTCCCCTGTCCCTACTGTGAAGGTCAGAATAATTCTCAGAAATAGGGGTGAGGGTAAACCCTTAGTAGGTAGTTATTCAACTGCATTCCAAAAACGCGTCCGGACGTAGCATGTCTAGTATAAATGTGGTGATATCTGTTCTATTTGCTTATGTGTGTTTGTGATATTCAAAATTAGAAGACATTTTTCAAAATTCTAAATTTCAAAAGGAAAGTATTTTAATTTACTTTTTGGTTACTAATTTGGCTAAATTTTTTGTTATAGTACTCAGTTATAATATGGTACTTAGCTATCATTTGCTAATGCCTGTTTTCTTAAATTCTTCAATTAAACTAGGCAAATTTAACTTGATTTTGTAAATAATTGACAGCTACCATCTGCTTATATAATTATTTTATTAAATATATTGAATTGTCAACAATTTAACTTGAAACAGTCGATTCCCGCCATTATCAAAGTTACAATGGTACAATATTAGAAATTACGCATTATTATTATTATCTTGGGATTTGTCAGGTCTTGACAAGCGTCCACTAATCGCAAACTTCATACTAGAAACTAGTGGAGCTAAATACACACAGCTGCTTCCCAAACCCTGGAATTATTATTATTGTTTCTAATTGGTTTTTTATAATTTTTATGTTGTTATACTTCTCATGACGTTCTGTCTGTAAGTAGCAACAAATTGTCAATTTTACTGTGTATCTCTTTTATGAAGGAAACCGATTTGAACAAGAAATCAAACAATGATCATTAAATGCAGGTTTTAACTTTGTTCTTACTCCTTTTTACTAAAATTAATATGTCAAGAGATATCGCTAAATGAAAAATTTACCACTGTATTTCCGATGTTCAAAAAAATCAGACACCTGATATACACATGAAGTAAAACAAGTAATGCCTCGTTTTTAATGGTCCATAACATAAACGCATCACAAATGCATAAGGGTAATCAATGGTGTATCTTTGTTGTGCTTATAGTACGAACATCTGTTTATAATAAACGTAAATATAGTCCGTTCATACATCTTTATGCTTATGCCATGTACTTGCGATATGGATCTATAAATAATAAAAATAATAATATTTATAAGTGAGGGTTTAAGCCTGGTTTATATTAAATCTATATTACAAATGAACCAATGGAGTATATTGTCTGTTTGTTAAACACTTGTTCGTATTATAAACAGAACAGTGATATTCATTGCTTCGTCTTTATGTCTATGCGATGCGTTTATGTTATGGATCTATTATAAACGAGTCTGAATACGTATGCGATTACTATATGTAAGACAAAATTCAAATTAAAGTATTAAAGTCAAATTACAAAAGAGTTGTGCCTCACAAATTTGGTGATTTCATTCCTTGGGCATAGTTTTACCTTTACGGGTGGCACAACAGTATGGTTCTTCCAAATTTCTTATATAAAACTGACAATCTGAAATGAAATCAGGAAAAAAATAAAACAATCTGTACATAAAAATTTATAGCGAATTTGTATCTTACTAATAGAACAATTTTAATTGTAACAAATAGTTATGGTATTGTTAATAAACAAATTGCATTATAGACGCCATCTTGTAAACCAATCGACGCATATTTGCGTACGACGCTGTAAATTGCGACTAAAGCTTCATTCTACAAATATGTTTGTAGCTATTTTGTCCTTTTGTGAAAATTTCTTATTATTATTGTACTGGCTGTTCTATTTTTGCCGCCATCTTGAATCTGCCGCAGTTATCAATAAAGATGCTGCGGGTAAAAATAATTTAATGTTCGTAAAGATCACCTGTACCAAGTGACGTTATCACAAAGTACAATAATTTTCGACGAAGGTTTTGATCTATTAACAATATATGTATAATAAAAAACTGTTCCTGGTATTAAGGTTAAAAAATCAGCTGTGGCCACCAAAGGACCGACCGCCATCACAAAGTACTTGTTTAATTTATGCTGTTTTATCAAAAAATGTCTCAAATAAAAGTTGTTAGTTATTGCTTTTATAGCAACTTTTGTTACATATTTTTTTTTCCGAATTATTTATCTGTTGTGAAATATTCGCAAAAATCTTAAACCAGACATGAGTAAACTCCTTTTTCTAGTGGACCGATTATTACCAAAAGTTGATCAATTCGTGCCATTGATGTCAAATGCTGAAATATGAAGTTTCATAAAAATCCTTTTAGCCGAATTTGCTCTGCACGTGTACACGGATCGACAGACAGACAGACCGACAGACATCATGCTAAAAATAGTCAAAACGTTATGTAGCGACCTCTATTCATGGAGATCCATCGAAATCTCGAAACGTCAAAATCGGTATGATCACAATACCTCCCATATATATGTTGGCGGTCGGTAAAAACGTTGAAATGTTAAAAAAAAATACGGAATATTTATACACAAAACTATATAAATATAAAATTTAAGTTGAACTACACTCTGGAATTCTACAGTACCAAGTTATAAACGCATGTATAATAATACACAATTTTAATTGGGTTATTTGTGGAAGAATTGGGGGAAGATAAAGCACTGTGCACCTAAAAACTAGGTAAAGAATAAAAAAATCATATACGTATTTTATAAAACTAAGCAACTAAAACGAAAATCACTTTTTTATTAATAAAAATTAAATTATAATCAAAATTAAATTAATATATAAACCCACTCCTCTCCGTAAAAAATCAGTAATAAATTTGTATTATTTTACGGATATTTTTTCGAAATGGACCCTCCTAGTTCAATTATTTGTGTGGTCGCCTGTGAGCGATAACAATTTTTTCTACAATTTAAAATATCCTATTAGATTAATAAATATTCTATTGTTACCAATGATATTGTTACTAATTATATTTCAGATTGTTAGTTTTGTATGAGAAACTTATAATCTGTGGGGGTTACCTTGTTAAGACCTTTTTTGTTGAAATGTTAATTTTTTTGTTGGAAAGTGCACTACTTTCCAACAAAAAAATTGTGATTTTCATTGATCAGATGTTCGGCAAAGGTAGAATCAGTTCCGAGTTTTAAAAAAGTCTTCTTATGTTCGAAAATCTTAGTTTACAAAGATATCCCTGTTTGTCCCATGTAGAAAGAATTACACGAGGCAAATCTAATTTATAAACTCCATTTGAAAATGACGAGAGCCGAAACTGTCCGTATAATAAACAAATCAGTGAAACATAACAAAATGGTCCCATTTAACAACCTTCTATCAAACTTTTTTTTTGTTCAAATTCTGAATTATTTTATTGTGGATATCTGGATTTTATGTTTTGGCGTCTAGTATGTTTATTTTTTCTCTGTCATTTTTTGTAGTGAAAATTGTAAATCGCCATTAAATCATTGCGGTTGTTGAACATTATTTGACAAGCATTTCAGTTCAAGTGTTATACAGTCGAACTTATCCTCTTGGTGTGAAATATTTGCTTGTAGATCAGCCGTGTATCGAGAGCAGGCCGCCCGCCAACTCTCCAGATTGTAAATAATGGTAGGAATAATAAAACCCTATTTCAACCTTACAGTAACGTAGAATCAGGAATTTTATACCAATCTAAATTGATAATAATTTATATATAAATTAGTAACAATTTACACATCACATTTTGCAGGCAATTTTTATCCATCTATTTTTAATCTGACGATATATTTAATTGTAAAAAAAAAAATGCTTAAGTTTTATCGCTCATCAACTTGAAAATAGGTATCAGGCATCAATACCGCATTATTTTAAACGTATGTATTCAAGAGTTGCAAATAACTTTATTATTTAGATTTTAGAATTTCGTAAATATTTTCCTTCGATATGATTGTTTATAGTCCAGAACCATCTTTGAAAATAATATACTCGATGATTAGTGAGGATCAGTGCAAGTGCATGAATGCATAAGGAAACTACTTCGAAGGTGAAAGCGACCATTAACCGATATCGTAAGGGTACGAAGATGTAGTAAAATTATTTACGGCGCCGATACACATGCGTCTATTGTGCACACGTAGAGATATTGTTAGCGCCGCCGGTTTACTAAATTTTCTTCCTCAAATAATGGTGTGGTTTATTCTAAAACTTGCAACTTCAGCAAACTAGATGTTAGAAAGCAAATTCATAACAAAATATTAAAACGTATTCTATCGATAAGTAACTGTACATACTTACTTACTTACATTCTTAATCCTTTTACTTACCGCTTGGTGTCAAGCTATGTTGGAGTTTCTTCCAAAGTTGGTGTTTTCTCCATAACTCTTTCCATTTATATCTGTCCTTCGTCGTGACTTTAGCGTTCCTCCAATATATTTCTCTGTTTTCAACCGCATTCTTCAGTTCTTCGTTGCATGCTTTCCCTTTCCTTCCTCTGCGAATTCTCCTAAATGTTCTCGCTTCCATGATTCTTTTTACTTCCCTGTCGTTATTCATCTTATTCACATGTCCATACCACCGTAGCTGTCCTTCTTCATTGTTTTTCTCCACAAGTTTCGTGCCAGCTTTTCTCTCAAAGTCGAATTCCTAATTTGGTCAAATTCGGTTTTCCCTTCAAATTTTCTCAGGAATTTGAAGTGGGTAATTGTAAATATCGGTAATTCTTTATATCGAAGAAATATAAGTGGTGCTCTAGAAATTAAATTAAAAAAAAAAAAAAAAAAACAAAATATCAAGAAAGTGAATAAGTTTAGTGAATGCAATTGTTGAGAATCAGCACTCAACTTCGTGTTTACGGCCAACCATTGCCAGTTTGCTCTAAACAAATAGCAAGTGAAATCTGCGATTTATAAGTCAACATACTCAACAGTTTGCGTTCTTTAAATGCGTCCAATCCTTTCACGTGTTCGTATTTAGTTTTTAAAGTTTTACAGCGTCTTCTGATTCTTCCCAAGCTGCGCTGGAAAAGCCTTGGTTTCCAGTTCACTACTCTATGGGCCCGTCGACTGAAGCCTTGGTCTAGCTACATGCCCTGTCCAGCTCCACTTGAAGTCTGCCACTATGCTCTACTATACACAGCAAATAATTCATAAGTGTACAAGTTCTTTCTCAGTTTAGTTAAAATTTTAGTGTTAAAATTTTCATTTAAAAAAAGTTTATTTTTATGAAATATTACTTTTTCAGTGTTAAAATTAACACTACTTTAATACTATTTATTTTCTAACACTATAATTTAACCATGTAACTGTAAACTTTACACTAAATTTAACCAAAAAAGAAGTGCAAATAATTAACACGAAAAGCGAAGGGCTTCTTAGTACACTAAAAGTTCATTTGTTCGTGTACCATAAAGTCCCTTTAACACTACTTTTTTTAGAGTGCACAATCACATATACTCTTATACTAATATTTCACACATCTTCGTCTCTGTCTCAAGCTTACATCCAGCTTAGCACGTTTCATAGCTCTTTGGGAAACTCGTAAGCCTCGTTTATAATAAGTCCATAGCATGGCTCCATAATGAATTACTTTCGTTAGTAATTTTCTAATACGAACGTCTGCTTATATACTTTATTCAGAATGAAGATATAGTAATCACGCACTGTTCACGTGATAATTTTGTCGATCACTCTTCGTTCGTTGGCAGTAGGTCACTGATTTTATTGTTAGAGCAGTAATTTCTAGCCCGTATGTAACAACAGAGAGAATACATGTGATATATACCTTGCCCTTTAAATCTATAGGAATACCAGGTTTCCTTAGTATGAAACCTGATTTTCCAAAGGCCTTGCTCTTATGCTACGGGTAATCTCTGTTGTATTGCCCAATCGGAGTAAAAGTTCGAGGTAATCCGAAACAATGGGAAGGAGTAGGTTGTTGATACATATTTGCCGGAAAACAGGACTAATTAAAATTAAATTTTTTAAAGTTTGTTCAATGACAAATGAATAAAGCAACAACCAGTTGAATTATATATTTCTGTCTCGAGTGAAAAAGAAATATATAAAAAAGTTTATTGTTGATTCGTTCATTTGTCATTGAACAACTTTGCTTTTGATTTGGCTAAGTTCATGTTTAGGCCAATATGTTTTGACGCTGTTACAGAGCTCGTGCAACACTGATAACAGCATCACTCCGGAAAATTTTGATTGAAAAATGATTCTCTAACGTTAACTGTGCAGGATTTTCTTTTATACAGTTTCGAGTAATTTTATTAATGTACGTCTATGCTTTATATTGACACACACTAACACTCACACATATATACACACACACTGACATCAAATCAATCGCTCTTAAATCTTGTAGGATTACAGTGCTATCCCAGCATCCCTTCACTATATACAGCTTCCGAAGCTACTTTTCATTGCGCGTTTGAATCTATTAGCAGTCGTGTGAATTTATGTTCGCTGCGGAAAGATATCTATACCCTCTTCGACCCGCGACCCTCCGACCATCACTTGCCTTTATTGGGATGTAACACCGAGTGATTGGGGCAAATTCTATAAATAATGTCATAACAACCAGGGTTTCAATCCAGAATTATTTATTTAACAGGAATTTGACATTGGGAAAAAAATACACTCAGAGAAAAACGAAGGCCAACATTTATTTCTGAGTATAAACCTTCGTTCAGAGCTCTTTAAATTAGTTGACTGTTCACTGTGAGTTGTGGATAAGTTTAGTAGATAGCTTTAACGTTCAAGCAGCGTTTATAGCAAATTAGAGCGTTACGTATCTGCGTGTCTTTAAACCAACTACGGCTGCTTCGTAAAATGTTTATTATCTATTATTGTTTGCCTAATTCTGCTGTCCTAGATTTTTAATAACTAAACCCAACTTAATTACCTAAATTTATCATGTTTACTGTTCTTTTTTAATTTCGGGCGAGATTTGTTGTAATCTGCGCGATGACATTTTGTTAGGTTATGTAAAGACATACAATGTAAACGTTTTCTACGATGTAGACTGAGATAGCCAATGTGTGTTTATATGTCTCATTAAAACGACTTACTAAAAAACAACTGCGCGTTGATAGAAATTGCAATTATTTTGTTTGGCATTGGGCCCGTAATTATCGTTTTCCGGGGGGTGGGACGAAATTATGTTTCTAGAGACTAAAATTAAGGTTTCACCAGGACTCGGGACCGCTCTCGGTGCTTTTCTGTTGGAGATTATTTTTGGTATAGAGTAGCTAATTCATACTTGATCAGTATTTTTTTCGTTAGTTGTCATTTCACAAACATTGTCTTGTGACAGTTCTAATCTCCTCGGTTTTCTCTAATCCATGGCTGTACGTTTTGGCCAAGTTGTGCTGCCTCCACCACCCGTTATTAAAACAGTGATTTACCTGCAGCATCATGAAAATTCAATGAAAATTATGAAAGTTTCCAAACTGCTGGCATGTCGGAATTAATTCCACTGTATTCACTATGAATAATAATCCAACATAAATAATCGTCACACGATAATCCAGCGTATATTTTAACAATTCTTCATTCGCCCAAAGCCACCCACGGTAATTTTTAGGGAAATTTTAACGGGAATTAGGTCAGGAGATTCGGACAAAACTTTGGGCATATATTTTACTTTACTTTGCCACATAAAATGCCATTAGATTTAACAATGAAATTTTATTATTATGAGGCAATGTGACAGCCCAAAGAACCACTACAGTAAATTGAGAGAAAATAAGGTTTTTTTCAAAGAAAATTAAAGACGTATTACACCCGGGACTAGTCAATAACTAAATACAGGGTGATTTTAAAAGATATTTAGTACGTGAGTGATATGGCTTGAAATATATTGCCAGCTTTTAAAATTTGTAGATTAAATTATACGGCCCTAACGAAGTATTACGGTCATCTATACGCATAAAAATTAAACTGTAAATGAACAGTGAAACTTATTTCAAATTTATATTTTACAAAATCATTAAAAATGTTTCATGAAGTATTTATACCCAATAACAATTATTAATTATTGTAATCAAGGCTCGCACCCATGTGGGGCTAACGGTTTTGACCCCCCCCCCACGCACTTAAAAAACATTTTAAGGGATACATTTGTTTGGTAATTAAACGTGACTGCCGCAAAGAAAAAGTAGATTCTGTGCACCCCTAAAAAAAATCTGTGTGCGGCGCCTCCTATAGGTTATTTTTATACTATAGAAAATTAAGAACTATATTTACACTGATGTTTAATAAAGGAAATTACATTTTAATTAGTGGTGGAGTGGAGCTCCGTATCCGTATCCGCGGATGATCCGTAAAAGTAAAAATCGGTATTCGGGTCCGTATCCGTTTCTCCAAGGCGGAAGTTAAACTGATTTCATAGAGATACATTTGAATTAGTTATAATATAAGCTTGCCACTAAAAATGCTCAAGGAGGAGTAAAATTTACTCTAACATTTAAATTCATATTTAGTCGAGCATCACATTACTTACAGGTGGTTTTAGAATAGTCCTAGTATACATTAAACATTGGAGTAAAATTAATCAAATACAATGAGTGAGTGATTTTGAACTCAATTAAATTGTGTGTCTGGTTATGAACATGTAGAAAGATTGTTTTAAGGTTTTATAAACACTCAGTCAGTATTATTAGCAAATATAGAGGAACTACCAACACATTAAAATGTTGTCGTAATAACTAGTAAAAATTATCCGAGAATATTTTAACCATTTTCGAAAGAACACTTTCGGCTACCATTAGAACCGTATTAAGTGCTTAATACTCTATATTATATTGTCAGCACTGCTATATACTACTCTTCTGGATGGACAGACACTTAACTGTCGTGTAATAAATCTCACTGCTATGTAAAGAATACATGTAATTATTTTTTTCGGGCGAAATACAATCTTATATGTAGTAAATCTTTAAATTAACTCCATTTTTGAAATCTACGACTTCTATATACCTGAAATTGATATATAACTTAACAAATTTGATGTAAATAGCAAAATTCGATTTTCGAGCGTTATTTCGAAAGCGGCTTCAGTTGAGACCAGGTGCTGCGAACAAACCTAAGCAAATAGATGCATTCCGTATGTGCATGGAGCATGTTACTTAAATATCATAATTTACAGCCGTCCCGGCCGGATATGTCAAATTTTTTATTTAATTTCGGGCAAAACCCGAATAATAATAAGTCATGTGCCATTTTTTATTTCATTTTTGTAACTTATAGGTAGAAAATAATACGAAGTTGAGACTTTACACATTTCGGCCGCTATCTTAATTTCGGCGCCTCTCAGAGAAAATTTCCGCAGATAGTTTTGTAGTCAAGGATATGTCCTACAGATTTAGGAAGAATTGAAACAAAATGTTGATATACGCAGATTTGCAGTGATAGAGTATATCATCATGTCTCAAATTTGCGAAAATATCTATCAACATTTAAGATTTTCGCCATTTTGATAACAGATTCGTAGTCTACGATATTAATTTAATAGAAAACGAACCATATCATACGAAATTCGTTAGCTATTTCGGAAATCACTTTTTTTCGTCTGAGAATGAATAATGGACGGTATTTTGTAAACTAAGTAACAGATATTCGCGTACGACGCGGCAAATTGTAGCTAAAGATTCATTGTACAAATATGTATTTTGCTATTTTGCTCTGTCACAAAAACAAGTTATCGTTATCGTAATTGGCGCGCTATTTTCGCCGCCATCTTGAATCTGTCTCGATTCACAAATAGGTGCTGCGGGTCAAAATGATTTAATTTTTATAAAGAACATGTGTGCCAAATGGCATTTCATTATCATCAAGTGCAGTATCTTTCGACGTAGGCACTAGACTAGTAGTACTCGAAGACTCCTACATATCTGGCCAGATTTAGGACATAACAGCTGTGTTAAAATGTTCAAAATTATGGTATTAGAGAGTGACAAGAACGTCGACCGCATGTTTTTGATTATAAGTTAAATCATTAAATAGTAGCAGCTTTCGTGTGCTTAAATTTCGTAACTGTACACTTTGTTTAATATAGTTAAAGTATTTCGTAAAATCCTTTCACTCCCTTTAAGAAAATTTCTTCTCTCTGTTAACTTTGTGATGGAGTCTAAAGTTATTGAAAACTCAAAGCATTTGACTCAAAAGATAAACAAATTATGTTGAGCGTCGCTCGGATCCGGCTGTTTATTAAGAACTAATCATGATGTTCCGGAAGTCCATTTGCATTATTAATTCCCCGGAACATTATAACAATAACAAAAGCACTGTCAACTCACGGAGTCTGATGTAACACTCCGGAACAACGGGACGGCTGTCTTAAAACAGGGACGGAGAAAACCACCAAATAAACGAAAGAGAAACACCTAATTAAACATGTAATTTTAGAGAACTTGTCGCTGGAGCACCCATAGCTTGATAACCAGATGTTACGCCACTGTAATTGCCGAAATCTATGTGTTTCCAATAAACTTATTTACAAAATATTTTGTAATATCAAGATCTAATTTTAAAGTCATACAAAGTGCTACGCTATTTATGCTACGTTGTATTTTTTTTTTTTTTTTTTTGTACGCTGTTTCGTGACGCACTTCAGCGCTCTTCAACATGGTGCTAGACACCATCATGAGGAAAAATCCGATCCAACACGACCACTACCTATTCAGAAACCGAAGCAATGTGCTGGGCTATGCAGATGACCTCCTCATAATAAGCACATCCGTAAGAAATGTTGTCGAAGCGTATAACTCACTAAAGGAAAGAGCAGAAGCAGAAGAGCTTGTGATAAACACAGAAAAGACGAAGTACCTCAGGGCTTTGAGAACACCTCAGAACGGATGCCCACCAGCAATCGCAAAATTGCAAATAGAATCCGTAACACGCTTTAAATACTTCGGAAGCACCATCAACAGCAACAGCAACATCACGGGAGAAATAACTTCAAGAATTAGTTTTCTGCGAACAAAGCCTACTATGCCTTTAACAGTCTGCTCAGATCACGCTTGTTATCCCAGCACACAAAAATAAGATTATACAAGACTCTTCTTCGACCCATACTCACATATGAAAGTTAATCTTTGCCACTTACACAAGAATAAGAACGCCGGCTGAAAATCTTAGAACGCAAAATTCTACGGAAAATTTTCGACCCTGTCCGAATTCTCCAGAAGCCAGCCTCTGGAGAATTCGAAAAAATGATGAGCTGCTCGACCTTTATAATGAACCGGATGTAATTGACTTCATAAAAAGTTCGAGAATACGATGAATCGGACACGTTATTAGAGTGCCCAACAACATGCCAGTGAGAAAAGTATTCGATAATGTTCCAGGCACAAACAGACCAAGAGGAAGACTTCGAATGAGATGGGTGGACAATGTACACAAAGACCTGCAAATAATCGATGCCCATAATTGGAGAAGATCAGCGCGTGACCGCGGAAGATGGAAGAAGTTTGCGGAGGCGGCAAAAACCCTGTAAGGGTTGTAAAAGCCAATTGATTGATTATGTTTGCTACGTTTGCTACACCAAGTAGCCACAGTAGCTACGAGCTACGATTCGAACGCGGCGCATTTTGCAATTTGAATAGGATCATGGCTTCGGCGTAATATATTATTTTCAAGAGTTATGAGGTGTTGTGTATCTCACTTCATTATGGTACATGTTTTGGGGTATATATTACTATGGAAAGTGATATAGTTTGGTATAACCTGATCTTGATGTTTCTAGACAAGAGTTTCATTTTAAGGAGTATCAAGTGCCAAATACGATGCATTGGCAGCTTTAATTTAATTCGTAATTTCCTGTTGTATCAGATTCACCTGATTTATCATGGTGCCCAGCTGTTTGAAAGTATAATAAATATAAATAAATTATTGTGACAGAAATCATAATAAGCGGTGAAACCCATTTCAACAGAAACAATGGGTACATTCGATTTGACGCTCCGAATGTTCCGATCACGTTCTGTATACTCAAACTTGATCGATTTGACGCTCGGAGTACACTCAATTACATTCTTTTTGCGGTCGAGGGTGTATTTAGAGTGCGCTCTATGTGCCCGGGGTTAAAAGACCGGGCGTATAGCGTAAAAAGGTAGGGGAACAGCGGGAAAAGTATTACCATTTTTTGTATTTGACTTTTTACTAACTTCGAAAGCTGTATTGTGTTTGTAAACAACATAAAAATAATTAAAT
Organism: Liopterus haemorrhoidalis; assembly: GCA_963971575.1. Classification (NCBI taxonomy): domain Eukaryota; kingdom Metazoa; phylum Arthropoda; class Insecta; order Coleoptera; family Dytiscidae; genus Liopterus; species Liopterus haemorrhoidalis. Next base: position 21,687,899 of record OZ020613.1, on the reverse strand, counting down.
ACTCCGTGCATAAAATTAATATGGAAGAAGCCGGGTTATGTTCTATTTGTAAATTTATAGGAGCTTTCAATGTTGGCAAAGTACTATAATGCTATCATAAGCTGCTTTTCGAGTTTTGTTTCGGGATTTCCCCCTGGTTTCAGATGAACTTCGTCTGGCACTGCTTGCTGTTTTCCAAGAACATTTTCGAAAACTGTAGGAGATACCCGAAAATGTGATTTGAATTGACGATCTGTAAAATTTGGTACCGTATTTTCTGCAAATCTCCCACACTTTTTCTAAAATGGCTTGTTCAGATTCATCATCTTCATCATTGAAAAATAATTCAACGGCAAATCGAAGTACATAATTTTTATACATGACTGACGTGAACTAATCTGACAGTAAAAAATTGATGTGAAGTGTGAATTTTCACACATTTCTAGGTTTTGCAGGTATTTAGTAACTGAACGATGATTATTTGGGATGCCAAAACAAATTTTATGTCAAAATATTTTTTTATGAATTTTAATTGGAATGCCTAATACCATTATTTAAGTTTCTAAATATATGCAGTATTTTTTTTATATAGCAAAGTTCATTAAGATTTTGAAAATTGCACCTATGGCTTCCATTGGTTGCTTACATCATAAGTCCCGCCCTTTGATTTCGTCAAACATAGAATTAAATTATAATTTCAACACTTTCCACTGGTTATTAAATTTACGCTTTTAAAAATTAAATGCAACATTTACTAAATATAACTAGAATTTTAACAAAATAATTTAAACAAAATAAAAATGCAAAAAAAAACAAAAAATAAAATCAACAGGATTCGAACCCTAGTTTGCAAGTTAAGTTATATTATTAAGCGTACGACAAATCCAACCACGCCACGAGAGCTACTGATCTGGTATGTTACACAACGTAGTAAATAGTTAACATATTTTAGTTAAAAACACAAAAATGCGTTATTTTCCGAAAACATAATCTGATCAAAAATTCCTGTTGTACTATTCCGGTTCACACCAATGTACATTACTTAGAATTTTTTCAGATTTTTAGTTTAAACCATCTGGGCTACAGGGTGTGGGACAAAATTTTTTTTGGCACAATTTTGGCAAAATTCGCATCAAAATAATTTATTTTGCAAAAATAAAATTTTGATCGTTAATCCACGTACTAAGGGCTTTCATTTGATACCCTACTCAGAATTTAAACAAAATATTTTTTTTCGATGAGCACATATTTGTTTATATTTTTATAGGAATATGGTTTTTAGATGTTTTAGTATTTTTCCTATGTGTATATAAGTATGCCAAATTTCAACTCTCTAGGTTTAGCCGTTTGGCTACAATTTTTACCGAACAGACAGACAGACAGACGACAAAATGACGGTATAAGGGTTTTTTGTCATACCTACAAAACCCTAAAAACCGCTTAAAATTGTAGAGTTAGATTTTACGTCACAATCCAAGCTCGCTCCGTATTCGAGTTGCTGCGCTCAGTCAGTGTTGTATTCATGACGTCATCATCAACTGTTCGCTCAACGTTCGCTCTACCCAGTACAACTCGAATGTACTCAAAATAGCTGGTACTGGAAGTGTAATCGGACCTTATATCTTTGAAGGCATATAGGTAATGCAGTAAGTGTAAGGCGACCGCAATCCTGACATAATCGACAACTTTCTGTCGCAATAATTAGATGAATTGAATTTAGAGAACATGAAGTTTCAGCAAGATGTCGATCACACAACACGAGAAACTATCGAGTTTTTGAAGAAAATGTCTCCTTATTAATCTCCAGAATTGGTGACATCGACTAGCTGCCAAGATCTCCAGATTGAATCATTTTAAACTCTTTTCTGTGGGGTTATTTTAGAGGACATGTCTCTGTCAATAAGCCAACGTCGACTAAACAACTAAAGAAAAATATTTGAGCAGCAATAATTGAAATATCGTCTGAAATTTGTCCAAATGTTATTAAGAATGCTCTTGAAAGAGCTTGCATTTGTGTGGCAGAAAGAAGCGGGTATTTAACCGATATTACTTTCCGCAAACGATTGCAAGTTCCAAATCAAGCATTTCCTAAAGAAATATACAAAAATATTTATTGTTTTGTGTTTATTATAGAAATTGCTTCAAATAAAAGTTGTTAATATTTGCCCCCCCCCCCTCCATAGAACAACCATTTATCTAAGCGTGCCATATTCTTTCTGAGAGAAGCGGTTGCGGAAAAGAAAAAAAAAAAAAAAAGAATATTACACAAAACTGAAATATTTTAAATATAAAAGAAATAGTAAATAAGGCATAGTAATTATAGGCAAATAATAACCAATCGGAGCTTTGCATAATTGGTTATGATAATGCGGCTACGCGGACCACAAAAATGGATTTCAGGGCCTTCACCTGATTCACATAGTTTGTCAACGCCTGCTATAGAAGATGCTGATATTGATTTCGAAGGCTTTTATCAATGCGATTAAATTATTTTTTAGAAGAATAAATGCCCCTATAACATTTTCCAGGCTCCGTTACTGTTTCAGCCCAACCTATGTCTCCGAAGATGTTACAGGAGAACTTTAAAAGTTTGAAAACCAGAAGGAAACACTGCCGTCAACCGTTATTATTGATTAAGCGCGACACAATTAGGACGCGAAACTCTACATACATCCTTCTCCCCTTGTCCTTACAGCTCAACTTAGCGACAAAGGGATTTAATTAAAACATTATTAATTAATCGCCTGATAACTGAAACAATTCAGAAAGAATCACTCGATTAGAATCTCGAGCAAAAAAATTTACAATCAACGAAGTGCTTGTAAAATAATAAAAAGATCAAGTGAATTAACATTTAATTTATTAATTAATGAAATGGTAACTTTGTATAAAATCGGTTTAAAGTATTTGAAGTTGCTCTTCAAATTATTGACTATGTATAAAGAATCTTTCACTAATTCTGTCCCGCCCATGTTCTTTTGGGACTTTTTGCATCGTTGGGCAGTCGATTTTGTTAGCTTTAGCAAACTTGTATGAATTGGGCTACTCGCCTGCGGCTCGTGGAGCAAGTTTCATACTCGTGTGAAATGACCATCATCCCATGCTCGTTGCATAATATACTATTATCTACGACCATCAAATAATAAATGCATTATGTGTCCAACAGTAAATACATAAAGCTGCTCATATTGTCCGCAGTATAAAATCTGACGCTCATGCGTGTTCATCCGTGGGTAAAGAACGATTTTTTACACTTGGCTATTTGCGCCGATTCGCAACGATGGCTATTTGCACCTCACACAGCCCATATTTATAACTAGAATATTATTTGTAAGTTCGAATAAATAAAACAATAAATAACAATATTTTAAACATTCTTGTACGTTACAGTCATCTGTGTGTTCGGTAGCTATCTTGATGACGTAGATTCGGAAGTTTTAACAATTGACGCTCAGAATTTGTGTTTTTAAATTTTTTTTTTTTTTTTAATGATATAACTATTAAGTTGTAGATAAAATATTGTATTTGACTCGCACATAATGGCTATATTACACTCGGATGTTCACAACCCTCGCTAAGGCTCAAATGGTACATTTCATCCTCTTGCAATATTGCCTCCATTATGTGGTTATTAAACTAAACACTATTTTTCCCTCTTAGATAGCCGAGAACCATTTCAGAATATTTCTACACATCGTTTTAGAATTTGTGAAGTTATTTATAAAAACGTGTTTTTTTCAAACATAATATTCAAACAAATTTTAACGTATGGACGCATACCCACTCAACATCCGTCCATTTGAGTGAATAATATGTATATATGTCTTTGATTGCTCGGTGAGTTCATTGTCAAAAATCCGACTGTAGTTAACAATTTAAAAAAATATAAATCATATTGGGTTCAGAAAACTTAGAAGTATTTTTTTCTGTATTATTTTTTTGTGGTGATTTTTATGTGTGTGGTAACGTAACCGTAGTGACACGTGACGCAATGAGACGTATACGTGCCAAAAGTGTAGGCAACATAATCTGAATCCTGGGGAATGTGTAAACGGCGCCGGGATGTCGACGCCGTCAACTACTCCGGTGAAAATTCTCGGACGTGACACCTACGTTGTACAGAGCGCAATTTACAGACCGTAACTTAATCTACCCCTGCTCATAAGTGAGGGAAGAAACAGAGAATATTGCACTTTGTGTATTTTTTGATATCTTGTTTCACTGCAAGTATATTTGGACAGGTTGCGGACGTATTTTCTTTTAGTTTTTAATAATATGCCAACGTGAAATATGGTTTTGTTGGCTACACTAAATTAACTAACCTGCATCTGCCTGCGAACTATGAACTTCATGAACAGACATACGAAAAAGTAATAACAATAGATTACATTTTTCAAAACACAAATTATCTGAAAATTATGGCATTAACTAAATATACAGGGTGTAGAAAAAAAGTCTCAGTTTTTAAGAGCATATGTACAACAAATATTAGGTTTGTTCTTTTCGCTACCTTGCGTTTTACTGCAAAACGCGGCTGTAAGAATTTAAGTTACTAAAAACGCAAATTCTGTTCGTTTCTATATCAAAAACACTTGACGTAAACAGTTGTTACCCAAAGGTGATGTGTGACTCTAGTTTTCATCTAGTATCTAGTCTCCTTTATAAATACACCTTATTTTCAATTTATTGTCGATTTGTTTCCATTCAACTGGCTCAGAAGTAGCTGTAAGATTTCTTGACGCGGCGTTTTATTGCCATTAGTTGTTTTAGCGAAACAGCATCTAGTGACTTTACAGTAAACTGTTAATTCAAACGAACAGGAAATTTTGACGCAGGCTTAAACCGTAGACGCAAAGTAGCGAAACGAACATATTATGTAGAATAGTCTTAATAAACATGGTTTTCCAAACAAACCGTTCCCAAGATATATCTTCTTTTTTTGTTCAAATTAGATATTTTGTTTATTTAGACCATTGACGTCATATAATATACACAAGGCATGCTCTATGCCTTGGCACTGTTTGTTATGAAGCCAAGACCCTGCGGAGACGGAATGAAGATTTGCCCCCTTGAGTACAGCAGGTGGTCAACTTACATTTATTTTTTCGCGCTACCGCTAGGAGAGGTTTTTGTTAGCTTTGTTCGTAGAACTATTTCTAATGGTTTATTATGGTCAGATACAAGCGCAGAGATATTTTAACGCACTCCTACAAACTTTGCGCTGGCTTCTGATGATAATAAACCGTTAGAAAACGATCTACGAACAGACCTTTTATAACAGATCAATTTATCAGCTAATTATCATTGAATAAATTATATAATTTATGTCCGATTTAAGTATATAAAGCATTGTAATATTTTTTTGGGCGACCATTTCAAAAAAAGTTCTTTGTCATCATCTAGTACTAGCCAAAAAGTAAAACTTTTTCGGTCTAGGCCGATTTGCTTATTTTTTGGCCGCTGGATGCTAGAGCCATCTATGTGTCATTTCTTAAGTTACGAGAACTCCATGGTTACACGGAAACAACTGACAGGCAAACATTTTTAATTGTAGTAATTGTTCAATAGCCATAAATTGCCCAATGTAAATAAATACATTTAATTTTTCTAATAAAAATTACTTTTGGTCTCTCAAAAAATTAATGTGCACCTTTGCCAAAAAGATCTTTTTCGTCCTTAACTGTTTGAAGTCCTCGGCTGCGCTTTGGCCTTCAAATTCAGATGCGGCCAAAAACGATCTACTTTTTGGCCATGGTACACAAATAACTATTTTTTTTATATGTATGTAGTTAGGTAAAAATTACTAAAGTAACGAAAGTAAAATGAAGAAAGTTGTTATTATTTTGTACGACGTTTAAAATATATATGGTAAATAATTAATGTGTTTCACTCTGCTAAATACTAACAAGAAATGAATCTGCTACGGGCACAGGAGTCAAGCCCACAATAGTTATCTAATAATAACTGGTCTGAGTCGGTTATTTATTTTTGTTAAAACAGGTATCAGACAAATATAATAGGCGCGAAAGAATAGAAATTATTTTTCGTATTTTTCGTTTTCGTTCCCAAAGGAAACAATGGTATTTTTGTTTGTTCTCAGTCTGATACAAATCACTTTTTTTTTTGTTAACTATTGCAGTGTTTTTGAAAGTTCATGGACCACCGCTGTATTTATTTTATATTCCCAAATATCTGAACATGTAATGAATACAAATTATCTGGATAGTAGGGCACCGTGTGACATCTGTCGTGGCATACGCGCGTTATATTTTGTTCGACCCATTCCCTATAATGAATATAAATACGCTGATCTTCTCGAGGGAAGGGTTGATGGTGGGAGAAGTACACCACTTAAGGGGATGCATTAAGACTTTAGCTTAAGTAACTCAGTTAACTTCTCATTATTTAGTAAAGATGCTTTTATCGCTTACCATTGTATACGTAGGGGTTAAAAGTCACTGAAGGGGGATATAAGGAGTGCTTCAAGACTCCAAAAAGTAGATGTGAAGTGTGGATATGCACACGGTTCAGAATTTCGTAGGTATTTAGCTTGAGACAATATTTTTAGTTTCAATCATACTAAAGTCAAGAAGCTTTTGAAATTCTTTGTCGTCCAAAAATATAAATATTCCGAGTTTTAGTTAAATACTCTTAATGTATCAGTGTTTCCCAACCGGTAGTCCGCGTACCACGGTGGTCTGTAGCAAAATTTTAGTGGTCCGCGAATGATTTATACATACTTATTTTTGAGATTTTTGTTAATTTTTTTATGATATTTTGTTCATTTTCTGTGGTTTTTGTTAATTTTTCAGTGATTTTTTATTACTGAGATATTATATCTAGAGTTTACATATACAATAAATTTGTTTAATAGTACATTAATTTTTTTTCTCCTTTTTTAGTTCGCGGTAGAAAATTTATTATTTTACTGGTCCGTGGTACGTTTTCGGTTGAGAAGCGCTGCTCTACATTATATTTCTTCTTTTGTTTTTGTATGATTAAGGGTTCATGTCAGTGTGGCTAAAACTTAACTGGCACTGCCTAAGAAGATTGAAAAAAGCTAGAAACCAAGTATGGTATCCTGAAGTTGAAAGTATGCAACCCACATTGCTACATGTTAAGCGGGTTTGTGTATCTTAGAATTCGTGGTATTTCAGCTAATACGGTGTAAAGCTGCGTTCACAGTTCTAAAATTAGTTGAATATACGCTGTGCGTTGTCGATAAATTTAATAGACAGTTTTAAAGCTTTATGACAGCGTTCAAAACTATTAAAATTAATGCGTAACGTAAGGAATAAATGCATTTATAGTGCCATGAAGCAAACAAGAACCCCGGAAAATATGTGAACTAATTTGAACATTTTTAGGCGGGTTTCCGCCTGACCAATCAGAAACCACCTTAAGGAATGTGTCTAGTCTGACACATAACCGATAAGCACTGATTTTACGCTTTATTTGACTTGTTTTTACGCTTTATAACTCAAGTTGATTTGAATTTATAACTCAAAATTGATTTGTATTTATAACTATTATTAATATTTATATATAATAGTTCACACATATATAGAATTTAGCGCGAGTGTAATATGCCGTTGAGTGTACTTAAGAACGCATAGAGCGCTAAGACACGCCTACCCAGGGACTTTGTTTGCTTCGACGGACTATATCTGACTTTTTTTTAACCCCTCATCAGCGAGTGTTCTTACTAAATTTTAATAATAAAATTCTAGCCGCAACTACAGCAATTATTTTTCGGTTTTACGATTTCCGAAATTTATCTGACAGAATTTTGTAGGTTATGTAAAGTGAGTTAGCTAATGTGTGTTGTTATGTCTGTCTCATTAAAACAACGCACTAACTATAAGTTTGGAAAACAGTCGACAATCGACAACGCATAATCTATTAAATTTAGGGCTGTGAACGGTCGCTTGCATTACCATATGACAAACTTGTTAGTGACAATCAACAGTGAACAACGCATTGCGTATAGTCTATTAATTTTAGAGCTGTGAACGTAGCTTTAGGAACTCTTAAGCCTGGTTTATATAGTTAGTCGGTCAGTCAATGCAGTTGCGTCACTTTAAACGTCATATTTTTTTTATGAAGTCATATTAGATACGTTTACATGGCATCCATTTAACGAATGTAATATTCGTACGCCGTGACCCGCAACCCGCTGAACAGAATAGAAACAAATAAACCAATCTAATAGGCAAAATAGTCCTAAAAAGAACTGATGTGATCCAAATATATGATCAAAGAAAAGAAAATAGTAATAAGTTGAATTTAATCTAAAAAGCTATGCACTTCACACAATGTCTAAAATAGAAATCTATAAGATATCTGTAAGAAAAATTATAACTAAATACAAAACTACTTAATGAACAACAAACTAAACAGAAAAAGATAGACAAAATTACTATAAGATAGATATGTGAATACAAGTGTCAAAACAAATCAGAACAATATGAACAATCAGTAAAATATGACTTCAAGAACAATATTAGTTTATAATTCAAAAGAAAAAAAAAAAAATGACGAAGTGCATTGACTGGGCGATTTCAGCATAATAGATATGCTATGGCTACTAGTCACTAGGCAAGTCACTCGATTATACAAAGTAGCGCAAACCTTTGAAGAAGCCGACAGACTCCAGGGTTTGATTGGCAACATTGGTTCCCCTATTAATCAAACTAAAGCAGCAATTTTTACGTTCTTAAGTTTGCGTCTGCGCCGTCACATCTCTCTTTCTCGCTCTAATTTAATAACCTCCTTTGTCAGCGGTTTGAATATTTAAGGTTAAGTTTCATTTAAATTTATATATTATATCCATTTTATTTAATCGTTTAAAAATCGTTTATCATACAATGTTTAAAATAAAAATTTTGGTAGTACTAGTTTCTTATTTTGGAATCTGTTGGAATCACTGAAAATTATTTGTGTTGGCGACATTTTTAGCCCCAGTATGGCCGCCGTTGCGCTACTTTGTATAATCTAGTGACTTTAATGTCTACCTAAGCATAAAAATTACACTACTCTCTTTGTCCTGTTTATTAAAAACAGATGTTTCGAAGGATCAAACCCTTTGTTCCATGCGTACGAATTATGTTATGGGTTTATTATAAACCAGTCTTGATGATCTAGTGCGGTGATTCAGAAACAAATAGTTTAAATCAATGGAACTTTAAGAATAATTTAAATCAAAATAGTCTTTTCGACTTCGATTGTTAGTACGAAATATTTATCCAAGAACGGTAGAAAAAGTTCTCCATAAATTATTTTCATCTTGGTCTGCATATATGTGCAATTGAGTTTTTCCCAAGCTACAAATATAAACAATGAAATAAACATTTTTTAATGGCCTTTGCTACTAAAGCCAGGACAATTCTATTGAAAATTCCATACCTGAACGGGATTTGAACTTGAAAGCTTAAGTGGGGAACAGAATGCAACGAGTTCTACGGCGCGTTGACGGCGTTTAAACGGCGCTGTCTGTCAGAGGAAAGGTAAAATCAAGCTGTCGTACGCAAGTGCACGGAATGTGTAACGTCCTAGCGGCGTTCCAACGCCGTTGATACTGAATGTTCGTCAACTTCCAACTTTTGACGCCGTTGAACGTTGACGTAGAACACCTAACCTCAGTTTTTACTGAATGGTAAAGTGTTTGTATGTATAAATAACTTGCATATAACATAAATAACATCACACACAAGTCTTCATCATCCATTATAATTTTAATAAAAGGAAGCGCACGTATAAACATAGATATAGGTTGTCACGTGACACTTTGACGGCGTTAAAAATTATTGCATTGTATGCAGGCGAAAAGTCAACGCCGTTCTCAACGGCGCTAACGCAACGCCGTCGCAAATGACGGCGCGCTGACGGCGTAGCGCGCTGACGGCGTAGCGCGCTGTGCATTCTGTTCCAGGCTTTAGAAACGCAAGACAACTATGCTATCAATACGCTACGCCGGTCGGCAGACTGGTTGGACTCATAAATCATTGTTAACCATGATTTAAGATCATAAAATTTGAAGACGCATTTATTTGCTAAATTTGTATTTATATTTTTGGATTAATTCTAGTTTTTTAAACTAAATTATTTTATTTTGTGCATACGTATATATCCATTATAAAATCTAGTTTCGTATCCGATGTTCTGGAAATCACGTTCGTTCCTGGAGCAAAGTTCTCGCAGTTACCATCTGTTTTTTCCGGGTACAGTTAAATTTAAAAACAGAACTTTTCACACGACAATTGCGGAAAAACGTTGAGAAAATGAGACATCAGAATAACAGCGACAGATGTAGGAGATCCTAACGAGAAATTGAACGCACGAGAATGGAGATTTTTTGAATTTAATCTGTCTTGAAAATACAGAATAAGAAGATGAATTTAAATAATATAATCTAGGTTAAGATTTATTGTGTTATTGAGTAAAATAAGTGAGGTAAATTACGTATCGGATTTTTCTCATAGAGCCTGAGATATAGAAAGGAAGAACTTATTTTTTCTACCCAATACGCCACCTAGATCAGCTTAAAAGTTTCGTCGGGGGGTCGCGAGATATGATTTTATGATATGATTATAATATGATTTTTGCTTAATAATTGTTTAATATACTTTTTCATAGATTGTCATCAATTATATGTGTAAAGTACATCTAACCTAAAAATTAAATATTACAATTTATACGATTTCAGGATTTCAGAAAAAAATTTACACCTTGGCTCTGAAACTATTTTTTTCACTCACGTGGTTATTTACCTCGGCTTACGCCTCGGAAAATACTTTCCACAATTCGTGATAAAAAAAAAAAACCGACTTCACTGCCAGAAATAACTATTTACCAACATTTTAGTAATTATACTTGAATATTAAAACAAAATTTAAATTTTGGTAATCTGTTTTACATGTTGTCCTTAGTTTTGGTTTTGTATAATCGTTTTCCAACACTCCATATATCTAGTTTGTAACATAATAACGTTTCGATTGTTTGATGTCGTAAGAGGAACACAACATCTGAAGCAATAATAAGGATATGCAGAGGTAACTAGCCATAAGTAAGCCCTCTGCCATCAAGGGCCGGGTTAACTGCCTTAGGACAAACATCACACAAGCACACAATCAGACACACATACATACACACACATGCACACACATACACACACATACACACACATACACACACATACACACACATACACACTAGGAAAAGATAACTGTGTGTTATACTAAATTATGTGTGTACTAAGCAAATGTTTGGCAAAATTTCTCTGTTAGAAAGACATACTTATAAAGATCTGGTTTTCTCGGGCTCTCGATAAAATCTGCAGAAAATTCAAAGATAGTTTTCGGCTGAACATTTATGCATAAAATTAATTCATAATAACTATGAAATGACGTCATGCTTGGTTAATTTAGTTGCCAATGTTAGAATATAATGTAACTATCATGCAATCATTACTCATTCTTACATTTGGCTCCCAAAAGGTTGGTAGCTCTTTCCTACGTTGCAAAACCTTAAACAACAATTAAATTTGTATTACATAATTATTACACATTTACAGTCTGTGTATCCTATAGAATAAAATAAAATAAAATATAGTAATTAAATTAAAGTACTATATACAGGAATCATGAGGAAACATTTATGTTTATCTCGATTATTTGCTTAATAAAAAGAGTTATAAAAGTATTGTTCAAATAAAACTTATTCGGGCTAATGGGGGTCAGAATAACTATTTTTTCAAATTACACTACACATATTATTTAACACAATATTATCGAGATTTATCTCTCTTTTCAATGGTGCAAAACTTTTCAGAAAAGCTACTTTTTGTGGTCTTAAAAATAATAAGTGATTAGTGACTCATAACAGTAATCCAACTATTGTACTAAATGTTCAAAATGATGATCTTGCTGTTCAATACACTTTTGTACAAGTTTTTTTAAAAGCTTCTTCAACAGAGGAGATTTTATTTTCCAATTTTATCCTTGAAACGCTTGAATAATTCTTTAATTATTCCACAATTTGACAAGCAGAAACAATTGCATGTATTTGTTACCAATATTTATCAACAAATAAGTTGTCATTTTGAAGGCCACAAAATGAGATTTTCTCAAAAATTTTGTTTTACACCTACAAGTTTTACACCGTTGAATAGAGAAAAAAAGTTCTGTAATAATATGTAAAATAATATGTGTAGTGTAATTTGAAGAAAAGTTATGGACTGCCATTTCTTTGCAAAATAAATGCAAAAAATGTTTTGATACGGTTATCGTCTGACCTCAATTGTCCCAAATGAGTTTTATTCGAACAATAGTTTTATAATTCTTTTTATTATGGAAATAATCGAGGTGAACATAAGTGTTGTCTCATCCTGTGTATGGTAATTCAAAAATTGCAATTAGTATTGGCAAGCATAGTCAAGTACAGTCAAGTCTGTGTTACACGTGTCATAAATAGGAGGCTCTTTGGAGGAGATATCCATGGGTCCACCAACCGTGGCCTAAACGAGGGCGTCTGGTGTAGTTTCGTCTCTACTGTTGTTCCTGCAGGAAGAAGCTCTAAGTTTAATGTCTCCCTTCACCTCCCTTAAGTTGTTTCAGATGAGCTTTAGCATTATCTCAAAATACGAATCTCACATCCACTATAGGTAGACATGAAGCGAGTTTTGCAGCTAAATCAGCCGCTTCATTATGTTTAATACCAATATGTCACGGTATCCAAAACAGCTCTACCCTCACATTCTGAGCATTTAGACTGTAGAGGAGCAACCGAATCTTTAGTACAAGAGTGTGCACTGGATCTGGATCTTGGATATTATTCAGAGCACTCAACGAACCCGTCAAGATAACACTTTGCTCTGAAGGACCAAAATTTAAAATGAGGATAACAGGACGGGTAGATGCAACACACTGACCACATGACTTTTGTGTATATACTGTAAATCTATAAATGGAGAACTTAGATTTATTAGCTCTTATACAGCACTTAGGTGTCGCGAACTTATTATTATACATATCTGTGAGCCACATGTCTCTCTCCATTGTGTCTAACCCCGTAATTCTCTTCTCAGTTTTCGAAACACCCTAAATATTTCATAAATTAAATACTCCCTAAAAATAATTAATCATACCATTTGTAATTTTTCTTGTGTCACTAAATAATTCAGAGTTTCGTGTCGCGGGGTGAATGAGCATGTAATGAAATAGAACGCGAATGACAAAATAAACGAAAAAAAAAAAGTCGTCCGCTAGAGGGCGAAACATGATTGAAATGTAAGTGATGAAAGACAACGTAAAGAGAAGATTACGGTGCATGTACAGAGTACGAACAACTAAATTAAGTCGACTGAATACATTT